>BLXT01005858.1:1010553-1022935 GCA_019648995.1 Plakobranchus ocellatus
ACCTCCCGTCTCTTGTTATTCCTTTCCCGCCTGTTGTCCAATTATGATTATTAAATTTCCAAAATTGAGACTAAAAGTAATCACGCTTTTCGTACATTGGTTATTTACAAAACTACATTGAAAATTAAGCGTGCTTTCGATATTTTGTTTATATACAGATATTTCAATACAAGGATGCAGATTTCTTTTGAAAAGGTAGAGATTTATAGTTAATTTGCCAGTTATGTACATTATATTTTGCACTGTATAGTCATTATTATTTAGTTTATAGAAAGTATTCCTCGTTCATTTATCTTTATTTAATTTTTTACTTTTCGTCTTTGCATATCATATGTCGCATCTTCGTAACAAGTGAATCTGTATAAGGTGCAAATTATTCAGAAACAAAGTAAACCAACAAAAGATAAAAAAAGATTACAAAAATATCCGATTTCTTTGCATCAGATCATTAAATATGCATCAAAATTACGGATAAATCAATGAATGAATCTTCGACTAAATACACAATTAATAATAATAATTGTGAAATTATTCACTTTTTAAAATACGCAATACTTATAATAATAATAATAATAATAATAATAATAATAATAATAATAATAATAATAATAATAATAATAATAATAATAATAATAGCTTATGACAAGAGATGAAATATCTTGAAGTTGTTTTTGTTTTTTCCATCTTCTCATGAGCAGTAATTCATAGAGGTTTTTATATACGATACTGCTTAATGTGTGTGATGGAGGGTATCACGAATGCTTGTGTATAACAATACAATTCTAGTTGAACATTGCCTGTGACAGATAGACTTAAAAACAGAAATCACCCAAAATCTTTGCGAAAATTGAAATTTTTTTCTATTAATTCAAATCAAGAAAATTTCACAACAGCAAGTTGTCTCTCTCTATGTCTTCAAAATCCCAATACATCAGCGATCCATCTTTTAGCGAAGTTCCGAGCAATCTCACAACCATCCTTTTAAACCCATCGCCCACAACTTCTAAATAGTAATATTTATGCACTGCATAGGATTGCATCTGCTAATAGGTCAATATACCACAGACAAATCATTCTAGAATCTTTTGCGTCATATAATCAGAGTGAGCTAAAATGTTTGACCCTTCAAATACTCTCATTTATCACATACTTAATTGGCAATAAATACCGAATCATTCTAGCTTATCTGGCCACTAGAAAAAAATCTAAGAATTACCTGTAAACAATTTTCTCACACCTTCGATACACTTTCTCCGATCTAAAAAGTTTAAAAAAAAAAAGCTCAAAGAATAATAGCACTATTAAACTGAAATAGGCTTAGCCGGGCCGACTAATGATGATATTACAAATAAACAAGGCCAGATCAAAAGATCATTCGTCCCGAGTCTAGATTTAGATTAAATTCACGAAAGCCAATGTGGTCACAGGGGATCGATTGTGAATTTTTTGATACGTACTACAAAGTGTATTGTACTTTTGAATAAGAATTTAGCATCTTCAAAGGTTTATCGGTCCTTCTCAAACTCTTAATCATTTGGGGAAAAAAGTCTTGTTTCGCCACACTCGTCATAAGTCTTCAAATGCCACACTAGTCGAATGTGAAAAACAATGAAACGCTGAATAATACTCACGCGTTGAGGAGTCCCTTATATTTTCTTCACGTTCTGTGGATCCAAGGATTGTTCTGTTATGTATCGATAAGGAATAGAATACCGTTTTCTAAAAAGGTTTACAACACGATAATATCAAGAGCAATTCCAATATATTCCAAACGAAATTTCCTTCTCCTGTTTCCACTACTTTTCATCCCATTTTCTGTTTCTGCACTCATCGCTCTCACCGTTTGCTCCTTTAGCCTGAAAAACTATCGTGTATGATTGAAACAGCATTCTTATCTAAGTATTAACAAATACTAAAATTGAGAGACTATATTTCAAACTGCTGTATTTGCAGATAATTATTATTTGCTAATTCTCGATAAAAACGAAAACCAATACCAATAAAAGACAAGAAAACGTAACACTTAAAGTAGAAATAGAATTATTATTTTTACAGTTTTTTTTTTCTAACAGCAGTAATTGAACACATTGAGGGGCTGAGTCTTGAGAGTTATTTAGCTTGAATGGGTGTTTTCAATGATGTACCTTGAAGAACTTTATCAAGTTTTATCAAGAAAACATATAATTTATCCATGGTAACTATGATTCAAGTAATCAAATTGCAAACAACTAAACTGCGTAGCATTAAAGTTTTAACGTTTTCTAAAAAAGTTGAATGTTTTGTAACGATATACTACAGATGGAGTTTTATCTGTACGTTTGCAAATATTAAAAAATCTGAAAGACCTTGTAAACTGATTAACATTGTTGAGTACCGATCTTGTAAGTTTTACACGTTTGAAAAGATGAAATCAAGATTCCTCTGCAATGCAACCAATAATAATACATTTTAGATTTTATTGCAGAACTACTGGTCGTGATAACACTGCTCCAGCTGTCTCCTAACTCTTCCTTAGAAAAATCTATATATCTTTACCATCTACTGTAGGTGGGTCGACCACAAAGATTCCGTCCACACCAAAGGGACTGAAACTGTCCTTGTGTTTCTCAAACATATCCCTTAGTTGCTCAGTGAACTGCTCAAAAATCATAAACGTCAAGATGACACTTCCTTGCTGCACCCCAACCAGGAATATGAACTCCTGAAAGTAGATTAAACTCTTTAGAAGGATTTTTAAAAATGTCTCTTTAATGCTAAGCTGCATTCTGGTTTACTGTATAAGGCTTGGTATTCTTGGCCGGAATGGGATATTTTGGTGGTTTGGCTAACTTTTAAGAAATTTATTTCCAATGAAAAGACCAACTTAATTTTGCCTCCTGGTCTTTTATAGATAGAAAAATATATATCAAATAGTATTTAAAACGCACTTTCTAACTACCGGTGTACCGTTTGCTGTTGACTTATTTGCTGTAAAACAGCACTCTACTACGCCGTAAAATTTCTAAACTGAAGATATTCAGCCCATGCAAAAAATGACATCGCTTGAATATTGAACTTTCTGATGTGAAGATCTCAGTATGTAATGAAAGTTCAAGTAGAAAAATGTTTCATTTCTGTGTTTGAAATATAGAACTGTGTTGTCTTCAATGTATCCATACTTTGTGAAATCTAAAGAAAGAACACTTAGACTGATAAATTAATAAGACGACCATTTTGATCTTTGGATCTTAGCGTTAAGGAAGTCAATTCGATCCAATTCTGAGCTGCCCTTTGCTGCAGCTGTTGGAACTACGCCTTCTATTTTAAATATTTCTTTGGACTGTCCAGCCTGGACTCTAAGGTGAGCCGCAAAACGTTTTAATAACACTTTAAAGCAATCTGATCCTCCTCAAGATTTAAAAATGTAGCATGTCCATGTCAAAAGTTGCTGCGATTATGACTGAGAATCACCAGTTTGACCATTTAATTTTTTATTTATTTCATTTTTTCTTTAGGTTTGTTTTGCCGTGCTTCATTATTTCCAGTGCAAAAACGGCTTTTTTCCTTTTGTTGTTAATCCAGATTATTTTCACCAAAGCAACTAAGTTATTCTCCCCATTATTACTTTTTCTCATTTTGTCCAAAAAAATTTGTACGCTTAAATGAAAATTTTGCGGTATGCTCTTCTAATCATTCACTTGCAGTCGTTCTGTTCTGAAGGTATTGTCATGTAACACATCGTAAAATTTAAAATTCAATACATTTCCACACTTTGCTAGACGTTTTCGCTAGATCAATCCACGCAGTAAGAATGTAATTTTGTCCTTAAAATAGATTTCTCATTGTTAAGAGGAGTATTTTTCATAGGTGATAAATTATGGCCTTGACTTTACGCTTCCTGTGCGCCACCCTTTACTCGGCTCCACATTGTTAAAGAACGATTCCAGCTTTGAAATCTTTATGGGCATCTGATTGTATTAATTGATTGGTAAGATTTTATACAATAACTTATCTTAAACTGATTGTAAATGTTTTTAATAAGAGTTTTGTTGTTAATGCTACCTTCCTCCTAAGTTTACAAAAGATACCTTCAAAAGCGGCAGGATGTTTGAAAAATTCATTCTTTTATTAGTCTTTAGAATACTATTTTTCTTTATAAAAACCTGGATTTGCTCCAAAGGAAATTTTGAAAAGTCATAAAGTAAAAAAAAATACAAAATTACAAAGTATCCAAATGCTAACAATAAACTCTCTTATATTGAACATTGTGATCATCTAATTCGAGGAAACTTGAGAAAAAGGTCTTTCTTTTAACGTATGCTCCATGGCCGCAGACAGGAACAGGCATGAGTAGTGTCTCTCTCAGTTACAAGTAAAAGGGAAAAATTATAATCTCAGATATACGAATAATAGTTGTAATGGTAGGATGAAGAACATCAAAAACATTCAGATGCTCTTGTTTAAGTGAACGAAATAATGGACCTCTTTCTCAACGAGCCAAAAATCAAATGCAAGGGTATCTCTAAAAATCGTCAACCCCACATAAAATCTCGTTTGCAAAAAATGATCAACTTACAAAGTTCAAGTGCCATGTGCCCCTACACGAGTGAAATAAGAAAAGGAAAAAAAAGAACTGTTATGGCCGAAAAATACATCCCAAAACAATAAAATCAATGCTATCAAACAGATATATACTTATGAACATCAAATTAAGGGTAACGAAAACAGAGCAACTATATAGACGCGAATTTTGGACAATAAATAAGGAAATAGACAGAAAATTAGAAACAGAAGAGCTGTGGTTTATCAGAAAAATGATGAGGACATGATAGACTGAATAAATTCAACGAATCGGTAGAGGATGAAGCTAATCTTCAACGATCATTAATCAAAACCATAAGATGGAGACAACAATAATTCATGGTAACCATTATCAAGACGTCTTTGTTTTTCAACTAGTATATGTCATATTATAAAAATCATTTTCTCCCAACCATTTTCTCAGATACAAAATAAAGATGATTATATCCTGTCTTCCTCGCGAGATGAGAATCTTCGTCAAAAGAATAAGGTCAGCTCCATAGCTCAAAGAAATTAATCTAAGAAATGTATATATATTAACAAGTCTTAATAAATTCTTCCACATTCATCGGTAATGTTAAGCGCCCTAGCATTCCAATGTTCCAATATTTGACCTACGTTGTGATGTACTTTAGAAATCTTGCTAAATATGCAGTTAGAAAATTAACTAGCTTTTTGAAAATATATCAATTTTGATACTTTGATAGAATGTCTTCCTTCAACCCTTTACTTTCTACTTGCCTCACCTGTGGCACATCGAGCAGACGAGCAACATATGCCCTCAGAGCGTCCAAATCCAAACGTTGAAAACGATCCAGGTTTCCCACTACGCGGAATCGAACGTGTATAAAGCCATTTTCTGTGCGACAGAGGAAATGACTAAAATTGTAATCACCACTGTTTATTGATTCATGATATAAATCAAAGAGAGAAAAAAGTCGAGAGGGCTATCAGTCTCTCTTCTACATTGAGTCACTCCATTAATGGCTAAGGTATGGCTTTTTCTCCTTTTCAGTTCAGTTAACCCTTTTCCAACATGTCCCTTTTAACTTGTCTACATCATTTTGACAACTGATCTTCAGTATATTTTGGACCACGAGGAGACGAACTCATAATCTCTTTATCCCAAACATCTTTCTTTTCAGACAGGGCGCTCTTAATAGCTCGAAAGATTGCTATGTGACATTCAAATGAAGAAGAAAAAAGGTTATTAAAAAGCAGAGGAAGTGGTAACAACAACAGAATGAATATGAATGTGCAAAATATATTGGATGATCATAAAACATAGAAAGGCAAATCATAAATTTGTCTAATGTAATATGTTAAGATGTTTTAAAAATCATTAAGCATAGCCAGAAAAATTCCAATTTTCAACTTCCACTTGATAATAAAAATACCTTTTTTTTATTTTGTACTTCGGCACTTTCAGTTTAAAGTGATTTTGTATTGGACAAACATGAACTATAAGACTTTTAAAAGATCAATTTTAAAATTTTCATTGTACCTCACATCAAAACACATTACACACATGTTTTTATAAGATGACTTCCCGTGGAAGGATTAGGAAAAAAATAGTTTCATGAGACATTGAATGGGCTAACTTGTTGAAAGAAAAACAAAGATATGTTTTGAAAAGATACAAAAACAAATGGCATCTTTTTATCATCACAAAAGGGCGGTATAGCAAAAGTACACGGTAATGAAAAGCGGCAAATCAGACCAAAAAAGGCCGAGTAGAGCGGGGGAAGATGGTTTGGGGCGGAAGAGGATATATGCCACAAGACATGAAGTGTTTGAACCGCATGAATACACCTTGGCAAGTGAGACACAATAATTCCGAAAAAAAATAATTTACCCAAAATATCTTACTACCTAGTTAATGTAGTGTGTGTGTGTGTTAATTAAAAAATTAACAAGATATAGACCTAATTTGTAAGAAAATAATAAGTAAAATTGATTAAGAAATTTCTGTAAACAATTGGGAGGTATTCTGGGCAGATGGTTAGAATAGACTCTCAGATGTTCATTATATTTACTCTCATCTGTGTGCACTAAAAGAGGAACTGTTGTACCATTGCGATCACACTACATCTCATCAGTTTATCGCCCAATGTAGCTTTCATGTCACCTTTAACAACACTTAAGGCCCAAGCAATGAGAGGCTAACTGTAGAAAAGATCTATATCTAGGTATTGAATACGTTTTAAGTAGAATATACGACATAAATTACCTTAAATGTGAGCGATCACTAGACTTTGGTATCTTTCAGATAAATTTTCCAAAGTGTACTTAATTATTGATGAGGGATGGGTTTGTTTATTGATATTCACAACAATTACACAAACAGAATCATCGAAGGGAGAAAACTTTTGGCTTGAAAACTCCAAGCCGATTGAGGTGTATCTCATCTCAACAGAGCAATGATGAATTATTATATTTTCTAGATGTACTTACTTATTACGTAATTAGATCAAACAAAGCTCTTTTGGGTTTTGTGTCGCCGGCTGTCTAGAACTTTGAAGTTTGGTCTTTCAGATATTAAAGAATTCATTTTCCTGGCAAACTATAAAGCTCCCAAACTGTTTTCAAGAATATGATCCACGTAATTTCATAACACACACATTAAATCGATTGAACCAAAGGCTCCTAATTGTCGCGTTATTGAAATTACAATGGATTCCCTTTGCAAAAGGCGCGGATTAAATGGGCTCATAAATGCCAGTTCTTGTCTTCTGTTGATTACAAAAATATCTTGGCCTTCCACATTACAATATGTTGCAGGTACACCGTGTACTTCTTCCGTGACGAGAAAGAGAAAACAAGTCAGTAGCTATTTTTAACCTTTTAACTTCCATTTGTGCAGTCTCTACTGCAGAAGCACAATGCTGTGCATGGGAGATTTGCTTTCCTGCATCAAAATCAATTTCCCCCTCAACCTGACTGTTAGCTACAGTGACTCAGATCTTGGCATGACTGTTCAGCTGGAGGTGTCCAGGATTTCTTGCCCTCTCTTCTACCCCCAGTTGGATGACCTCGAAAGCTCTTGGATCTTGGCCAAGACCTTCAAGTTGATCTTGTCTATCTGCAACGTTCATGATCATCGGCGGGCTCGACGAAGGATCAGAATCATGCTATGCGCGGCGACATGTTTGCAAGGTCCGCATCAGAACAAAATCGGCTTTGTTTCCGGATCTGAGATCCACAAGGTTTGTCATATACCGAGGCGAAAGTTGATCCCATGCTTGAGGAACTTTCCATATTAACTTTTCTTGTACAGTCTAGCGAAGAGTGCCAGGTCGAATTTTCAAGATAACAGGGTTCGTTTTGTCGATTGACCATGTTTGATGTTGGAAACAGAACAAGTCTGTTTTGCCGACGTGGATTTTTCACTGGCCTCTCTGGTTTCATGAAATGCTCCTCAATGAAGTTGCTGTGTTGTTGCTGCCTTAAACTTGTGTTCTCCATGACTGTGTTCACCACCTCTTCGTTCATGATGTCCTGGAACTCAATAGAAAAGAGTTTGTAGCTCTCCTTGATGAAGAGATTTCCCGCTTTTTCGAAAGTAAAAACGAGCTTATTTACTTGGGAGGAAAAAGTTGCTTGAAAAGTGGGCAACTGCTCGTAGTGGTCTGAGTCATTTGGCCCTCATTTGAAAGCTTGTTTTTCCAACCTCTCCACTATTCTTGACAATTTTGGACCAGCAACCATCCAGCGCCGAAGAGCACTAGGATTGTTTGTTGAACCTACAGCTTCTCCTTCTCCTTTCGCAAGAGCACTGCATTGCTCATGGGCTTGTTTAAGGCGATGGCACGAATGCCTGCTTTTTTTTCTTGCAACAAAATCGCCAGCTCCAAGTGGCTGAAAATGTGGGGATGTTACGTTCCAGTATTGTCATATCTCTAACATGGAATGATAGCCAGCTTGCTTCCACATGGTCTAATGCAAGAACCAAGGCAAAAGCTGTAAGAAGTACTGAACATAAAGATTGAAGTCGTATGTTCGCACAGATCGAAGAAACCGGAGAATAGTTGATTCCAAGCCCAGTACCAATGCCCATTAAGTTGGGTGCCAGCCATTTTTGACTGCCACTGGTGAAAGGTGAGCTTTGGTTGAGGATTTGACTCGGAGTATTTGTGAAACGCCTGGCACAGTAAAACATACAGGGCTGCTGCATTCATATGCCTTGAGGAAATTCTCGCTACTCTGAAGGAATTAATACCAGCAGCTGCAATGGCACTAGTCGGTCCATAACCAATCAACCAGCCTCCCTTATGCTGTTTGCTTGACGTAGAAACCCCCATCAATATAATGCAGTTTTGTTCCCTGTAAATACCTGGCCAAGTCCACTGTATTGCCTTTGCAAGAGCATACAGAAGCTGGTCCATGGTTAGAACAGGAGTTTGTCCAGCATTAAAAAATTTGAATGCTTTCATCACGCCCATGGAATGCTCAATCAATTTAGTCAAGTGAGAATTGTCATTAAGAGGCGGCAACAATCTGATAATTGATGTTGGGGCTCCATTGTCCGGTTGCTGTAAGGCATGATAGGAAGCCCAAGACAGGGCTTTGTGGCCTTGATTAGATGTATTATCCACTTGGTTTTGTGCAACTTCTGATGCAATTTCAGCTTTCATCGACTATGATACTCATGAATCACCAGGCGCTCTTTCTGGGGCATGACTGATGGGAGGAAGGTTGTATACTTCTCTGGAAGATGAGGAATGCCCGGGCACTTTTACTTGCTTGCTATTAAACAGCAGGACAGAGTACTCTTGGCCATCACCTTCCCTTCCCTGTGTTGGATCAAGGCAATGTCAGTATCGTGGAAAGAGTTGAAAGCAGGTGTTGAGTTTGGGTTGTGGTCACAACTCTGCAAGTGAAGACAAGTGGCAAATCCATGACGCTCAAATTCCTATATGACCCTGTTTGCTATCTATGACGAGATGGTCATTACAAGTATCTAGGATATACCTATTCCCAAAGAAGCCAATGTATCAATTAGTTCTTTCTTTCTCATCTCGATGTGCAGTTTGACGCTGAGATAGATAGGCAGGGGAGATTTCCCTTTCCTTTTTGTGCCGTTTGAACGAAGATTGCTTTTTTCAAAACCTTCACCAGTTGAATGCAAGGATTTGGAACATCATTGGGATAGATGCTCTGTGCCTGCTGGACCATCAAGAATGAAGGCGACCAAAGCTTTCAAAACTGCTGGCACTGACCTGTTTTGACATTCGTCCGGAAATTTTTCATTGAAGGCCCAAAAAGGTTTTCTCTGGACGGCGTGTGCCGCTCTTGCCAACAGCAAGCCTTTTAAATCGCTTTCACTAGGTCTTTGTTAAACATGAGGACGACCTCTTTGCCTTGGTTAGATAAAAAAAAACAAAGATGTGTTAAGGTTGGCTGGAGTTTTCTTTTTATTTCAGACGCCCATAATGCACCTTGCTAGGAACTTGGAGGCCTAAGTCTTTCAAGCAAGTTCTGTAAAGATGCAAAAAAATAGGCATGTTGGAGACTGGAGCTGTTTCTGGGTCACATCTAAAGCTTTCGATGCACGCGACACAAGCTCCGCAAAAGCTGCGGCATGCAAAGTCGAAGCTTCAGCCTCTTCTCTTTTTCATGTGCATTTTAAATGGAATTATGCTTCAAAAGCCACCACATCTCTGTTTGTCAATTTTCTTATGATCTGTCATTCAAGTCCTGTGCATGGCGGTGGCCCTTGATGTCCAAAGTGAAAGTCCATGCCTCATGAAGACCAGCTTGGCCTGGAGGTCCGACACAAAAATGTATACAGCTTGTCTCTGACTGACAGTTTCATGTGTGTCATCATGTTATAAGGACGAACAGGCCGTTCTGATGGTTTTGAAAGGACTAGAACTTAGAATTTGAAGCCTACGTTTTTTTTTTTCGCTGCAAAACTGTATTACTGATGTTTGTACGTCATGACATATGCCAACAAGCAAAATTAGTGGAATGTCTCTCAAACCCATCCCCTTCGTCTACTCGATAAAAGCTTACAGCTTCAGGGTTCATTCTAAGGTTAGCAGCGCACTTGTATCTAGTTTAATCTTTTCTAGCTTGACTCATTCTTGCTTCTTTGTTGTTTTTTGGCACAAAGCACATGGCAACCAATAAATAGGTTCTTCAAATGTAGTTTTTGAATCCGTTTATATCTTCTCGCCATCGTCTTGCTGAGAAAGTCGTCGAATAGAAACACAAAATGGGTATTGCGCGAGTATGGGCTTTAATATTTTTTCGGTTTTTCCAAAAGTCAATCGTGTCCGTCAACAGAACAAAATCCCAAATACACAGTCTAGTTGTTGTACAAACACTGAATATTAACACGTTATCCATTTTAAAAGTCATTCATATCAGACAAGAGAAAGCTGTATTTGCATTTGCTGTAACTATTATTTTCTTTATAATCACAAAAAAAAATACAATCTGGAAAGAAAACATTATGTGTGTTATTCTTTTATTCGTTGAAAAGCCTTAAAAAGTTTCTTTTAAGAATATACGGACGCTGTTTAGGTATGGCATGCGTACTTATCGCAGAGCGTGCGCAAGATTCGATTACACCGCCCGCGAGCGCGATTTGAAACAACGGGGAGTGATGTCATAATAGCCACATCGGCCTTTCCTTTGCTATGGGGACCCGTTCTTGCAAATGGCACACATGTTGGCAATTTTAAATGATCCCTGATCGAATCAGAAATCACGGGAAATGTGTTTTTGATCTCTATAGATATTATTAAAACAATTTTTATTGGTCGCATGTCTCTACTATCTAGGAAACATCAATTTGACTTGATCCCTTCTCTAAAAATGATATCATGAAAACGATTTTTTTTCACCAATTTCCTCTAAATTTAGCATAGCCATTACTATTGTGTTTGATAATTCGTATGTAGATTTATAGATCAAAACCACGATCTAGCTTTTCACAGACAGGCCAAGTTAGACACATTTTCCCGTTTGTGTGTGTGTGTGTGTGTGTGTGTATTTTTTATCTAACAGATTTTAAATGGTTGCTATTGTATTATTCCTGTCTTGACATTATTAGGCTTGAGTTATGGATATAGTAATCTTTATTTTTTCTTGTCACTTTCGAAATATTCTTCGCGATTCTACAACCATAAGGAATGTATATATAAAATGGAACATTTTTTAAAGTTAAAGGGATGTATGTATGACGGTGCTATTGCTTGTGTTTAAAGGGCTAGTTCGCATGGAGTCAGAGCCATTACTTGTTGATATAGTTATTTATAACAAAACCTTCAGCTTGCGAGCGGAGTGGTCAGTATTATTCAAAGGCATTAAATCTTGCGTCATTTTTTTATACTGGTCATTATTTTTTAAGCATTACTAATTGGCTATTTCTTCAAATTAATGAACTTTTTTTTTTTTGTTTCTGCAAGATCTGGAGTTATTAAAGTCCTTTCACCTAGAAACAAAAAGTCAATTGTCAGAAATGTTATATTTAGCCTTGCTCTTATGTACACATATTGTATTCTCGATGATCTAAAAGAAGATTATATCGATACAATGTTTCCGTTTTAGAACTTCTTTATTATAGAAATGATGGCTATTTATATATCAAATATGAATATTTCAATAAAATACTTTCCAATTTAAAAACAAACAAACAAAGAAAACTCCATTACTTCTTTAGAAAGTATATTTATTTTAACTGTAGCAGGAAATGTTATAAAATAGTGGGTGTTACCGTGGCAACCATAAATAAACTTTTATTTTCTCAATTTCTTTCGTTCTGATCTCGGTGAATTCATGGGTGAAGAAAAAAAGCGCCTCTCCAAGATAAGAT
>BLXT01005858.1:1045169-1063906 GCA_019648995.1 Plakobranchus ocellatus
TCATCATCATCATCATCATCATCATCATCATCATCATCATCGTCGTCGTCGTCGTCGTCGTCATCATCATCATCAACAACGGTACCTGTCTTTAAACGGGTATACGTATGTAACAGAAGAAAAAAAGACACTCTATCCCAATGCGGGAATTCCTCGTTATCTGTGTGTAGTACGTTCGCAAAGTTTGTGCGGATAGCGTACTTTGCAAAACCCTTCTGGATTCATGACAACATAAATTTTCTGTGCGAAGAAAAAGTTTGCTTGGTGCCTTATTGTAATGACAGCAAAAGCGAGCCTCACAGGAAACGTCATGCGTTTCGGGTCATTGAAAGGCAGTATTTGACGTGAAGAAGAATTTAAGGATTTTGAGGATAAGCTTATTATTCTTTGTAGATTTTTTGACAGCTATTGCAGCATAAAGCCAACACTGAAGAACTCTCACCATACACAAAGACTAACTGTTCTTTTTCACCGTGTCGGATAATTCTTTGAAAATTCTGCGAAAAACCCAACGAGTGCCTTTACTTTTTAAGTGTCGATACATATAGTTGTTTCTTGCTTGGGAAGGCAGGGATGGCTTTAAACGTTGATGATTTTATATTAGATTGAATTTCAATACCTTATCAGTCTTCAGAGATTAAGAATAACTTAAAGTGTAAGCTTTTATTGGTGTTTAGAAAATGAAGGAAAAGAAAAATGCAAAATTTTTTGTCTCGAGAGCTTTTTTCCTTGGCGGACAAAGAAAACAAAATGTTTGAAGTTTTTTCTCCCCAATGAAAAGAAAAAGGTTTAGTTACGACGAATATCTTATAGAACTAAGAGAGGCTTAAATCATTGGTGCACCAAGCCTTACAACTTAAGAAACAGTGAAGAAGAGAAAGATAGAGAGAGAGAGAGAGAGAGAGAGTGTGTGACCCGGGCGGGGGGGAGGGGAAATGATTTAGAGTGAGAATTAAAGAGAAAGAGAGTGGAGAAAGTAGGGCAGACAGGTAGATAAACAGATTGAAGAGAGAGAGAGAGAGAGAGAGAGAGAGAGAGAGAGAGAGAGAGGGAGAGAAAAGTAAATCCATAAAACAACAGAGACCTTGACACATTAAAAGAGCAATAATAAAATAACATGAATAGAAAGTTGTATCCCTTATAAAATAAATAATATGAATTATAAAATGAGAAACCACTATTTGTATTATTTACTCCACATAGATCTAGTCCTTGCGCAATACTTACAAAAAAACACCGCTCACGTGAGACTAACAATGTGGTAATTTTGCACTTTGCTATACCACTTAACATCAAATTCAAACCAAAAGAAAGACTACCTAAAAAAATCTTTTCTGTAAACCAAAAATAAAAAAAAAGTATATGAAGCATTCTCATAAAAACATAGATATGGTTGGAATAAGTAAAGACTACAAGTAAATACGCTTTTTTTTTTGAAAATATACCGTATAAGCCACTAGGCTAGACCTAAGGGTGGACTTCAACTTATGACCTGTTACAAAGAGGTGAGTCTAGGTGACTATTTTTAATGTAAGCTGCTCTTTACTGACAATGAAATTGCTGCGCAGTCACTAATCTTCTCGAACGTTTTTTAATTGTTTGTAAGTATGAAGAAAAAAAATATTTCGAGCAAAGTATAAGTATTCTTATGTTCTCACTTTAATTTTGGATGCCTAAACAGTGCTTTGAATACCATTGAAAGTTACAAAATATGTGCATTGAGAAAAAAATCGTTTCTATCTTTAGATTTATAAAGCAGTGGATATAAACGCGGGTTTACAACCATTCTCAGAGAGGCATTTTCTCCGAGTTTATTAGGTTAATGAAAATGCTTTCATTCCAAAGAGCAAAAAAATCTCGATATATTATGTGAAAGCCACAACTCATGAGATAATATCTCTAATCGGATAACTATAGATTATTTAGTTTCCTTTTTAGGCTGTCCTTGTAGACTGTGAAACATCTGCATACATAAAGAAAAACTTAAAACATAGAACTGAAAAGAACTGCTATGTGAAACATTGCTTATAGACACACACATTGTAAGTTAGGAAATTAAAAGTACAGTTTTGTGAAACATTTCCATGCATAAAGAAAATTTTAAACTTCGGAAATTAAAAGTTCCGTTATGAACTTGCCTTTAACAGCCTTTCCTTTCAACACATTAAGTTCATTATAAATTCAACAACACCTATGTTCTTCTCTTAAAAACAAGTATCCCTTGTAGGCCAAGAAAAATTTTCAGAAAATTTCCACAATATTTAATCACAAAGCCTTAAAGCTTGTTTAAAGCAAGGAAAAAATCGAAAAGGCAAATGAGCGACATAAATAAAAAAAAAAGTGAACGAGAAAAGTTTGATACATGAGCATTGAAACCACATAAATCGAAAATATATCTATGAAACCGCGATACGGGGACACAAAGACTTCCTTGACAAAGAAACCCTAGAGATGAGTCAGGGTACAGCAACACAATATTGGAGCCTCCATAAAACAATACCACCTGTAGTGTTGAATTATCAGTAGAAACAAACACTAGTAAGCGAAAAATTTTACTCATGCAATAAAAAGAACGAAGAAGAACTTTAACAAATCGCATCGCTTGGACGTGCTTATATTTTCTTGAGATCATTTCTTCAGTATACTGAATTTTGTTTTTTTAATACCGGTCTTGAGGGATAGTTTTGCTATGAATATTTATCCAACAAAAAACATTTTTAGTAAAATTACTTAGAGAGAAAAAAAAAAGAAGAATGGATTGTAAAGTAGATTGGATGCAACTTGTGCCGATGATAAAGTAAAAGGACTATCCATACATAAAGTTATTTTGATCTCCTATGTTTTATAACAGGCAATAAATGGAGACACGGACACTAACGAGAATAGGGGCATGTAATTCTTTATAACAAGCTCTGCAAAAGAGCAAATTAGGTTACAAGCATAGATTCTTAAATTTTCAGTAAACAATAGAAATTACCTAAAAAGTAAATTAAATAGTCCACGGTCAGTTCTCCGCGGACTCGTGTCCTGCCGACAATGAGGCAGGCTGTGGTCGTCTTGAAGAACAAATAACGATCTTAATACAGTTTTACTTCATAGGCAGGGCCTTACTCAGGTGGTGGAAAATAAAGTCCACAAAATAGCCACTAGATCCACAAAAAATTACTGTCTCTAGCCAGAGGTCACTCAAGGCCAATACAACAATTGCTAAGGCCACGCAGTTATGTTTAAAATATGTTCAGCCCCTCACAGGGCGAGTAAGATATATATTTGTGTGTGTATGTGTGTGTGTATATATAATTATGTGGCTCTTAAAGGATAGAATCGCCAAAAACTTTAGGTATTATTTTTACATTTTATAATAGACATTTTCTTCGGTGATGTAAACTTAGCTCGTGGGTAGAATCCAAGAAAAATTCAAATATAATAAAATTGGAATTTTTTAGAAGCCAGTTACAATGTCCCGAGAAAAACTGGCAACTAGTAAGGGAAAAAAGATCATAATTAAAAATATACTGACACCAGCACGTTCTACACATGAAACTATCAATACCAAACAACTAAAACATAATCATGCCAAAAAGTTAGAGTCCACAACATGTCCGTTACAACCGATATAACCGTTCCCCCGACATACCAATATGACAGAAAGAAACTGGTTTTACAACAACCCTTCTTTTAAACTCAGCCTGAGATAGTCTCAGTTTGCTGTTGTAACAACAAAACCCTATCTTTATTTATCTAATGGGCTAAATTTAGGCTTCCTAAGCCAACCGATCTCAAATCACTCCCTAGCTAAACAATAACAATAACATTGAAAAATTATTAAAAAAACAAAAACAAAAACAAAAAAAAAAGTCTTTACAAATAGGATATTTCATTTCTTTGTTCAAATTGATACTCTTTGTACTGTTAGCCCCATTTAATTTGATGCGGCCTATATCAACTACTCTCTGTTTTTGCCCAATGTTTAATTTTCGAAACAAGTATTTTGACTGAAGTTTAAAAAAAAAAAACCAGAAGATGGACATTTTCAAAGAAATTTATTCCACTTTACACGTGATACTCTTTCAGTATCTATGTGAAAGCAAATGTTAGTAAGTTTGACCAAAAGGGACAAGTTTTTGTGTAAAGGTAATATTGCTTTAGGCAAACTTGCAACCATAGCAGTATCAGTATAAGGAAAAAAAACCCACTTATTTTTCTTTTTCCTTAGCGCTTCACTTTAAATGTCATTACTCTGTTGGTTTATTTGGTAATAAGCATCTTTCAAGAGCTAAGTCTTTAGTAATTATAGAGGACAATGCAAAATTTTTATTATCAGGGAATCTTGTCTTAGCTAATGCGGCTGTCAACATAATTATCGTAAGTGGTTTCACCCAAAAGGTCTTATTTCTGGAGAGTGGTTGTAAGAGTAGCCTGCGATATTTTAGAGGTAATAAAGCATTGCAATAAAAAGCTGCATTGAAAGATGTAATACCAAACGCGGATGAACATAAATTATACATTTCTGTGCTATCTTAGAAGAACGAAAGATGCGTGATAGTCATAATTCAATAACATTCTTAACACCATTTGCATTTCTGATGTAGAGCACTGTGATTTTATGTTTAAAATGCTGTACCATAATACGCTTGCATCATAAAAGTAATGTCCATGCTTTTTTTTTTATATTCTCTTAGCTTCCACTACATCAATATCTCATTAAGAAATGGTCGTAACGTAGACTCACCATGGAGACATCTTTTTTAAAATGTATAAATACATGTATTCTATAAGTGAGAACACTTACTTGTTATATATATAATATTTTTTTATTACATATATGGTTATAACAAAATAAGCTTTTCCAAGATTGATAGATTGGTAAAAGTGAGCCTTCGATATTTTAAAAATAGATAAAGGTTTAGTTTCTTTCCATAAGCGCCGAAAAGGGCATCGACTCTTGGATTAAAAGTGAACGGAATGTATTGAACGCTCATAAATGGTAATAAGCAAACATTAAAATCTAAAGCTCAATTTTATCTTACACAAAATATTGAAACTCCAAAATAAAAAAAAAATATATTACTTTGAAGATACTTTAAAAGTTTTTTGCTAGAATATATGAAGGACTTTACAATTTCAGCAAGTATTAAACTGCTTTCTTGAATCAACATTCCGATGTGGTGGTGATGGGGGAGAGGAAGGAGGGGAGGGAGGTGGGGGGTGAAATAGAAACAATGAAAAAACTGAACTTTTAAAAAAGACACGGATATTACAGCAGGAAGGCTTTATGTAAATTTTACAAAAAATGCAAACAAAATTTTAAAAAAGGATAGGATGGACGATACAAAATAATTTTACAAGAGCGTTTAAACATGTTCAGTCAAAATTATATACACATATCGTGGACGCTATCTTTTAGTACGTGACAAAAAGCGCTACAGAGTGGTCCAACCCTAATGTGATTTGAGTACTTTGGGGAATAGAATTTCAGTGGAGTTACTATTCTTCTCGTACATCTTAAATTGTTTAAAAACACATACTTAGAAAAAAAATTCATTTGAGTTTTTTTTAATAAAATCTCGGCCTACGCAATTGTTTGGTATTGCACATTAAAAAAAGCATCTTATATATAAACAAAGAAACACACAACAAAAGTTAGTTATTTAAACATTAGGAAAAGCACAAAGCAATGTTTCAACAAAATCGTATTGCTAAACACTATTTTCTTATCGCGCTATCATTTCTTTAACAAACCGAAATCTATATATTTTTTTCAAATATACTGAGCCAAAAAAAAGTTCACCATCCATCCCATGTTATAACAAAGTACTGCTGTATCTCATCCAATTCCTCTTTAGCTTATCCGTTGTGTCAACTTCTCAGTCGAAAAATTTTACATTAGAACGCTATTTGGCTGGTGTTTGATTTCATCTGTAAGAAATAGGGGGGAAACCGATTATTGTATCGATGAAATAAAAAAAAAAAATTCAGCAAAAACACTTTAGCACTGACAATTAAATTGAAAAAAAAAAGAAATACTTTTTGTAATGACTATCACTGTAAGACTGATAGTCCTATACCTTCTACTTAGAAAGATGAAATAAACATCTTAGAATATGGTGCCAATACATAAATTAAAGATGTATATATATATATATATATATATATATATATATATATATATATATATATATATACATATATACATTTTTTTAATATGAACCCTGATTGTCTGAGCCCTCAGCCTTCAACAGCTTTAAACATTTTGTTAGATCATTTACCTCCAGCTAAAAAAATTACTTCTCTAAAATTGTTAGAATCGCCCATCAAAGCCCAAACCTCTTGAAATTTGGCTGCCAATCATTGTCAGAAGATTTGACAACCTAATACACATTATGTACTATTTTTTAACACATTCAAAAAAGAAAAAAACGCTAACGGAAGACTCAGTCGTACTTTTACACCAGTACTCATTTGAACTATTAGGATTCATCTGCTGTTCTGAAATGAATTAAACAAAAAAGGAAGTACAGTTTTGTTAATTTTTTAAAAAGAAATGGCCATCCCTCCATCCTACTGCTTCTAATATCCTTTTAGTTTCCAGTACATCTTCCTTCTGTTCTTTCTACTAACCCTTGTCCCCTTGATGTATTTTCATACTATTTCTTTTTAATTTCCTTTTGATCTTTTAACAATTAATCCATTACCTTCTTCCACTCCTGACCATTTCCATTTGATCCTTCTCCTACTTCTTCTCTTTCTTCTTCTTCTCCTTTCTCTTTTGTGTTTTCCTGAACTTCTTTGCTTCCTGTTTAGATTGTTCCTCGACTACAAAAAAAAAAATAATATAGATTCATTTAAACAGATCATTCGAAATGTATTTGAAGTTGACAAAAAAGGACCAATCATTACTTCCACCTCATCATCATCATCAGGTGCCTTGCTTTACAGCGTTGGCGATCATGGTCCTCCACCCCGCATACTTCCACCTACCATCACTAAACTACCTCTGCCACCAGCAACACCTGCACCATTAGCAGCAGCATTCATCACCAGAGCCGGTACAGCAGCAGTAGAGCATCAGCATCATCACCACTACCGCCTCATGCTTCTCTTCATCTTCTCCCTCCTTTTTTACTCGTCATCCATTTCTTGCATCACGCTTGCTCCTATTCCTCCTCCTTCTTTGCATATTACATACATTCTCTCATTTCCTAAACGTTCTGACTCACCTCATGCTCCTTCTTCATCTCTTATTCATTTTTCTCTCTCTGCTTTTCATCCTCTTCTCTCTCCTGCTTCTTTGCTTTTTACATATCATATTTCATTTTTTATTCATACTTTCCTCTTCCGCCGTTTCCTTCTCCTCGTTCGCTCCTTTGTCTATTACTCTATTTTTCATCTCTCCAACGCTGCTCCTCTCCCTCCTCCTCCTCTATCATCTAGTCGTCCGCCTCTTCCTCAATTTCTTCTTCATATTTCTCTTCCTTCTCCTCCTGTTTTTTCCTAAAACTATTTTTTCCCCTGCGCATCCTCCTTTCCTTTCATTCATGGGCATTCTTTTCCTTTTAAAAATCTTTTTCCTCATACTTTCCTTTTATTTCTTACTTATTTTCTTCTTTCTTTTTTCGCTTTTTATCCTTTTGTCTCTTGAAATCTCATTTTTATTCTTAATTTTCCTTGTTCCTTTCTTCGCCTCATTTTCCCCATTTTCTTTTCTTCTTTCTCTTACTCTAATTCCTTACTCTTGACAATCCCTTCTCCTCTTGCAACACATTTACCTCAGGTTTTTTTTCTCAATCCCTACCATTTTCTCAAAACCCGTTCGTCATTGTCCTACCCTGGACTAAAGTTGCTGGATTTTTTTTTTTGTATTTGAAGTAGAGGCTTAGCCAAGTGGCAGAACTGACTAGGTTGAACCATTTTTTTTCATACATTGTAAGCCAATTCCAACGCTTCTCCAAAAAACACCAATCGACCTACATTGACATCCAGTCATCGATAATTAGAGAGTTTTATCAAGTTTTCACATTCTCGTGGGTCTTTAGATATTAGGCTACTAATCTTTAAGGGAAAGATTAAACGCATCTGTATTTCGGTACAGAGATTTCTAAAAGTGTTTTTTTTTAATTGTGGAATAGGATCGATTTTTTTTGTTTCCTTAAGCTTCAGTATTTGGATGGAAGCAAAGGAGTATGTGTATCTGTGTGTGTGTGTGTGAGTAGGGAGCTGAGGAGGCGGGATGAATTAGCTAGGCCTTAAAAATGCAGTTACTACTGAGATGCTGCAGCGAGAAAATAGTTATCGAAGGAGCAATTTAAAAATATTTTATCACTTTTGGCCTTTGTTTTTTAGAATGTAGCTCTAGAATGACTTAAAAAGCCGAAATAAGTAACAGCTAAAATGAGCTGAGATGTACTGTCAATACTGGACTATGTAAGAAGCTGCTTTTATGGCGATAAAATTGACCTTAGGGCTAACGACGTATAAACAAAAGATGCCTTTAAAAATAAAAAAAATACAGGGATTATAGTCTCGCCGAACAATAGTTACTCTTCTTACATTGCCTGTTTTGATTCTCTTTTATCTAAAAAGAATTAAAAAAAAACCCGCAGTTTTATATACACCATTAATGCAAGATCATCTGCAGTTAAAAAAGAAAAAAGAAATACAGTTACTATTACCATCGTCATCACCACTCCCGGTAGACCGTTATAACCATAAAAGGAACATAAACGGTAGTTTCAAACCCATTTACACCGCCACCAACAGCAAAGCCGACAGCTCGACCTAACCAAAAATACTCACCGTAAAAGCTGCTTTTAGGTGGACTTATAGATTCTGAAGAATGAACCGAGTCAGATGACTCTCCGTCTAGGAAAGAAAAAAAAAGCAGTTCTTTAAAGAGTTCCTACACGATATGATTGTCATAAAAATTCATTATAATACCACTTCACCACTACCATCACTACCGCCACCCCTACAACCACTGCAAGCACCATTTCTTTCTTCTTTTCCTTCTCCTCCTCCTTGATCTACTCCTCCACCTTCTTCATCTCGTCGTCTTCGTCCTCCTCCTCCTCAACCATCTCTTCCTTATATTTTTCTCCCTCATCTTCCTGCTTCTCCTCACATTATATTTTCCCCTGTTCATCCACCTTTTTTTCATTCATAGGTCTTCTGATATGTTTAAAAAAGTTCTTTTCATTCGTTCCTTTTATTTCTTACTTATTATGCACTTATTGTTTTTGTTTTTTATCCTTTCGTCTCTTTGAATCTTTTTCTTATTCTTCTGTTTCCTTGTTTCTTTCTTCCCCTTATTTTCCTTCTTTCTCTTCTTCACCCTCTTACTCTACTATCTATCTTTCCAATCCCTTCTCCTCCTTCAACATTTACCTCTGCTCCTTTCCTAACCCCACTATTTTATCTACATCCATGTGACATTGTCCTACCCTAGACGAACGTTACTGGATATTTTTTTTTGTTTATTTAAAGTAGAGGCGCAACCCACTTGCAGAATAGACTAGGTTGAACAATTTTTTATGAAGTGTGAACCAAGTAATCTTGAATTCCTACACTTCTACAACATTAACAAATACCATTCGACCTTTATTGACATACAGTCACCGACTATAAGAGAGTTGTATCAAGTTCTCACATTTCCTTGGGTCTTTAGAGGCTTACCTACCAATCATTTAGCGTAAAATTAATCGCAACTATATTTTGATACAGGAATTTCAAAAAGCTATTTCAAATTTGAAATAGGATTGACTTTGTAGTTTCCTTAAACTTCAGTGATTTGAATGGGGGCCAAGGAATGTGTGTATCTGTGTGTGTATATGTGGGTGTGTGTGAGTGAATAGAGAGCTGAGGAGGCGGAGGGATTAGCTTGGCCCTAAAAATGCAGTTATTACAGAGATGCTGCAACGAGGAAAGAGGTATCTAATAAGCAATTTTAATAAGTCTTTTGACCCTAAGAATGCAGTTCTGGAATGTCTTAAAAAGCAGAAATAAGTAACAGATACAAGAAGTGTAATGTACTGTCAATTCTGGACTATGTAACAAGCTGCTGTTGTGTCTTTAAAATTGGCCTTAGGGCTTAGCAAGATATGATGGAGAAGATGCTTTTAAATATAGAAAAATACTCACAGGTAGGACAGAATGGAGCCTGCGCTTGGTAATCTTCTTTTACTGCCTGTTTTGATTCTCTTTTGTCTAAAAAGCAGAAGAAAATAACGCAGTTTTTTTTTTTTTAATATAGTTCATGCAACATCATTTGCAGTAAATATAACCTTCGTCTATTATCGCCCTCCATTTTTCAAACTCTCTTCCCAGATTCCTCCTCCCCATCTCTTTCATCGGTATCCTTTTTATCTACTACTCTTTGTATTCTTCTTCCCTTTATCTCACACTCCTTCTTCTTTCCTCTACTTCATGTTCCACTTGACTCCTCACCGCTCTGTATCTTCTCAATTTAAGCTGCTAATTCTGTGTCCGTGCAAGCACCGATTGTGCATTGCCAGTGTGAGTCCATGTGGAACAGTTACGCTTGGAAGTCGCGTTGATTTTTGGAGGTGCCACAACAATAATAAGCCGGTGAAATATAATTCTGACATTGCTGAAGATTACTATATGCCTACTAAAAGAACTGCAAACTAAATGTTAATGGTGAAATTATTTTTGTTAATTAAATGTTTTCTAATATTCTTATCCACAGCTTAAGTTCACAACATAACTATAGTTATTATTATTATATATTATTTATATAACTGATGCAAATTATGCAACTCCGTTAAATGATATAAATATTGACTGTTGAATGTTAAGTCTCCTTATCGGTTCAGTAATTTAAAATTGATTACAGATCATTGAATCCTCTGAATCTTCGAGCATTGTCAGTAGTCGAGCTTTTCCACACAGGTATTCTTCGATAATTGACTTCAGAGGAAGTCTTAGCTTCGCTTTGTGGCACCACATTGCTACATTCTTTAGACTGGGTGGGACCCTGGCCTTTTTATCCTTATTCTTTTTATTTTGGCTTTTATAGATTCCACAGTTGAGATGATGATCTCAGATTATATACATAGGGAAAACCTCTTCCTGATACAGTCCGTCGGCCTCTTGTATAATATAAAAAAGTTAAAGCAGGAGAAATATTTAATGAAACATAATATTTAAAAGAAAATTAAGCAGAGAATTGCTAGGTAAACCAAGTTTGTAAATTTCCATGAATAGTCTGGATAAAATTCTAATAAAGACGTCTGTCAGCAAAGATTGTGTGAAATCCAGATTAATACCCTTCGTTCTCCAAGAATACATATGCGCAACAGATGGCTCCAGGTCATCAGCCAGCGTCTGCTTTAAAAATTAGCATCAAACAAGAACTATTGACAATAGCAACAAGGAATTATCGTAAACAAAATTAAAAAGGTAAGTTAGATAATGTTGATCTAGAAATGGATGGAATAAACCTTAACATCCTAAGATGTCTGAAGTAAGATGAAAAATGGCAGGTTGCACCAAAATTGGCAGAAAAACTCATATTAATCTAGGGGGAATATACATGAAAGAGTCGTTGGTAACTTATTTGATGAAACAAAGGCCTTGAAAGCATATCCAAACTATTAAAATCTAGGCACCTTTCAAGTATCTGCATCAACATCTAATAAATAAGATGGAACAATAGGTTTATGAAGAAATAGAATGAGTAAGAATTCTCACACGTCAAGATAATAATAGAACAATTCAATGGACAAGTTGGGGATGAAAGGATAGAAATTGTTATGGGCCAACTGGCATGGGGACAACTGTGTAGTAAGTTTATTGTATAGAGCCAAATTAATAATTTAGTTACCACAAATACATGGTATCAAAACTATTCTAAGCGGCAGTGGACATGGAAGAGACCTGGTGATAGAAGAAGAAACAAAATGGATTTTAATTTCTTTTTCGAAAACGATTCCGAAACCCATCAAAACATCCAAATAATTACGACAAGCCGACAGCGATTCAGATCACATTCCAGTTACATGTAATTTTGAAAGAAAAATGAAGGATAAAAAACCAAGGCCCATCCTCAATTTTAAATGTTCCTTCTGAAAACTGATGAAAAGCGAAGAGATAAAATCGCTATAGTTGTGAAAAACATGAGAGTCCAAACGACTCAGAGATGTAAGAACTGTTATCAGGAATGAAAAAGTCATAGAGCAAAACAGTCCCCAAAAGGATACAAAAGAGCATGAGAAATAAGTGAGAAAAGATACTATATTTGATGGAGAAAGGAACAACTGAAAAAATGAAGAAACTTAAATAAAAATATTTACATAAAATGTAATTTGGCAAAAGCGCAAAACCAAAATAATTTATAGATAGTAAATTCATATACGCTAAAATGATCGATGTATGGTAATAATAATATTAAACTTAGCAGCTCTGGTTGCATCAAATCAAAAGACGGAACAGCGTAAATGGAAAAGTAGGAATATGCTAAAGAAATTATCAGAATATGTTCAAGATTTTTTCAAAGATGATAGGAATAAAAGACAAGAAATACGAAAACAATTTAATTCAAAATAACTCCCTTTTTTCCAGCAAATTCTAACTCGTTAATGTGCATTGAAACATTGAGAAAATATCATCGCAGAGTAGAGACATGTAACTCTTTCTCGCAAATTCTTGCTGTTTCTGATTGAACAAATAAACACATTATCTTGAGACCAGCCCTGATCAGTCAGATGTCGCATCTGAACTTTGAGAAAAGGAATTTTAATTTCATTTGCTTTCTTATTATCAAACAATTGAATTCTGTTCCAACTTATCTAGACATACTCTCTTGATATAAGCTTAGAGAGTCAACCAGTTTTGAACTGAAGGAGAAAAAAAAGTCACTAAAAAGTCCTAATGCACACGTACTTCAGATCCAAGTTCTGACACATGTTTTAAAAAATCGAATTTTAATTTATATCTTGGTAGATTTTGATCGAGTATTTTTTAAACAATCTTATAGTTTATAGGTTTCTCGCATAAAAACTTGAAATTTATTTAAAGAAGATCAGCTTTCACATTTGAAGCATCTATCTCTGAATATATGTTAAAATATTTATTTTTGAAGAGAGCTTGATCTCTTTAAAGTCTGTTTCCTTGATCAGGACCCTTTCCGGATGTAGACCTTTATTCTAGTTAAACTAATTAAGATATTCATTAAAATATTAATATTTTGTCTTAAGTTGTTGACAAATCTGAATCATCTTATTTAAAATCGATGACCCTTTCTATCTAAATATCTGTTAAGATCTTGGTCTTTATTTCAATTGAAAAAGAATATTCCAGAGTTTTGAAAACATTATTTTTTTCGACCAAAAATTATGAATCTCTTAAGATTTACACAGGCTTTCGCGTACAATTTCAAATCTTGATATCAATCAAAACAATAAT
Source organism: Plakobranchus ocellatus (assembly GCA_019648995.1). Classification (NCBI taxonomy): domain Eukaryota; kingdom Metazoa; phylum Mollusca; class Gastropoda; family Plakobranchidae; genus Plakobranchus; species Plakobranchus ocellatus. The sequence goes on from BLXT01005858.1 coordinate 1,058,592, forward strand.
CTGCATTATGTTAAATTGGCAATTTGATCTATAAAATACGCTGGGATTCTGAATACTTATCTCTATCTTAATTTTTATTAGAGCCAAAAATTGTAGTAGGTTCACATTACTTAGAAAAATGTAATAAACGAGTAGAGAGCCCGCGGTTTGCTGTAGTAAGTGTGTCTGTGTATGTGTATGTGTATGTGCGCGCGCGCGTGTGTGTGTGCGTGTGTGTGTGTAGCTCCACTAACACAAAAACATTCAATGCATGCTAACAAAACATTTTCCTAGACATCCTAGGTTGATTTGTGAAAATCGAGTTGAACTTTTTAGTTCACCCAAAAATATTCGTTTTCCTTCCTTATAAAAGATGAGGAAGCTAATCAGTTTCTTTGAATTATTGACACCTACATAAAATTAAGTGAAAATTTACTCCTCTCCTCCTGCTGTTCTTATTTTTTTTCCCTCATCTCAGTCCTCTCCGAGTCTCCTCGATCTCCCGCTCTTATTTTTTTTTAAATTAGAAAACTAAAAAATATTTACCTCGAAATCTGACACTTGGCCTCTCCAATGGATCCAAATATCTTCTTTGCTCCTCTGAATAAAGGATAAGGAAATCGGTCAGGTTCTTTCAAAATTCGACAGATATATAACATGAAGTGCAAACCTTCTGTTTTCTTACATTCTATCCTCCATTCTTTCTCTCTATCCCTTATCGGGCCTCTTCTCCTCTTGTCTTTCTGTTGCTTGCTAATTCAACTTCTGATTTTGCTGTTTTTGTAATTTCCTCTTATCGGGAGAATATGTTATTAGCGGCATGTAATTTGGCAAGGAATTTTTTTTTCGTGTTTTGTGATATCAGAATGTTTAATCAAGGTTGGGATTCTGAATGCTTATCTGCATTATGATTTCGATCTGAGCGACAATAATATGTAGGAGCTTCACATTACTTTAAAAAATTTAACAAACTAGTAGAGATCTCGAGATTACGCGGTGGTAAGTAGGTATATGTGTGTGTGTGTGTGTGTGTCTATGTGGAGCTCCACTTACACTAATAGAGTTAACTTCTACCAAGAAAACATTTTCAAATTTATCCTAGGAAGTTTTTTCAAAATCGAATTGATTTTTTCAATTCACTCAAAATCATTCGTTTTTCTCCTGTATAAAATATGAGGAAGCTAATCAGTTCCTTTGAAAAACTGACAGCTACATAACATTAAGTGAAAACTTACTCCTCTCCTCCTTATGTTCTTATTTTTTTTTCCTCATCTCAGTAACCTCCGAGTCTCCCCGATCTCCCGCTCTTATTTTTCAAAAATTAGAAAACTGAAAAATATTTATCTTCAGATCTGACACTTAACCTCTCCAATGAACTCAAATATCTTCTTTGCTCCTCTGTGTAAAAGATAAGAAAATCGGTCAGGTTTTTTCAAAATTCAATAGATACATAACATGAAGTGAAAACCCTCTTTATGCTTCTATTTTATCCTTCATTCTTTCTCTCTATCCCTATTGGGCCTCTCCTACGCTTTACTTTCGGTTACTTGTTAATTCAGTTTCTGATTATTCTGTTTTTGTGTTTTCCTCTTATCGGGGGAATATGTTATTAGCGACATGTAATTTAGCAAAGAATTTTCTTTTTCATGTTTTGTGAAAGCAGAATGTTTAATATAGGTTGGGATTCTGAATAATTGTGTCCATTATTATTTTTATTTGAGCGAAAATAATATGTAAGAGGTTCACATGACTTAAAACCTAATAAATTAGCACAGATCTCGCGATTTCGCGGTGGTAAGTGTATGTGTGTGTGTGCGCATAGCTCCAATACCACGAAAACAGATAACTCCTTCTGTTTTCTTTTATTTCATCCTCCTTTCTCTCTCTTTATCCCTTATCGGGCCTCTCTTACTCTTGTCTTTCTGTTACTTGCTAATTCAACTTCTGATTTTGATGTTTTTGTATTTTCTTCTTATAGGGGGAATATGTTATAAGGGACATGTAATTTGGCAAGGAATTTTCTTTTTCATATTTTGTGATAGCTAAATCTTTAATAAAGTTTGGGATTCTGAATACTTGTCTCCATTACTATTTTTATTTGAGATAAAATAATATATAAGAGGTTCACATCAATTTAAAAAACCTAATAATCTAGCAAAGATCCCGTGATTCGCGGTGGTAAAAGTGTGTGTGTTTATGTCTGTGTGCGCGCATAGCTCCACTAACACAAAAACAGTTAACTCCTGAAGACAAAACATTTTCAAATCTATCCTAGGATATTTTGTGAAAATCGGTCTATTTTTTAAAGTCTTATGCACTTTCTTTATAAATATCAAGGATAAAATTCAATAGTTTTGCCGTTATACCATTTCCATATATGTCTATATATATAAGATATATATGTCCGCAAATGTTAGAGTGCCTAAATGCCAGAATTATCTTTGTTGACATGGTGATTTTTTGACTGAGAACTTTAGTCTACTTTCTGCGTGCCAGATACTAATAACAGGACATGGTGATTTATTGCCGGGATTGTTGGTGCGCCAGAATTAACCACGCGGACTTGAAAATTTGTGCTGGAAAAGTCTGTAGCATCCTAGTGCTATATGTGAATCACGTTTTTAAACAGAGCTGGTAAAATAAAGTTATAACTGACTGCTCTTACTCAAAATCGTCATATACTCTCAAAAAAGAACAAAGAGGTTTCTGGCATTAGACAATTTGTGATGCATGGTCGCAGCAGAACCTATTCGAATTATAAGACAAAAGTTTTAATTAAAAGAATATGGCTCTAATTTTAGACTGAAATGATTAAAGTAAACGAACAACACTTAAGAAGGAAGAATTTTCCTACGTATTTAAAGATCGTACACTGGGTTGCTTCTGGCTCAGAATGACAGGCTTAAAAAAAAGAGAAAGTAAGCCTCTATGGCTGTTCGATATTTTCCTACTTGTAGAGAAAAATACGTTTTTGACATGGAAATGACATAAATCAACAATGTTTCATGTTTGATCATTCTGTTTAGGGTAAGAACATATCAGCTACACTTCTGAGAAAGACCTGCTTGTCTATTCTCTGCAGCTTTACTGCTTTACTGTTTCCTAACCTCTTTAAGGACTCTTTTACACCTGATTGGACTAAAATACAATCAACTTTGTATGCGGCAAGAGATATAGCATCAGAAATATCTTTCACACGCTCGCAGAAGAAAGCGATCGACTGCGCATGAAGATAATCTCAATGAAAATATTTCTGCTGAATGGGAAGAGTTTACTAACCAAATCATGGCTACAGAATTAGCCATTTCTCATGAGTGTGATAGTTTAGACATTTTCGCTGAGGAGAATTTCGCCACTGATGCAATTATCATTCAACAAGAGTTAACTTATCCGACAAAAAATGAACTCAATGATTAATACTTTAGAGATCCATTAAACAATCAGAAACCCAGAGCCCACACCGGAAGACTGTGCAATTAAGAGCTGACCACTTATGAATTCATAGATCAAGTAATTGTCACTCAAGAACACTGTCACCGAGAACTGACTGCACAAGAATTCATGTCTCAAGTAATCAGCACTCAAAAGATGCCAGCCAAGAATTATCTACAAAAGAATTATCAAGTTAAACAGGCTACCTTCAAAATCCTACGCTCCAAGAATGTGCCAGCCGAGAACTGACAACACAAGATATAATGGATCAAGTAAATGACAGTCAATAACATTATAACTGACGACTGACTACAAAAGAATTCATGGATATGTACTTTGCACTGAAGAACATGCCAACCACGAAATGACTACACAAGAATTTATCGATGACTAAGAGTCAGTTTACAACAAAGTGATCTCAGGCTGTAAGGCCCTCCATCAGGCCGGGGTGCCGATGGCGGGGCTCGAAACCGCGACAGAAGGGCCCCTGCATATCTCAGGGCGGACTCACAAACCACTGTGCCACCGACGCCTCTGGCCCTAAAGTACATGTCAAACAAGAACTGACTACACAAGAATTCAATAATTGAGCAATGAGAATTATAAAACATCACATACAAGAACTAGCTACAGAAAAACTCAGGGGTCAAGCTATCTACACGCAAGAACCTACATCCCAAGAATATGGCACCCAAAAGCCAGAGTTAAAAGACTTCATAAATCAAGGAAAGAAGACTCAGAAACCAACGAACCCAGAGCATGCCAGCCAGCCAAGAACTAAGTAACCATAGAGCAAGAATCTACTCTTCAAGTTCATATCAGTCATAAATATGTAATCAAAGGAGAGTTGACATATGGTCATCATTTAAGAATCCATCTCACTTAGTGAAAAAAAAAGCAGTAGTTGTCCTCTGACCGCTCAAGAATTTAATGAAGACAAAGTCGTGTCAAGATATTTTCTCTCAAAAGCACATTTCTGCCGGTGCAGTTTTATTCAAGAGACCAATCTGCAAGCAAATCTGGCTTAAGATATTAACCCTGATGATAAAAACGTCGGTGCTAAAGGAAAAAACAACAACAAAAGAATATAGCTATACCAGAAAAAGAAAATGTAACCCAGAGAAATGGAAGAAAGCGTATGAAAAAAAATGTTGTGCTCAAGGTTTGGAGCATATCATTACAAATGGAAATTTGTCGCCAAAAAGGCACTGACTGTTCTAAGTATCGTTTTCAATGCTCTCTCAAAATTTGCGAAAACCACACTAGCAGTAACTGTAAGACAATAAACCAAATAAGGCTTTAAAACCAAACTTGGTTTTTCTCCATGTCCTTCAGCCCATTTCTCCCTACTGAGACAGACAATGGTAACATTTTTATGAGTAAGAGAGAGAGAGAGAGAGAGAGAGAGAAAGAGAGAGAGAGAGAGAGAGAGAGAGAGAGAGAGAATCTAATGAAATGAAGCTTGTGCTTGTTTAACATGGTTTCTCTTTTATGTTGGCCGTGCTTTGAAGTGACTTTAAAAATGGATGTGTGGCCTAGGATCCATATGACTTGTGGTAAATATAGTATGTGTTTTGGTATAACCATATTTTTTTGAAGACTTTCGACTAAAAACGTTGAGAGTCGGTGGTGCGGTGTGAGTAAGCCAAGATTACGTTGCCGGCTGTAGGGAAATAATCGACAGCAGGAAAATATAGAATTGTTGATCTGTCGCCGAACTGCGTGAAGCAAGCTTGGCCAAAAGTTTATGTCTAAGAATATATGGAGTGCTGTCCCTACAGTCTATTAGTCAGGATTAGTGTTGGGTCGTGATTCATATTTTTTCATTCATGAATGAATGAATATTCAACGCATTTATTAATTGAATAATGAATGAATAATTTTTTTTTTTTAGGGGGGGGGGG
>BLXT01005858.1:1069089-1079142 GCA_019648995.1 Plakobranchus ocellatus
AGCATCGCCGCCATGTTGTGGCAAGTTGCAGTGAGCGAAGAGGAGTGTGCGGAAGTCAGCCACGGCACTAAGCTCTCTTGATTTATTGTACTCTGTTACCTATCCAGACTGCTGTATAAAGTCAACGAATTTATGTTTCTCCTGTGAAACTTAAATGGTGGTATAACGCAATTGAATCTATATTGATATTTATTGCTTGAGACTGTGTGCCTATCCAGACTGATGTCTAAAGTCTACGTATTTATGTTTCTCTTGTGAAACTGGAATGGTGGTATAATCTGAGAACTATTTTTGTACTAGCTGTTGTTGTCCCTCGCGTAAGGGCTATCGACCTACCTGTACGGAGTAGTATTTGAATGGTGGTGTTAGGTATTAACATTGCTACGGACGTAATTATCTAAATATTATTTAGCTCGTGTCTGAACATTTGAGGATTCCTATGAACACTCCTATGATTATTCCTATGAACATTTAACTTACCCTCCCGCTCGCTACAGGCTCTACGGACGAGGATCACCGATGGATTAAGTTTAGAAGCGTGTGCATGTGCGAGTGAACAGTGTGGGGAATTTATATCTATAAATTATATCTGTAGATTATATCTCTAAATTATTTCGATTGGTTGTGTCTTTAAGTCTATTGATCTATGAAGTAGTTTTTGAGGAGAGTTTCCTCGTGAGTGGATTAATCGGTGCTAGCTTTATTTAATTGTAATTTGATTACTCTGTACTGTCGCGCCTGCGTGCGTGGACTTTTGTATTTGGCTCGCCTCGTATCTATCCGTCTTCTTCTTTGTGTAACTTCTCTACTTCTAAATATATTTAATCGTTTATTATAATATAGTTTTTTCTGTCGCCTATCCCCGGTGTTCTGCCTTTTATTTGGTGTGAACCTCTCGTGCAGTCGATGTAGTTAAGTCTTATAGTGATTGTTGTTGTGAAGTTGTGTGTAACCGTTCACAGGCCATGTGTTTGCTCCTGACATCCATTATGACTTTTAATTGAGCCAAAAGAATATGTAAGAGGTTAACATTACTTTGAACAATATAATAAACTAGCAGAGATCCAGCGATTTCGCGGTGGTAAGTGTGTGTGTGTGTGTGTGTGTGTGCGCGCATAGCTCCAGCAACACGAAAACAGTTAACTCCTGCCAACAAAACATTTTCAAATTTATCCTAGGATATTTTGTGTACTTTTCAATTAACTCAAACATATTCGTTTTTCTTCTGTATAAAAGGTAAGGAAGCTAATCAGTTTCTTTAAATAACAGACAGCTACATAACATTAAGTGAAAACCTACTCCTCTCCTCACTCTGTTCTTATTTTTCTTCTTTATCCCAGTCCCCTCCGGGTCTCCTCGATCTCCCGCTCTTATTTTTTCAAAAAATTAGAAAACTGAAAAATATTTACCTTCAGATATGAGACTTGACCTCTCCCATGGGTGCAAGAACCTTTGTTGCTCTTCTGCATAAAAGATAAGGAAATTCATCAGGTTTTTTCAAAATTCGGCAGGTACATAACAGGAATTGAACAGCTTTTTTCCTCTATTTTATCCTCCATTCTTTCTCTCTATCCCTTATCGGGCCTCTCCTACTCCTGTCATTCTGTTACTTGCTAATTCAACTTGTGATTATTCTGTTTTTGTATTTTCCTCTTATCGGGGGAATATGTTATTAGCGACACGTAATTTGGCAAGGAATTTTCTTTTTCATGTTTTGTGATTGCAGAAGGTTTAATCAAGGTTGGGATTCTAAATACTTATATCTATTATGAGTTTTAAACGAGCCAAAAAAAATGTAAGAGGTTTACATCACTTAAAACAATTTAATAAAGTAGCAGAGATCCAACGATTTCGCGGTAGTGAGTATGTGTGTGTATATGTGTGCGCATGGCTCCAGCAACACGAAAACAGTTAACTCCTGCCAACAAAACATTTTCAAATTTATCCTAGGATATTTTGTGTACTTTTCAATTCACTCAAACATATTCGTTTTTCTTCTGTATAAAAGGTAAGGAAACTATCAGTTTCTTTGAATGACAGACAGCTACATAACATTAAGTGAAAACCTACTACTCTCCTCCTTCTGTTCTTACTTTTCTTTCTCATCTCAGTCCCCTACGAATCTCCTCGATCTCCCGCTCTTATTTTTCAAAAATTAGAAAACTGAAAAATATTTACCTTCAGATGTGACACTTGACGTCTTCAATGCATCCAAAAGTCGTCTTTGCTCCTCTATATAAAAGAAATGGAAATGGATCAGATTCCTTCAGAACTCTACAGGTACATAACATGAAGTGAAAACCTTTTTTCTTGTATTTTATCACCCAGTCTTTCTCCCTATCCCTTTTCGAGCCTCTCCTACACTCTTGTCTTTCTGTCACTCGCTAATTCAACTTTTGTTTTTTTCTGTTTGTGTTTTGGTGAGTTGGTGCATATATGGTGTACCAATTTCACAGTTGACCTTTTCTTTATTCATAACATTTGTATGAGCTATTTATTATCTCTCATTAATGGTGTTCTATTGTAATATTTCTGATATTTAAAATGATGGTAAAAAATAAAGGGCAAATCAGATCAATTCAAATTTTGATTGTAGAGTTTCGTCTTAACAAGGACTGAAATTCTTTATTAAACAGTTCGTCGGTCAGAGCCAGAAATCACCATGTCCAATTTTGGCCGATTTATTGAAAATAGCATCGGGCTACTTTTTGAAGTCGTATGCACTTTCTTTATAAATATCAAGGATAAAATTCAATAGTTTTGCCGTTAAACCATTTCCATATATGTCTATGTCCGCAAATTTTAGAGTGCCTCAATGCCAGAATTATCTTTGTTGAGATGGTGATTTTTTGATTGAGAACTTTAGTCTACCCTCTGCGTGTCAGATACTTATAACGGGACATGGTGATTTATTGCCGCGATTGTTGGTGCGCCAGAATTAACGACGCGGACTTGATAATTTGTGCTGGAAAAGTCTATTGCATCCTTGTGCTATATGTAAATCATGAAACATGCTACCCAGATAAAGTTAATAAACAGAGCTGGTAAAACAAAGTTATAATTGACTGCTCTTACTCAAAATCCTCCTATACTCTCAAAAAAGAACAAAGAGGTTTCTGGCATTAGATAATATGTGATGCATGGTCGCAGCAGAACCTATTCGAATTATAAGACAAAAGTATTAATTACAAGAATATGGCTCTAATTTTAGACTGAAATGATTAAATTAAACGAACAACACTTATGAAGGAAGAACTTTCCTACGGAATTAAGGATCTTACACTGGGTTGTTTCTTGCTCAGAATGACATGCTTAAAAAAAAGAGAAAGTAAGCCTTTATGGCTGTTCGATATTTTCCTACTTGTAAAGAAATTACGTTTTTTGACATGGAAATGACATAAATCAATAATGTTTCATGTTTGATCGTTCTGTTTGGGGTAAGAACATATAACCACACTTCTGAGAAAGACCTGCTTGTCTATTCTTCGCAGTTTTACTACTTTACTGTTGCCTAACCTCTTTAAGGACTCTTTTACACCTGTTTGGACTAAAATACAATCAACTTTGTATACGGCAAGAGATATAGCATCAGAAAAACCTTTCACACGCTCGCAGAAGAAAGCGATCGACTGCGCATGAAGATAATCTCAATGAAAATATTTCTGCTGAATGGGAAGTTTACTAACCAAATCATGGCTACAGAATTAGTCATTTCTCATAAGTGACAGTCCAGACATTTTCGCTGAGGAGAATTTCGCCACTGATGTAATTATCATTCAACAAGAGTTAACTTATCCGACAAAAAATGAACTCAATGATTAATACTTTAGAGATCCATTAAACAATCAGAAACCCAGAGCCCACACTGGAAGACTGTGCAATTAAGAGCTGACCACTTATGAATTCATAGATCAAGTAATTGCCACTCAAGAACACTGTCACCGAGAACTGACTGCACAAGAATTCATGTCTCATGTAATGGGCACTCAAAAGATGCTAGCCAAGAATTATCTACAAAAGAATTATCAAGTTAAACAGGCTACTTTCAAAAACCTATGCTTCAAGAATATGCCAGCCGAGAACTGACAACACAAGATATAATAAATCAAGTAAATGACAGTCAATAACATTATAACTGACGACTGACTACACAATAATTCGTGAATAAGTACTTGGCACTGAAGAACATGTCAACCGCGAAATGACTACAAAAGAATTCATGGATAAGTGATAGTCAGTTTACAACAAAGTGATCTGAAGCTGTAAGGCCCTCCATCAGGCCGGGGCGCCGATGGCGGGGCTCGAAACCGCGACAGAAGGGCCCCTGCAGATCTCAGGGCGGACTCACAAACCACTGTGCCACAGACGCCTCTGCGCTGAAGTACATGTTAATCATATACTGACTACACAAGAATTCAATGATCGAGCAATGAGAATTACAAAACATCACATACAAAAACTAGCTACAGAAAAACCCACGGGTCAAGCTATCTACACGCAAGAACCCATATCCCAAGAATATGGCACCCAAAAGCCAGATTTAAAAGACTTTGTGAACCAAGGAAAGAAGACTCAGAAACCAACGAACCCAGAGCATGCCAGCCAAGAACTAATTAACCAAAGAGCAAGTAATCAACATTCAAGAATCTACTCTTCAAGTTAATATAAAAAATATGTAATCAAAGGAGAGTTAACATAGGGTCATCATTTAAAAATCCATCTCACTATATCATGTTAATGAAAAAAAAAACAATAGTTGTCCTCTGTCCGCTCAAGAATTTAATCAAGAAAAAGTTATGTCAAGATCTTTTCTCTCAAAAGCACATTTCTGCCTCTGCAGTTTCTATTCAAGAGACCAATCTGCAAGCAAATATGGCTTAAGATATCAACCCTAATGATAAAAACGTCGATACCAAAGAAAAAAAAAAGAATATAGCAATGCCAGAAAAAGAAAATGTAACCCAGAATAATGGAAGAAAACGTATGGAAAAAATGCTGTGCTCAAGGCTTGGAGCATATCAGTACAGATGAAAATCTTGTTGCCTTGTCTCAAAAGATTCATGTCAAGATCCTTTCTCTCAAAAGCACAGCATTTCTGCCTCTGCAGTTTCTATTCAAGAGACCAATCTGCAAGCAAATCTGGCTTAAGATATCAACCCTAATGATAAAAACGTCGGTGTTAAAGAAAAAAAAAAACCCAAAAGAATATAGATCTAGTAATATCAGAAAAAGAAAATGTAACTCAGAAAAATGGAAGAAAACGTATGAAAAAAATGTTGTGCTTAAGGCTTGGAGCATATCAGTACAGATAGTAATCTCGTCGCCAAAAAGGCACCTAAACCGCCCGACTGTTCTAAGTATCGTTTTCAATGCTCGCTCAAAATTTGCGAGAATGACACTAGCACTTACTGTTAGACAATGTAACTAAATAAAGTTTTAAGACCAAACTTGTTTTTTTTTCCTTGTCCTTCAGCCCTTTTCTCCCTACTGAGACAGACAATAGTAGCATTTTTATAAGAGGGAGGGAGAGAGAGAGAGAGAGAGAGAGAGAGGGAGAGAGAGAGAGAGAGAATCTAATGAAATAAAGCTTGTGCTTATTAGACATGGTCTCTGTTTTATGTTGGCTGTGCTTTGAAGTGACTTTAAATGATGTGTGGCCTAGTGTCCATATGTTCTGTGGTAAATATTATGTATTTTAGCTATGTCACGAACACCAGAAATAAAAGGTTGATAATACCTCTGATGTAGGACGTTGAGTTCTTTAGATCTATATAGACCTAGCTGGAAAAATAACGGAACTCTGGAGATTGTGTGAAGTACTAAAAAAACTGAGTTTATTTAACTCAACAGCAGGAAATCAAATCAAACAATATTCACATAGGCCGTCGATAAGAAAACTAGATCTAGCTCTAAAAATCTGCGTAATCGCTATACAATGATCTTACTGCAATCTCTATAATCTCTGTGATCTCTAAAAACTCTGAGTACTCTATGAACTTTCTGCCTACTCTGTGTCTTCTCTGTGTGATCTCTGTGTTATACTGGTATATCTCTGTGTCTCCCTTTCACCAATCTTCTCCCGGTATTTATACCTTTTTCAAAAGAAAACTCTACAAATTTCTGGAAATCTATCCCATAATGCAAGCGTAGAATGTTCCAAAATATAGATCTAGAACATTACATCATAATCCTAAAATAACATAAAAGCAGTCTTCAAAAAGACATGAGGAAAAACCCCTGGGCTAAAAATAGAACATGAGTCACTTTCGTTTACGTAATGCATTCTCCTTCGCTTTGCATAAATTAACTCCCCTAAACTGGTTCTTTCTAGAACTCTCGAGTTGGCGTGCGTTCAATAACAAACCCTAAGTCTAGTTTTTTGTTACAAGCTATGACCCTATTTTTTGAAGATTGTCGACTAAAAACGTTGAGTGTGGGTGGTGCGGTGTGAGTAAGCTAAGATTAGGTTGACGGCTGTAGGGAAATAAAATACAGCAGGAGAATATAGATTTGTTCATCTGTCGACGAACTGCGTCTAAGAATATATGGAGTGCTGTCCCTACGGTCTATCAGTCAGGATGCATGGGAGTAGCCACAAGGTCGCAATATCTCATATTGTAACATTTCAACACTATCTAATGTGAATGAACTGTTTCATATTCGCAATACTGTTGATTACATATAGCTAGTCTTACTGATCATCAGCACTCTGCTGTTATTAGGGTGAGCCTAAAGGATGAGACAAAACTATATGTGAGAGAGCGGGATTAGGCGGGAACAAGACGAAAAGACACAGGGACTTTTACCTTTTACCTTTGATAGTGTACGTTGTCTTTGTACGTATCTCGCCAGCACTGAACGAGACATTTTTGACAATTGTTTATTTTCATTTGTATCTCGACTTCTGGCCTAAACATGACCCAGCGCAACACACAATACAAACTTTCACAGAACATCAAACATTCAAACAAGGTAGATGTAAAAAAAATAGAATTAATAACATAAAGCTGACAAAACATTGTTACTGTATGTTTAGTCTGATAGACCTCTTACTTGTTCTCTCTCGTCCTCTTTTCTTCTCTGTCGTCCCCTCTCTCTCCCTTTTCTCTCTATACTTATTTCCCTCTCTCTCGAATTTAGCCCACAAGTCACAGCAATCCACGAACTTTTATCATCTGACACAAACAGCAGATTCAACAACAAAATTTACAGGATACACAATTTTAAAACAACATGATCTCTTGGCTTGAAAGTCGAAAAAAATCAATTCCTATATAGCTACAGTCAATAGCAGGGTGGTCAGGCGACCCACTCCTAAATAAATAAATTATCTCTCTTACTTTCACTTTTTCAGTTAAGGTGTTTTACCTAAAGGTATATCAGCACATACTCATATATAAATATATATAGTTGAAATACTACGCACTTCTGAACTTTCCTGGCCTTTTACTGATAGCATTGTTCGAAGAATGAAATATAAAAGTAGCATGCTTCTTTTGTGATGTTTGTCCACATTTTCTCCACTTTAGCAGTTGTTTTTTTTTTTTTAAACCTCCATGGCACAAAGCTTCATGGCCTGTTTTTACAAAATCATACACATCTTCTAGAGATGCAATGATTTTGAACTCATCATTGTTTCCATCCTTTCTTCGGCAAAAATAAATCTGTCAGCATTGCCTACGCGCAGAACGGCGTATTGTGTTTCAAAATTGAATCCGCATGGCCACTTGGCATCGACAGAATTCATCCTCAGCAACACTTTTAGCTGCTGATCACGCTGTGTGAGTCGACTGAAGAACAACATTTTCAGCGTTGCCTTCTTGTGTCTGGCATAACTTCAATGGATTTCACGATATCTCGAAAAAAAAAAAAAGCAAATCTATTTTTTAAAAGGCGAACGAACAAACATTTACAAAACCCATCTGGATCTAATTCAAATTAAAGTTCACAGGTTTTCTATACGACGTACCTGAATCCACTCACGTAAACCTCCTGTAAGCTTTGGAAATATTTATATGCTTTCGATGTGTGAAACGTTTGTTAAATCTAAATGAGTACATCATGCTAGAATTTTGTGTAACCCGCTACAGATCTCTAGCTTGTCCGCCCTTCCTATGACTTTAGCTAGGAACTATAAATAGAATAGGTTATCTATTTTATCGAGAACATCTCTATTCAAAGGCAACTTGATTCATAGCGCGTCGCTAAAACAGAAGAACAACACATTTCTTGTTTATCATGAAAAGAATGAGAGACACAAAGAGAGAGATGAAGGGGACAGAAAAAGACAGGCACAGAGAGAGCAAAATAAATAGAAAAAGTGTGTGTGTGTGTGTGTGTGAGAGAGAGAGAGAGAGAGAGAGAGAGAGAGAGAGAGAGAGAGAGAGACGTAGGTGAGGGTGGGAAAATATAGATGAGAGAGAAAAAAAATAAGGAATATTTTATGTGATAAGTAATGTGCAGCCTTGATTAAACTTTATTGAATTTGTAAAAAATAAACCTCATTTTTAGCGTACCAATAAGATTGCCTTCATGAAGATAACGAACCGGTAAAATTTCCCTGTTCATCTACCTGTGGCTTCCCTTTATGCAGTCGTTCATTTTTAAAAGAAATGAAAATAAAATAATGCACTTTCTTCAAGGATGTACAGACAGATAATATTTAAAAGCAAAAAAGTTCATCGTTTATAGTCCTGCATGTTTCTTAACTCTCTCCTCCGACTCTTCCTCTCTCCTTCTTTTTCTTAGTCAATTATTCTCATCCTCTTTTCTGTTTCGCCTACTCCTCGTTCTTTTTTTCCTTTATTTTTCATCATTTTCATGTGACTCTTTTTCCTTTCTTTTAGCCTGCTTATTTTCCTTCCCTGCTGTAGCAATGATCGTCCTTGTAACAAAAAATAAATATTGATATACTTGACTGCATGTATTAGGGAATAGTTCCTGAGTTACTCATCCAGTCATGATCAATACAACACAAATCGTTTATTGAAAATCCACAAACGCTATAAATAACTCTTTGGTACAAGCTATAACTTCTCAATGGAAGGTTGAATATATCTCGAAAAATATTCACGTTTTGACATACTCACCAGCAGTCTTTTTCAGTTGACCTAATTGTGATGACACTTGATTCAGTCGGCCATCTGTACATGAAATACAAGAAAATAATGCACTTTTTTCAAGGATGTACAGACAGATAATATTTAAAACAAACAACTTCGCCTGTTATCGTCCCCCATATTTCTAAAGTCCCTTCTTCTCCCACTCTTCCTCCTCTATTTCTTCTCTATCTTTCACCTACTTGTTCTATTTCTCTTCCTCTTCTGTCATACTTCTCAATCGTTTCATCTACTCCATTTTCCACATGACATTGTTCCATTTTTCTTTTCAATTTCCCCTTTTTAATCTTAATCCCTCTCATGCTCGATCTTTCTCCTCATTACGGTTTTCGAAAAGGGCTCATCTCCAATGATCGCTTCTGTAGCACTTCTTTGTAACAAATAATATCATATTAATTCACTTTACTTCATGCGTTGAAGGGTAGTTGCTGAGTTACTCACCCATTCATTGTCAATACATTTGAAAACAACTGTTAAGGATTCTCTGCCAAAATTAACTCCAAAAAAGTCTTTGTTACAAGATATACATCATTAATGAATGCCTCATTATTTCTTGAAAAAAAATAAAGAATTAAAATACTCACTTATAGTCTCTTTCAGTTCACCTAACTGTGTTGTCATTTGACTCTGTTGGTCATATTTAGATGAAATGAAAGAAAGTAATGCACTTTTTTCAAGGCCTTGCAGATAGCTGTACTGCTTAAAACGAAGAACTTTCACTGCTTATCGTCTCCCTTGTTGCTAACCTCTATTTTTCTCCGACTCTTCATGTTTTTTTTCTCTTTCTCCAATTCTTTTCATCTTCTATGCCTTTCCTTCCTCTTCGCTCCTCTTCGCTTCCTCTCCTACACCTCCTTTTTCCTCTTCTTCATTTTCCATTTGATTTTCTTCTCAATCTTTTCATGCGTGGTTTCTTACCGCATCAACCCCCCCC
>BLXT01005870.1:8586-19969 GCA_019648995.1 Plakobranchus ocellatus
ACGGTTTCCGCTCTTTTAGGTACGAACTTTCGTAACAATCTAAGCACACATTTGCCTAAAATATCCTTCCATTATGTAATTCTTGTAGTTTTTTTTCACAAACAACGCATCAAATCATTTTTCGGGATATATTTAAACGTTTTTTAAATTTTGAATTCATTTACAGGGGCAAAATTGGAAATTTTCGGTAAAATATCTAGCCTAAAAAATATTTGCAAACATGAACTTTGACTCCTAAAGCTCCTGACAACCAAAAGAGTGCTACATTTTCGTTCATAAATCAGTAGAATAAGATTATAAAACACTGTTAATTGACTCATATGGAGAGCCACAGCTTATACACGCGAGTTAGTTTCTATCGTGACAAAGCCTCATTTTTTAAAATAATATTTCGCACTTTTTCCCACCATTTAAAACGATAGGTATTGGACACGTCAGATAGGGGATAGACAGTGGCTCTGTCTCCACCAGGATTATTGGCTGAGAACAAACTGAGAAGAAACTGTTTGATGCCTCAAACATACTGTGAAATCCATCTTTTCAGTAGCGCTTGAAGTATGTAAGGAAAAGGACTTCTTGTAGGCCTGTAGAGTTTCACAACTGTCGGTCAATGACCATGTGAAGGTATATTTACTGTTTTTACATTCACAGTTTTATTCTTCGCATCACGTCCAGTCTCACACTCATTCTGATCAATGAATCGTTGCAGCGTATTTTTATCCCCTATTCGTGTATACAAGTCCCATTTCCTCCACAAATTTTGTAGCCTCTACTGCTCTCTTCACCGACAGACTTTCTCCCATTTCTTTAATCAATTGGCTCTAATCATTCTCTTAGACACTGCAAGTATGAAATGACGGAAATTTTCATATCTTCGTTAGTGGTAGAATTCTTGTTGGTGGTACTTCACCATGCAAAAGCAGTAAGACCTGTTTTAGAAAGTATGAATGCAAAGATATTGGTAATGACATGTTTAGGCTACCATTTTAGACGGTGTCTGCCATGCAATTTCGTAAGTTGCGGTGACTGAAGCCCAAAGCAATAAAGATAATTTGCATCTAGTGGTTCACAGAGATTTTTGGATGATTAAACTGGCGACCGTTTTTCTGCCTTAGAATATGGTGCCCACCAACAAGATGAAAAATATCTTATGTTCTTTAAGGTATAAACATAATTATATAACCATTTAGTTTTGATGGGGGCGTCGGTAGCACAGTGGCTTGCGAGTCCGCCCTGAGATCTGCAGGGACCCTTCTGTCGCGGGTTCGAGCCCCGCTACCGGCGCCCTGGCCTGACGGAGGGCCTGAAAGCCTGAGATCACCTTGTTGTGGACTGGCTATATACAAAAAACACATTTAGTTTTGATATAAATAGAACATTTACATATATTTAGCTTTGATGTAAATACTGATATAATAGAATTGACCCCGCTCCCGACACTATTTTTCCAGCCAAACAAAAGCGGGCGCGCGCACACACACACACACACACAGACACACACATAGCCCAATATTCATACACTTACAAATTTAAAAATCCTCAGCATCCATTGACCATGGCCGATTTAAAGCTTCCGAAGCACAGGATTTCTTCTAATGTTCCTTATCGCTAAAGAAAGTTCCCTCATCTGGGTAATCAACAGACCTTTTCTCTCGCACTTGCCTTTTGAGCTCTTACAAAGTCGATTTGTCTTTTTCATACTGCTTCTCAACAATGTCCAAGTACAAGAATGAGCATACTGTTCGTGAAGTTACTATTGATTGAAATCTCTTTCTTTTTTCTAAGTATTATTCAAACACTTTTTAACCAACAATAGGCAAAAACCATTTCAAGAAGTACATTTTCTACATTTCCACTCATTTAACCATTAATCACAATATCATCTGCATAGAATTTATATCCCTTACCTCGCCAGAGAAACATCTATCTTCACACATGTGTGATAAGGTCTCGCTTAAGGAAGACAAAATATTTCGCGAGATCGTTTGCACGGCATTCAAGGTACAACACTAGCGCGGAGGAAAGCTAAAACGAAAGCTGACATTCTTTCTGATGGAATTGTTTACTTTCTCAGTGATCCTGAGGCTTATAAAACCTTAGTTTGCGTTCTGTTGCAAGCGACAAGTAAAGCCGTATCTTTAAATATTTCAAAATTAAAAGTAATAAGGTGCTGTCATTTTAGAAAGCAAAAGGTCGTACGAAGATTCACGCCAAGTAAATTGATTAGATGGTAGAAAACTGTACAGTCATACATCCAAGATACGATCTTTTTCATAACAATTAAGGAACTAGAGATTTCTTTGCTAACGACTCCGCCCGATTTGACGTCGACATAATAAGTCATCTGGGCTGAGGATGCGCTTCACTTTCCTCTACAAAATATCCTCCGGTTCCAAAAAGCCGTATCTCAAGTTACAACTTTTTGGCCCCCGATCCTCGATATCATCTTCCGACGTTTCCAATGCATATTTTTTTTAAAGAAGTGTTGTAAAATATGCAAAATATTATTTAAATCAGGCTATCAAAACTAACTGGTTGGTTTAATTTGTGCCGGTCCATTTAAATTATTGTCAAATGTCTATTGCCCTCACAGTATATACATTTATAAGAATTTTAGTTTGCAGGCGATGGATTCCAAGGTTCACAATCAACGTCCTCAGGTTATTTTATTGTCAAAGCTAATGGTTTCTTCCCGTGAATTGTCGAAGCTGAAGTTGAATAAAAAGAAGAAAATGGACATGGACACGAGCGTCGGTGTATTTTCCATGAAAATGAGTCCATGCACAGAATGTGTTTGTCCAGATTTTCGACACTTAGTCAAAATGATAAATCACAGAGAAGCATTTAGAAATAACCCTTAGCTTGCTATGATTAGATTGTAAGCCGGGGGTGATGGTTATCAACGCTTTCAACCATCATCCTCAAGCCAGTTTTTTCTTGAAAATTAATCATAGTTTTTAATTTGCATTTTTTTTGCATTCCTTGCTTCCTTAATCTTTCGTCTTTGTCTTGAAAGCTTTGCATCAGATTGACAATATATCCCTATAGAGTTCTATAGCCGTACAACATGTCGCATCAGGTAAACAATATATCCCTATAGTGTTCTATAGCCGTACAACATGCCGCATCAGGAAACAATATATCCCTATAGTGGTCTATGGCCGTCCCACATGTCAAATGCAAATATTTTCTTTTTAAAAGAGCGTTGAAATGCTAGAAGTTTTAAATGGAATCCTATGATGATACAGTCAAGATAAATCGTAAATTTTAACTCTGGCTGTGCATACAAGTGGGGAAAAATTATTCACAGACCTTACATTATTGATGTTTCGGATTGTTCCAAGGCAGGCAATCACCTTCTTCTGGTTAGTTTTACCCCTAAAGATTTGCGATCTTTGCCTTTGTCAAGGCCTTATCGTTTGAAAAATAACCCAAATATTTGAAGATATTGAAATAAATGTATCGAGCAGCAACAGAAATAAGATGATTAATTTATACAATCGTTTTTAAGGAGCTTGATATTGTAAATAGTGAAGGAAAAAATGTCATTACAAACTAAACAGTCCTCGCTTCTGTGCAACGAAATATTTTAAAATGCGTGTCCTTACTCTTCTTTCTTTCTACTCATTCTCTTTGATGAGGAAAAAACATTAAAATGAGATAAAGAGCAAATTCGCAACAATAGTTGAGTTAACCAAGGTGTGTGCAATGTTCTTTGTCATTAAAGCTAGTAGGAAAATGTAGAGAGTATCACTGAAATATGCTGTGTTTCTATCAAAGCTATCTCGCGTGCTTACATTGTTGTTGTTTATGCAAGTTATCTACAAGTATCTACCAACCTTGAACTTTCGACATCAAAAAGAATGTTTCGTTTAAAAGTTTTTAGCAAGCCAATACAAGAGTTCGCACTCCGTCCCTTGGTTAGTTTTTATACCTAAGAATTGCCACTTTCGCCCTAGTTAACGATTTACTGCTCTATTAAAATGTCAAATGCGTTTCCCATATATATATATAAATATATATATATATATATATATGTGTGTGTGTGTGTGTGTTTGTGTGTGTGTGTGAGAGAGTGTCTGGTTGTGTGTGTGCGCGCGCGTTATGATATGTGTGTGGGTTGTTTTTCTTTTGACACACCTTATAAAAATTCTTTATAGTTAACGGATGTTTCATTCACAGGAACGGTTTTTAAACGTTATATTTCATGTCAAGATTGTTTAGCCTGGCTCCAACCCTTGGTACCGTATTGTATTTGTGATGATCATATTTGTACGATAAAGCCTAAAGGCGAAACGTTTGTGCATATGCTCTTTTTGTGTTTGTTCAAATAAGTTTGAGTTGGTGCTTGTCTTCTCCCACTATATAAATTTCATTTCCTTGAACCATCATTGCATCTTCGAGATCCTTTAACTTATTTTTAGGTTCTGGAAGTTCGGTATTTCTTTACGTTTTAAAGTTCTCTGACAAAAAAGGGAAAGAACCGCGCACATAATACAGGCATTGGCAAAAAAAACGAAGAGTTCCCAGCCCTGACTTGTTGACATTATTTTAGTGCGCATTTCTTGCAGCATTGATTTTTTACTCTCTTGCTTTTGTCGAGAAAGCTTTGCATATTCGATAAAAGTATATTCAAAATGGGCTCTACGATCTTTCGACATCGCAAACACTTATTTTCTTTTTTTAGTGATATTACAATGAGAATTTTTAAAATAAATATCTACAATGATAAGGTCGAAAAAAAGTCGGGGTTTGAAGCAAATTATGTATAAAAATGACATAAAAATATCTAAGGACTTCATTCTATCACTATTTTTAAGAGCTTTAGCTCCCCAAAAATGGAAACGAATGTTTCAACGGTAAGAAGAGTAAAAAGACGATAAAATTAAATCGTATTTTAAGCATTTAGTCTTATAAATAGTGAAGAGAGCCTTTCTCAGGAAGAATCTCTCGTCCCATTCATCGACAGTCTTTTCAATGCTCATTTGTCACGCTTGTTTTTTTCTCTTCAATGTCTATTATGATGAAAAAAGGAAGTAAAAAGAAACACTTACGAAATCAAAATCAAGGGTTTGAAATTATATGAATGTTTCCCGACGTGGGCAGTTTAACTAGCACGCTTTTTACAAAACGTGCACTATCGAGGTTAGAAAGAACAAGTTGGATCGCCCATTGAAAACTGAGATCTCTTATTTAAAAAAAAAAAAAACCCAAAACATTCTAACATTGGAATTATTTCTATAACTAATCCTAGCTTGTATGAACCGCCGAGCTTGGCCTATCACTTCGTTTGTCCTGGAGTTAGTAGAGATTGTACTATATGAGTATCATAAAATTTTTGGTAAACAAAATGGAAATTTTAAAAATATTTTAGATCAGACTCCAAGTCAACAAATTTAACGACATGTAAACGGCACACGTTGTCTTTAAGGGGGATATTCTATAATGAAGTATAGATCAGTACAGACTTTTATCTGAATATTTTCATCGAGTAAAGTGTTGGAAGGTAAAATCTCAATATCTATGGATATAAATGTATGTAGATCTATCAAAGATTGAGTTTTGTTCTCAAACAAAACTTACTTTATGCTTTTTGATGTTTTAATAAAATGCGAGTTGTCATCATTGGTATGTACAAAAAATTTTCTACTGGCCATTTTTGAAAAAATTGAACTTATCAATACATGCATTTTTTTTATTTTGTGAGCGTAATGGCATAAGAAATTATGCTTTATATTTTTAAAAAAGTTTTGGATACATCCTTGGTATGTAAATTAACCACACATCATTCCTACAAAGCTATAATGACAAAATCACTAATCAACAAATTAAGCTCATTCACCACCAAGTAAAGAGATACAGACCTTTTTTAAACACGGATCTATTCCTGCTATCCAACTTTGCGTGAGACCTCCCAGATTCTCATTTGGGCTGTTCAATTTTATAAATATGGATTCGTTTTTCAAAATACGGTTTAAAAAAAGACACAATTTTGGGGCCCATCTTTTGACAATTGTTCTTTTATTTCCTTCTGTATATGTGAATATGTATATTCATATGTGTGCGTGTGTATGTATATGTGTGTGCGAGTATTGAACCTGCAATATTAGGTGTCAATGTTGTTGCTCATCACTGAACCACCAGGTATGCTAAGCCCCCGTCGGACAGATTGGTGGCGATTTGCAGGAGTTTCATGATAAAATTTGCCAACCAGCGTAAGGATCAAACTAATGATGAAAAATCTCCGCCACTTTTATGGAAGCGCTAACTCCAACTTGAACACCTGCGTGTATAATTATCAGGATGTCTTCAAAGAACATGAGAAAAGACACTTGTTTCAAGACTAGATCTAAGAATGATAACATAGTATAAGAGATTCAGAGTCAGCCCTAAGATTTCAAACCTCAGTTAAAATTTCTAGGAAGAAGCTAAAATCTCCATAAAAACAGAGCTAATAAAGAAACTGTGTGACTGCATCACCTTTGATAAATCTTTAACTCGACTTCTTTGTAATTATTAATGGTTTAGAATCAAATTTCGAAAATGATGAAAATAATTATCATTATGGAAATATCGACGACCTTCTTAAATTATTGACTTTTTTTCTGCGGAAGTCTCATTTTATCTGAATTCATGCCATTAATTTGTTAATGTGTTGAAGCCATTACACTCCTGTGGGGATGTCTGGTTTTTTGGTCATCGTCAGGGCCATCAATGACAGTATCGAGGTGAATAGCCTCGTAAGGTTCATAGGGACTGGTTAGGATTTAATTATATTTTCATTCTTTATAAGTTCGTGACTTTCGAATCCGATGATCTCGAGATTTTGTTGGAGGCTGTATTTATTTCCTTTACACGACTAGGCCGTCCATCATTTCCTTACAAACTAGTTTAAGACATTCCACACATATTAAACATAGTGTAAGAATAATAGATTGCCAAAAAAGTTTTTTTTTTTTTTAAGTAAGAAAACTACAACAAAATGATTAAAGCAAAACAAACAAACAAACAAAAAAAAAATGGCGTTAAAAATGTCCCAACACAATTCACCCCCACCCCGCCCTGTACTAGAATACAGGCTCACTTTTTTATTGTTATTCATCATTATTTTCTTTTTATCAGGGAGAGAAAGTAAAAGTCTTTTATGATCATTCTAAAAATAATAATAACAACAACAACAACAACAATAATGATAATAATAATAATAATAATAATAATAATAATAATAATAATAATAATAATAATAATAAAATAATAATAATAATAATAATAATAATAATAATAATAATTATAATAGTAATAATAACATTAATAATAATAATAATAATAATAATGATAATAATAATAATAATAATAATAATAATAATAATAATAATAATAATAATAATAATAATAATAATAATAATAGTAATAATAATAATAATAAGAAAAAGAAGAAGAAGAAGAAGAAGAAGAAGAAGAAGAAGAAGAAGAAGAAGAAGAAGAAGAAGAAGAAGAAGAAAAAGAAGAAGAAGAAGAAGAAGAAGAAGAAGAAGAATAGAATCGATACCAACAAAACATATTTGACGGACACATTAAGCAAAGAAGAATGCGCAATCTGGAATACGAAATTTAAATTATAATCATTAAAGAAAATTTTCTGTGGCGTACATTTTTTTTTGTTTATTACAGCATTGTTTAAAGTAAGAGTTGATAAAAATAGAATGTTCTTGCTTTTAGAGATATTAGTCAATATCCAATACCTAGACTAAGAGAGAAATTTGAAGGAATTGAATGGTTTTTTCCCCCTCAAATATCTTCTCTTTCTCTCTCTATCTCTCTCTTCTCTCTCTCTCTCTCTCTCTCTCTCTCTCTCTCTCTCTCTTTCTCTCTCTGTACCTACTAACTATCCACCTGATTTCTTTCCCTTGCTCCCTTTATTGATGAAACCATAAATTCGAGACCTTCGCATTAAAAGTATCACACACACAGTCAGGACTCCTGCGATACTATTGCTGCTGCTACAGATACTGCCGTTGCTGTTGCTTTTGCTGTTGCTGCTGCTGCTGCTGCTGCTACTACTACTACTACTACTACTACTACTACTACTACTACTACTACTACTACTACTACTGCTGCTGCTGTTGCTGCTACTACTATGAATACTACTATTACAATGATAATAATTATACAACATAAACAACTACAACCACAGGCGAATAAGATGATAAACTAGAGACAAAAACGTACTAAGACAAGCAGCCAGGAATGAAGTTATTACGTTCGGTCATGAGTAAGCCATTGACTGTGGTGGTGGTTGTGGTGTTGGTAGTGATGTTATCGATGATCACGATAACTTTTAGCTTAAAGATTCAAAACGATTTTCACATACATCCCTGAAGAAAATCTTTAGTTTTAAAAGCATTTCTTTGCTACGATCAACTAGTGAAGTTAGTTGCAACCACGAAATCTGATTTTTACTCATAATAAAACTTGGATGTTCTAAGATCCAGTTTGATAGGCTGTTGTTTATATAACTTGCCTACATTTTCGAGACCTCAGGATTTTAAACCCCTCCACCCTGCCGTGCTGACAGCAGGATCAAATGAAAATATCTGCAGATTCTAGACCAAGATCACTAATCTCGAGGCACCTACGCTCTCGAACCATAGGATAGACCCCATCAATAAATATTACAAAGTGATAGTGAAAAAAAGGAAACTTGTTTTCGATGGAAGTAACTAAAACTTGCATTTTAAAGTGACACATCCTATTGACTTCTGAGATTATCTAAAATTATTTATCCTCGTTGAGTCTCTCAGAGGCATCTGGAAGGATGGCGGGTTAAGGAGGGGTTGTGCGCACATCAATCCGTTCTGTCCTCAGATCTACAGCCCATTTGGTTGTTTATGATTGTATTTTACGGCACCTTAGCAAGTCTGTCGCGTGGAAACGCCATGAGAGCAACGACGTATGGGTGTCAGTAAATTTCTCTCCGTCAGTAAACAGAAGGGTTTATTCCATGTTTGCCGTATCGAAACCAAATTCTCGTTCTATTTATTTCTTTGCAGAACTCAATCTTTTAGTCTCCGTTTGGCTTGGCTCTGATGGCAGAGCGAACCAGCGACGTACGGCCCCTACAGCTTTCAGGCTGAGTTCGCTCTCGACTGCGCCACACTAATGTCACGGTTTATCAAAGAGACTGCACTTCTGCGAGATAGCGCTGGTGGCATTTGAACCCGGGAGCCTCAGACTGAGAACGCGACAAGCCACTGTGCACGCTCCTCCTGTCCTAGAGCCCACCTTTGACCCCAGTACCCGTGGCGGTAGAGTCCAGGCTAATCCAGGCCCAGTCCAGGTTAAGGACACAATCTGATTAATCGATCGTTCTGCCCATTACGCCGCAGAAAGGTGATCTCCTAGTTTCTATCACTTCCTCTTACAGACCGTCCGTCTCTCCAAAATACAAATAAGAAAAAGAAAAGTGAAGCCATTTTGAATATTAGGATAAAGAGGGATTGCAATTTGTTCCAGATATTCTAAAGTTACCAAGTTGTTTCAAGCAAATTATTGAACTAGAAAGCTTGATCTTTGGAGAAAGTTTGTACACCTAAATTTTGTTATGATGTTTTTCTTTAGTGGACTTGAAAGGTTTAGTTGCCTGGTTGATGCCAACTATACAGTACACATCAGAGATAGTGTAATTAATCCATTAAGTGTTAATACACCGATTCCAACATTCATAAATGATATCAGAGTTTCTTTTCCTATTTTTTTTCTCACAGGCCAGTATTTTTTTAAAACCACATTGAATTATATCAAAAGTTCAAAACCCGTTTAATATCTATATGAACATACTATAGCTAAAAAGAATACTGGAAGTGATTTCAGGCTTGTGACTGTCAAAATTCTTGAGGTTTTCTTGACTCGAAAGGTTCAAAATCGGTTATAACTTGTGTAAATGTTGATATCGTAAAGCAACAAGACTACA
Organism: Plakobranchus ocellatus; assembly: GCA_019648995.1. NCBI lineage: Eukaryota > Metazoa > Mollusca > Gastropoda > Plakobranchidae > Plakobranchus > Plakobranchus ocellatus. The sequence continues at coordinate 18,557 of BLXT01005870.1, forward strand.
TTGGTACTATTTTAAAACAAGGTTTTCCCATTATGCATAAAGGATCGATCTCTCGAAACAGTATGAAAATATCAGGAACATTGTAACAGTTTCTGATGATCTTGAATTCTGGATTTTCAAATTTAAAATATTGTCGAGCTGTGTAAAAGTTGTCATAAACATAAATAGCCAGGTCCTCTTTCTTCAGAGATAACTAGCTGGAATTCTTTCTTATAACAATGCTAACAAACAAGTGGTGCAAAGCAAGACAACCATCCTCAGGCATGTGCCGTATCAAAATATGTTGGACTGAAGATGCATCCAAGAGTGGCTTAAGAGAGAATATGAAGATAGTAAATATGGAGGCAATGACAGTAGAAAGTAAGTATTTGAATGCGATGAAGAGATTTGCCTATCAAGAGAAATTACGTGATGGATTGAATAGAAATGAAATCGAAAGAAAGCTAGACAGAAATATTAAGACGCTGTAAGAAACACACACACGCATAGACAGAATTTAGACTGCTCAACTCAAATGCCAAGTATAAGGTAGGAAGACTGGAGTCCAATTCAATGCTTCATAAAGAGGCGAACATTGCGAATTTAAAAGAAAATGAAACTTGAAGGGAGAGGGGAGAGAGAGAGAGAGAGAGAGAGAGAGAGAGAAGAGAGGGAGAGAGAGAGAGAGAGAGAGAGATTAAAAGAGTGCAAAATATAAAAACTACTTCAGAGAGAATTAATGAAAAGACAAAAGTCCTAAGTACATTAAGAGGGAGAAAAGATTACTTAGACAAAGAGAGGGACAGTCAGTGTAAAAGAGAAACAGGAAAAATGAACAGCCACGACATTTCTGGATACGGCTTCCCTTGAACTCCACAACCATAAGGATTGTGAAAATTCAGGTAATTTGTTTCAAATATACCGCATTCAGTTCGAGAACTTTGATAATTTCCTATATTATTCATTCAGAAACGTACTACAACTGGTGCAGTAGCTTACACGGAAACCCATGTCACCCGCGTCTTCCTTTGAAAACTAAGACAGAATGAGTAATCAATGCATTAAATTTAGTAGCCCTGAAGTAAATGATATGCTGATTATCGGCGTACTTAATTTAACACAATGATTATACATATCGCCTTGTTCGGAAGGGAATAGAAAAGTAATTTATTGAGATGGTGCTCAGTGCGCTGACAGTCTGCTGCGAAGAAATCTCTTGTCTGAAGACTTTTGTTGACAGACAAACTGCACAGACTGAGCGACAAACCGACAGAAGATACGCTTCGGTGCACGGCTTCCTCCTGACAGCTCCAGTGGTGATGGATATACCGTGAGTAGCACCAACACAGAAAATATCTAATCAAAAGCTAGAGAGTTTTTAAAAAAATGATGAAGTATTCTGTCTTAATCAAATGGAACGAATAGAAGAAAAAT
>BLXT01005870.1:36357-47563 GCA_019648995.1 Plakobranchus ocellatus
TACTTTGTTTCAATAAATCTACTTTTATCAATAAAAAAATTACATTAAAGTCAAATCATTTTTTGTTTTCTTATTCAGACAAGTACCAAAATTTAAAAGAAAATCAAAGAAAGATAACTACAGGCAAACTGTAATAATGGTGCTTCTCGTGATAACTCGATTAATTATTGAGAGTATTTGCCATGTTGGAAAATTTTTTTTATGAATTTGCCGATTTAAAAAAGGGAGAACGGGTGAAATCATAGTCTACCAAAAATATAAATCTTATTTTTTAAAACATTGAAAAGAATCATTCATTTACAACCGCAAAGCTGTGACTATAAATAATCTTAATGCACTAGTTACCTCGACCATAAGAAAAAAAAAAAAGATAAAGAGAAACAGAGATAGAGGACTATGAGATAGAGAAAAGAGACAGAGAAAAATCGAAAGAAAATTTGAGAGAAGAGAGATATAGAGAAAGGCACACAGACACAAAAAATAGGGTGAGTTTGACTGAAAGATAATGATACGTTGATAATAAAAAAATATTAAAAGAACCTGAGAAAAAAAATAGAAAAGAAATCAGGGCAGAATGGGGATAAACGCAAAATTATGTTGGAAAAAAATAAGATAGCAGTAGCCAAGATGTTAAGGGAGAGAGGAAATTTTATAGTTAGAGAAAAGAGAAAGAGTGATGAAGAATGAGAGAGGGATAGATAAAAGGAAAAGTAAGAAAGAGAGAGAAAGGAATGGTGAGGGAAAGAGATAAGAGAAGGGAGAGGGAAATTGAGATAGAGAGTTGGAGTGAGAGACAAGGAAAGCTGGACAGACAAGAAGCAGATTTAAAGATTATGAAAGAGATGAAGAATGAGAAGAAAAGAGATTTAGTAAAGACAAAAACAATGTGGAGAGGAGATGTAGTGAAGTGAAGTAATAAAAGACAACAAAAATATAGAGGGTTTGAGGGCAAAAAAGGAAATTGAATGGAAGGGAGGGAGAGACAGTGAGACAGAGAGAAAGAGAGAGATACAAAATGTCAGACGAACAGATAGAGAGCCAGACATACAGAGATATGAACAAGCAAAGAGACAGACAGGGAAAGGGTAAAGAGGTGAATTAAAGGATTAGATACAAAGGGAGGGTCTTGGTGTAGAGTGTGAAAAGAAAATATATGGGAATAGACAGCCAAAGTGGGGTGAGGAGAGGAGGAGGAGATGGAGAAAGAAACAGAACGTGAAAGAGAGCAATGATTCAGAGAAAGAGAGAGAAAGTTTATGTGTGTAAGCGAGAGGCAAAATGAGGGAAAAGGTATTCAGGTGAGTAATAGGATAAAGAAAAAAGTAGGAAGGTATAGCGCGGAGGTTAACGCAGGCCTTAGGGAGTGTGAAAGAAAGCTGAAATGGCTAAAGGTAGGGCAAAGATAGATTGATAGTGATAGAGGAAATGTTTAGTGATCTGGGAAGGGGAAGGGAACAGCATTTTTAGTGCTTAATTTTTTTAATCGAACAGCACAAATGTGCATAAATTGTAAAATGTTATTCGCTTATAACTGCAACACGATCAATGAATTTATGCATTTCCTTTCTGACAATAACAATGTTTCCATTTTGTGCATACTCTTTTCCATCATTCCTGTCCCATTAATTTATGTAGACTTTTGTTGTCTGTTTCGAGCCCAGCAATGCCAGAGAGATTTAAACCTTTGATGGAACTTGTAATTCAGTGGATTTTGAGATCGAGTTCATTTAACTCAAAATCACAAAGCCACAAATACCTTTCTCTTCGAGAGTTATGCTAGGAAATTTTTGCAGGAATCTTGATATACGGTTTTTATCAGAAGATATGCCTGAAAAAAATAATAGTCAAGAACACTTACATCAGTAGAGTTAATCTCCAATAGTGAGAAAGCAAAGAAGAAAATCTCACAACATTCTCTTGGTGCGAAGATGTTAAAATAGTATTGATGAAATAGGTTTTTCAAAACTTGGAAAAAAGTAATTTTACCATATAATAGGATAATTCTTTTAGGTTGACAAAATATTTCCTACATGGAAAATACATCTATCGTAAATTTAACCCTCGTGTTGGAAACCATATTATAATGATTTCTAAGAAAAAGCAAAATCTATAGCCGCATTTCTCGACATGAATTATACACAACTGCGTGACAGGAGGACGATCGTAAATATCCCCAGGCTGCCCATGATATCTCTTAAAATGGCCAAGTTGTCATAAATGCTGATCTTATGCACTAGTACCCTCATTGCACCACAGGCAAACAATCTAAAAATCACATTTTAATAATGAAATGGGAGTAAAAAAAAATGTGGCATCCCAAGGGTTGGGTTGTTCTATGAAAATTCCCGTTCCCCTTCGATTTACGGTACATACTTACACCTGATGCCACTTTCGTTAAAACTACTGACAACTTTGAGAACTTTCTGGACTTGGATCAAAAGCTCAGCCATATTTGATATTAATTCGATAAATGATTATCATGATACTATTCAGTGAGGCATGCAGTGCGGATCATTGTAAATATAAATGAATGATGGAGACGGGACGTTTACAGGCCAAAAGTTCCAAAGGTTAAGTTCTGTCATTTAATAGCTGGATAAAAGATAAAAAATAATTGAAATTAATAAACTTTTGCAAATACTATACGTTTGAAAAATTATAAATTGGAAAAATTCGAATCTTGCTTTGTACACCACAGAGATCGCTGGAAACATCCTTGCAAGTTTTAGAAAAGGTCCCAGAGAAGATTGATCTATTATGAAAAGGAGAGAGAGAGAGAGAGAGAGAGAGAGAGAGAGAGAGAGAGAGAGATTGCGCATTATCCACGGAAATTATTTCGTAGGAAAAAAGCACAATGCGAAGCGTCATTGGAGCCACTGATTATTTGCCTTTAAGAAAAAAAAAACCATAAAGTACTCCAAGATCAGCTGTGTTTTTCTCCAAAGTTTTAAGTATTTGTAGATGTGAGAGACAACAATATTTATGTTGCCCTTAGTGAAAAAAGAAACTGAAATGTTTAAAGCAATAGATAGAGATTGAGTAGAGGCCTCACGGCTTCCCTTATGCCCGGAATGAATCTTTAATCAGGACAGGTGATGTTTATATACCGTGAGGTCCTAGTGGGGTATAAAATAACCGGTTATTAGATCATTCATTGAAGCATTGCCTTTACAAATGTTTTGGCTCGAATGAAGTTAGCAACAAAACTGGATTTGTTGCAGAAAGTTGGTCCCAAATTTTCAGGGGTGGTCATGTAAAAAAGAAGGTGTGATATATGAATAGAAGTATGACGAACTAAATTTTTAACAATAAGAAGATGGGTGTACAAATCCAAGAAATGCAGAGAGCAAATAGAACCAACGCTCAGGTGGATAAACTTTGTGTCAAACAGACAAAACCAACTGGTGAAGATGAGCCGGCAGTCATAACTTATAAATATTGGACGATTCGTCTCTAGAAATCAAAATACAGCAAAAACACCACAAGAAAACAAACTCTTTAGAAAAGACTATAACGATAAAAGACAGCATAATTTAGCTTTGATACTTGCTGAAGAATGTAATGGCTGAGCGTTTCAGTTGTTGTTAATGTTTGTTTTGGTTTGATTTCAGTTGTTTCATGATTCAAAAGTTATTCTTCAGAATTATGCACACAACTCTGGTTATTGCCCCTGATGAGTCGACTGTTTGTTGTTTATATAATTGATAAAAAAAAAGCAGTTATTGTTTGTAAATTGTTCTTAATTGATGATGATAAGTCATAAATAGTTTAGCCTGATTTTACGCCATATAGCCCTTTTTTTTTTAAAGATAATCTTATGTATTTTGGCCCTCATACTGGCAGGCATCAATGTTAGGTTCAAACCCACTGCTTAAATTCAAGTGTTCTAACCGCATTGCCACCAATAGCCCTGGAAGTTGTTTTTCGGTTGTTAATTAGATTTTATTTGTGGTTAGGTTGCAACTAGACGGCGAGTTCTCTTCAAAGAAAAAAATGTTGTATGATAACACATTCACAATGAGTTTCTAAGAGTGAGTTATCAAACTTCTTGCTGTTGTACTTTTCTGGCTGACGGTTAGGTCTTGATGTTTGTTTCATTGTCGGTTCTAGCTTGTTGAATGTCCTATGCTGTTTGTTGATTTTAATTGTCTGCATCTATAGTCATCAGAGTAAGGTTACAATTTTACCACTTGTCTCTAATTTATTTTTAAGCTGATGCATGACTTTATTACTTGCATTTTAATTATTGGTTTGGTTTTAGTACATATTATATATATATATATATATATATATATATATATATATAGCCAGCCCACACAAAGGTGATCGCAGGCTTTCATGCCCTCTGTCAGCCCAAAGCCCCGGTGGCGGTATTTTAATGCTAGATGTTCAATTTACAATCGATTGCTGATAGTTTTATATGTGAACTTTCATTCTTGCTTTCGTCGATATCTGTTCATGTTAATTTACACACAATGTTATTGAATCCTTTTGTATTTGTTGATCCTTGTCTGGATGTCAGTACTACAATAAGTGACCTCTTATGCCAACAGAATGTTAGAATTTTACTTGGTGATTGGATTTGCTTATTTCTCAACAGGCACAAGATTGGACGTTTTGAACTTTTGTGTTGGATGCTGGATGTTGACTCTAAGCTTATTTCTTTTCCCTACACGGTTGTTGATGTCACATAGGTCAGTATTAATTTTATTCTTCTTAATTGATGCTTGGTTGGGAATATTTGATGCTGTTTAGACCGCTGATTGCTGTATTTCAGGCCCATTTCATCCAGAGCGAAAATATTACGCATGGCACTGCATAAAGAAATGTTTGTCAGGCCAAACCACTGTAGCACCTACAGCCTGAGATATGCCGACATATCAGGTACCAGATGCTCTGGTGACATCAACTTTGCTTTTCAAAACATTCAAAATGAATCATATCAATACAAGATGCATTTTGCAAAAAGTAAGCTTTGTCTGGTTTTGTGGGACAAAGGCCAGTCAGTACCATATCATATTTTGACGTCCCTTCAACTAGTTTTGTAGGTCCCATGTTAATTGCGACCAGATGATTTCAGACTAATGACCACGCTCGGTCAGTTTTGCAAGACGAATGTCTATCAATGCCAGCATGATCTCATACTATTGACCGCATTCCAGCCATTGGAGCCGTCAACATGAGTCTCCAGATGCTTTTAGAGAAAAGCAAAAGGGCTGACCTTAGATTTCTGTTTCCACACTGGAATGTTCAAATTAAGAAAGGTCAACAGAATGGCAAAGCTATGGAAGATACAAGAAGAATCGAGTATCTCTACATCTCTAAAGAGCACAGTAATAGCTGAAAGGTAATACTATAGAGATGGTGTAAATGCTCCGAGACAGTGCTTTGAATCAAGAGCCTTGGATTTAATCCTTACAATGTTTACTGCTGTTAAGGAAGGATTTCATCTAAAAAATACTCTATGGTCAAATGAAGGCGAACACGAAATATGAGAACTCAAAAGACCCAGAGATTGCAAAACCCTATCAATCAACAACAGCATTTTTAGTGCTTAATTTTTTTAATCGAACAGCACAAATGTGCATAAATTGTAAAATGTTATTCGCTTATAACTGCAACACGATCAATGAATTTATGCATTTCCTTTCTGACAATAACAATGTTTCCATTTTGTGCACACTCTTTTCCATCATTCCTGTCTCATTAATTCATGTAGACTTTAGGATTACAAATTTGAAAGCGAAATCTGGATCCACCATATTCTCATGCATGTAACATTTATCTCACACCTATTAGAGAGAAAAAGGTATAAATGTCCCCATATAGATTATGCCTTATTACACGACAATGTTTTTAAGCCACTGCTTGTAATTTTGACAATCAAATCACAGCTTTTCGTTGCTCTATAATGTTAATTCTGGCCTCATCAATGCTTTAAGGTCTTTTGCTGCGATTATTTTATTTTATTTTTTTTTCTTAAATTTGGTTTGGGGTGTGTGACAACACATTTCTTGTTATCTGAGTTTTTCTTTAACAGTACAAATGATTTTGCGTTGAAGACGTTAGAACTTCTCTGCTATCATTCAGAACTTTAGCACTGACATGAGAAGATGGCGCTCTGCTATGTTTACCTCATTTTTCAAAGCTACAATCTCAAGAGGAGGAACAGCTTTTTTCAGTTACTCGAATTATCAAATTACTTGAGCTACAGCTGATTTCTATAGTGAGTAATCTCTGCATGAGAATGATTTGATTTGACCAGACCTGCAGGGTTGGATTGATCCAAAACAATTGGATACAAAATTACGAAACGGCAGACTTGTCTATATGTTAGTATATATTTCCCATGTCTTTAGTCACCAGCGTCCACACTTCTGGGTGCTTTGTAGGTCTAACATTTAATCTTACGCCATCTCTCTGTTTTCCTTGAACTTTCTTCTGAAAGGCTCACTGATAAACTCTTCTTCCTCTTGACCTTTGGCCCCTTTGACTTGAACCTGCGGGCATTAGTGCAGCCACATTCGTTCGGTTATTTGTCTTGAATCTTATTCTACAGAGAACAACGAAAATCTGAGCAAAGATAACATACATAAAATGAAAGCTTTTTTATCCTCTGTTATCATCTTTCTTCATGCATACATCAACAATAATCGAAGTGCAGTCAACGTGAAGGTGAGTCAAGAAATTACGTACGTGCAAGCAAACTTCCCATTAATCTAAGTGAGTGATTTTGTATAACCTTAAAATGATCTGTTATAGAAAAGAGATTTGGAGAAGATAACTAAAGCCGGAAAAATATACACAGTCATTTTAGAGTAGTTTAAAATACCATCGTGTGCTTAATATAAGAGAGGAAAGGATGAACTTGTCAGTATTTTAATCAGTAACTTCTTTGATCCTCCCAGGCGTTTTTGACCCTGCTATAGTTTACTGGTCCAAGAAATAATTAAAATTATGACCCTCGAAAAAGCGTGCCAACTCAATTTTCACTTCTAATTTAAGAGAGTTAGTAAAAAAAATTGGCGAAAAAATTTACTCACTCATAAAAATTACGACCAAAAGAGAAATTAGCCATGACTGCTGAGGGTTTCCAAAGCATATTTAGAGGAGAGTTATAAAGGTTATACTCACCAACACATATTGCTTTGTCTCTTATATTGATTGGCTTTGCTTCGTCCCTTATGCATTCAGATATGCGTTTTGCATTTCTTTTATTTTCACCAACCTGAAACCTGTAATGACAATATTATACGGAAGATGAAATGTGTGAAATATTTTGAACAACATTTTAACTAACGTTGAGTCCCCGGATTACCGACAGTCCATTTCATAAATCTTACTAGATCATTACCTTCAATTTCCTTGCTTTGCTGGAACTTGCCTCAGGCTCATAATATTTGACGATAGTAGGCTCTTTAACCAACTAATATTCATGCAGCCAATTCACACTGAGATATTTTGAAAACAATTTAACAGTTTAGTTCTTTGTGCATACAGCCCGCCAAAAATAGGGTGATCTTAGACTTTAGGCCCTCGTCTAACAGTCCCTTGCCGATCCTAGGACGGGCTCGCAAGCTATTTTGCCACCACTGATTCTGAATGCTTGACAATGGTTAGAATTCTTGATGCTAGCACATAATAAGAACAGAGAAAAATCCCTGCAATACCCATGAGTTGACGGTGTAATCTTACCCACTACAGTCCGAGTAGTGTTTCTTGTCTTAGTTTTTCTCAGCCCTTTGATCATTTATAATTAAGAGAAAAAATCTTTTCATTTTTTTAGCAATCATTTCAAGCTCCAAATGAGGAATTACTCAAATCCATACATAATAGTGAATTCCTTGTTCTATTTTAGGAAGAGGTAAATATGTAAAAAAACAAAAAACAAAAAAAAAACAGGGTAACTTTCACAATCGAGTAGCATTGACACACAATCAGTTCTATTTCCTCGCTTGTTCAATTTCCTACATCTATAGAAAACAGGATGGGGACCAGAGGCAGATAATATTCAGATGAAGATTAAATTCAATTTGGAAGAAAAAACCAGCTATAGGACAATGAAGAATATAGTAAGAGAGCCAACATAAAAGTCTATAGAGAATTTAAAAACAAACCCCAAAACGTTTGTTTCAAGTGACTCTCATTTTATAGTGGCTGTTTGTTCAATAGAAGTACTTCATGACCTCAAGTTTTGCTGTCCTCGTACAGGCTTTTTAACTTTCACAGAAGATACCTAGGCGAGTTTAGAGTACCACTGAGCCACAGCCACCTGCTTGCTTGTACATAAAAACTGATGTTTATTTATTGCCTTCTGAATAATTCATTAAGCTTGCATAGGGAGCAGAGTTATTGTGATTTATACGCTTTTGAAACTTTGTCATCAACAAAACACAAGAGAAATACTGTACACGAATAGTAACATGGCGAGCCACATTATACATGGCTTGACTGTATGTTTACAACTTGTAGGAATTTAGTGGAATCCAACGCGTGAGCAAAATTATGATTAGATAAGAACAGAAAGGAGAAGAACATTATCTAAAAACTGACTAGGCCAAACAAGCAGAGGTTCGGTATTTGTCCATATAACCCATCCTCAAGCAGGTGATCATAATACTTCAATGCGTCTGTTGAACCAGGGTGTAAAATGTTTGGGTATACTACAAGGTGATCTCAGGCTTTCAGGCTCTCTGTTAGGCGAGGGCGCTGTTGCGGGGACTCAAACTCGCGACAGAAAGGTCCCTGCAGATCTCAAAACAGATTTGCTAGTCACTCTGACAGAAATACCCTAAACTCGCAAAAAACATGAGGATATCTGTAAACAAAACCTTTGCGCTAATGCAAGAGATGAAGTCGATATTTAATTTGGTCGGCCTTAATAGCTGCATCTGTGTCCATTCAAGAAACATTACTCAATTAATTTATAAGAACCTTCATTATTGCATTTATGGATGGCCGAGAAGAAGGCGAGAAAGAGGGACGAGAGGAAGAGAGGGAAGGGAGGAAGACGGGAATGAGAAGGAGGAAGGGAGGGAGATGGTGAGGGAGAAGGGGAGGGGAGGGAGAGGTCGAAGGAAGGGAGTCGAGGGGATAGGAAAGGGAGGAAGAGGGGAGACATATAGGGAGAGGGAGAAGGGAGAGAGATGGGGAGGGAGTCAAAGAGAGGGAGGGAGATGGGGAGGGAGAGGAGAAAGAGAGGAGATGGGTAGAGAGAGGCCGAGGAGAAAGGGAAAGAGATTTGGAGGGAGATGGGAGAGAGGGGGAAAGGAGAGAGACAGGGAGGAAGAGGGAAAGGGAGGGAGAGGATAAAGAGAGAAAACGAAGGGAAGGAGGCTAAATGGGAGAAATAAGAGAGAAGGAGAGAGGAGTTTTAAAGAATAGAGTGGATGCATGTGACTGTGTTGTAGGCTGCTAAGAAGGGAAACCAAATGAAGTTTTAGATGGACAGAGAAAATATATCAATCATGAAAACTTGATAAGGTCTCAATTGTCTTTCCCCATGAAGCAACTGTTATTATGTAATCGATAATGCTCGCCGATAACGATATGATCTCAAGCCTTTAGATAATGTCATACAAAAAAAAACTGGTTAGTGATATTAAAATTATTATTATGCACTGGCTAAGCATGACGAAAATAAGATCTAACCAAAGCCCAAAAGAGGTGATTGTAGGTATTTGGGTAACACTGAGGAAAGGGGGAGGAGCACGTAGGCAAGAAAAAATGAGGATAAGAAGGGTCGGCTGGGAGAGGGGGTTGGGGAGGTTGGTTGATTGGCGCAGAAGCCACCAACTTACCTATAAACCTGCAAGGATCATTCTACATGAAGCAGGTTTGCCTGGCCCGGTCTGAGGTCAAGTAGGATCACATTTTGAGTAAAGAAAAGTTTAGAGACAAAAAACAGATTCCAGCTGCACGAAGTTAGTTATTTAAAGTGTGAGTATTTTCAGGTGTGAATATAAAAGCATGTGATCAGTTGTGCCAATCAAAGCTTTTGGCTTCCGAAATATCTGGACATTCTCTTGAGACAAAATACATCGGCCCAAATAGCTACATTCAAGAAACATTACTCAATCTATGAGATATTCCTCATCTCTTTCCTCTTGCTCTGGATTGAGGAATAAAGCGGGCGATTATTCTCATAACAGCCAATCGCATTACTAAGTCCACACTCTCCAATTTTTTGTCTAAAAAAAAAAGCTATTTAAACAACTCCGTCAGTGATTGCAGTCTAAAAATAATCCGTTCAAGTGGATTAATCTTGGCCCTAATCTTTTGCAAAGATTAGGGCCAAGATAAAAGATTATTCATAGTCTTGCCTCGCTGTCAAAAGTGTCAGACAGTGAGAAACTCAACAATGAGTGGTGGTGAAATGCATAGAGACCTTTGGTATTACACGGCTCTCATGACCTGTAATGACTTGGAATTTTGTATATAGCCAGTTTACAACAACAAGGTGATTTAAAGCTTTCAGGCCTTTCGTCAGACCAGGTGGCGGGGCCCGAACCCAAAACGAAGGGTCGCTGCAGATCTCAGGGCGAGTTTGCTATCCTCTTTGTGTTTGGTAAAAGGTCATGCTGTCTGCAAGGTTCAATATATTTATATGGCAAAAGACCTTGACATTTATAACTATTGTAATCAATGTCTCTCGATAGGAATTTGATGTCAATATCAATTTTCACATGGCACTTCTAAACAATTTGGATTTACGAAAATGTATTGTGAATTTAAACAAAAATGGTCGCCACAAAAAAAGAAAAATCAACCACCCCAGGGAAAGTACCTGAATCTTCGTTTTTCCTTCAAAACTATTGTTCAGACCCACAGCCTTCATGCTTACTACGAGGGATGTCCGAAAAGAAACAGGAAAAGGGGCATAACTCAAAGAGTTTTGATCAGATAAATTTGAAACTCGCACAGATTGAAGTTCACTCTTCCACTACTTCTCAACGTAATCCCCGTGGAGATCGATACATTTTTGCCAGCGCGACAGCAGCGAATTAATACCCACTTTAAAGAAATCAACGTCAAGATTATCAAACCAATTCCTCAATTCACTGATGAGGTCATCTTCTGTCTCGAAAGCCATGCCTCCTAAACAAATGAAAGTCAGAGGGTGCCAAACAAATGAAAGTCAGAGGGTGCCAGGTCTGGATTGTGGGCAGGATGAGGAAGAATTTCCCAACCGTAGCGCTGCAGCCAT
>BLXT01005873.1:39810-54098 GCA_019648995.1 Plakobranchus ocellatus
TTATATTATTAAGGGAATCTAATTCCTTTGACAAGACTGAACTTACACTGCCACCTTAAAATTTGAATTTGTGAATTTATTTACCACACGAGTTGTACAACTGGATGGAAGATTGAAATTTAGGGGACCTCGGATAATTTTAAATGCAGTCGAATGTATTGAAATAGCTCTAATTATAATAATTTGTTAAATTACCTAAGTATATTTTCTATTACAATTCTACCCTGAGCAAAATATTGAACCCAAAATAACACAATATTATATATTTACAACTATGAAAGAAAGATATTGGAAGGAGTTTTTTAATCTTTTGGCAAACAATAAGAAAAGATGCACTTTTCTATTTTTTTGCCCTGTGGAAAACATTTTATACCTTTGAATTAAAAAAAAAAAAAGAAACATTAATCTACATTGAATTCAAATTTACATGTATGCAGTGCAAGGCTAAATATTAACTCATAGTTTTTGACCCATGCGGTGGCAGGATTTGGTCCAAAAACTTGGCTTGAAGTATTAGGTGGCAATACAAACAATACCAAATACCATCTAGAAAAAAAAAAAGGAAAGTTGTTACAATTTTGCTCTAGGATACTTGGCAGATACTAAGCGTTTTCAGCATCCAAATTTAAATTTTTTTCAAAGGTGCATTTTGGTTTCTGGACTCTGAAAGCCTAAATGGAGTGGAATCCCAGCAAACTCCTCATCCAATACCCATTCCATTTCACAAAATATAATTGTCAATGTGAAGAAAGATATTCACAAAAACAGATAGTCCAAGCAAGAGAGAGACAGACAGACAGACAGGTTTGAAGTTTTACTTTTTGTGAAATAATTGGATGATTTTCTACCACAAAACCCACTTTTTCTATATTGCTGATTTTTAAAAAACAAAGTATGTTCACAGGAGTTGAACTATTTAAAAAATTTCTTAACAGAGAAAAATAATTTGGTACGTTTTTTTTTTCTCAGAATATTGCAATTCATTCACACAAGTTGTAAGGGAATTTGAAATATTAGACTATTTTCTGCTCTATGTGCTATCAATTAATGCCGAATAATATTCTTTGCCAATTTCATTCTATTATTACACAATGCATATTCTGTTTGGTTAGTAAAGTACAGTTTTTTTCATACAATGCAGGATGCATTTGTACAGCAGCAATTTTAATGTTCCATTTTAATCCTTCCATGTTTTGATAGGCTAGTGTGTAACTAAGCAAAACAGGGAAAACCAAAGGATAGTATTAGTTCCTAATCCTATGATTAGATCTAATCTATAATTACAATATTCAAAACCATAGTGTGTGTTGGCTGAGAGATTTAGTGGATTGCAAGTATGAGAAGGATCTACTCCATCATGGAACAAAAGGTTATATATTAGGTTGTCTCTTTCTCTCTAAACAAAAGGTAAAGGGAATAAAATTAAGAGTTCAAAATTAATACTTCATCATCTAATTCGGCAAGTATTGGTAAATCTATCTTTGGTCCTTATTTGGTCTATTGAGTGTCAAGATTTCAAATAAAAAGTTTATTTTAATAAGTCTCTATATATCACTTACTTTTGTGCATCATAGGATCTTGAATTGACTGTCCGAGGCAAAGAGACAGAAAGAGAGAAGGAGAGACTCGGTTAGAAAGCGAGGGAGACAGAGAAAAAATTTTAAAATGGAAAGAGCTACATTAACGTTGAACATGACAAAAGGTTCATAGAGATGGATACAATGACAGTAACAAGTAATCAATATATGGATGAAACGTGATTGCCTGTGCCCACAAGCAAAGTATATGATGATGATGATGAGGATGCATGAACTAGAATTAAAACTGGTCAAAGATTTGAATCTGATTACATTTTACACTAAATAACTGCAATTGACAAATTAGATGCAGGTGAGGCTTAGGTGAGTATATTCTTAATACTGCAGGGACTTTGTGTCACTAGACTCAAACCCATGTGCATTTTAACTATGTGCTGAATTTGCATCATTTTTACCTTTCATGTGAGCAGGGCCCAAAATTGATCAATTCAGTCATGATCAAGAACTTGGTCATTCTTGTAAGAATGCAGGTGCTACATATTTATCCTCAAAAGAGAATACATTTGCAATTATTGTGAACTTTTAGGGTTTTGGGCAAAGAATGTCGTGGTCATGCATTTCTTTGGAATCTCTATTTTATTGGCTTCCATTTTGCCAGGTGTTGAAAGTGAATTTGAATTATAGAGGGATTACTACATTGTAGAATTTTGCCTCCAGAGCGCTGCTCATATAGCCAACTTCATCATCCACTGACAGAAAATGCATAGAAGAAAAAAAAAATAGTCTAAATTCTTAAGTAGTACATTCATGAAGCACATTATACTGCAGGTGAAATTAGAAAAGTCTTCTGTTCTAAAATGCCTATTTTCCATGAAATAAAAATTACATTACACTTTATCAACAGGCTAAAATTTACAATGTTGTGCAATCCAAGCCAAAGTTGTTTTTTTTTTCTACAAATGATCTACTGAGAAAAGCAAGTCAAATTATTCACCTTAAACCCAGTTTCCAAGATACATATTAGCAAATTGTTTATGCTCTGCCTCTATCTGTACATGTTTTGGCAATGATGCGACCCGTTTACTTCCTACATCCGTTTCCACTGACGCAGTAACCCCCTGCAGAGAAATTCTCTCAACATGCAAATTTTTACTACAAATACGAACATCTTTTCTACAATCTTTGGGGGTCTCAAAGTCAAAATTTTCAAATTGTGTTTGTGGTTTTTGTTGATGCTACTTATGGTTACTTTTTTCCCTTGCAGCTTTGTTTCCCTTTGCTTCATTTGATATTTCTTTTTTTATGTCTCTTTATAAAGCGCACTTGACGGCGCAAGTAGTGTCATCAATGCATCTCAAGATAGATAGAAAATTTTCATGGCAAATCCATGTGCTGCTTATAAATCCTGTGATAAGGATGTGATGCCACCTTGAACCCAAATCCCTATTACGTGGGTTAAATATAAAAAAACCAGACTTGATATCATTTGATGGTAAACAGCTAATAATATGTTATGGCATTTTAATTTTTTATAACAAGAACAACCTCTGCGAAAGTTAGAATGATCAGTGATAATCTTTCAGCTAGCAGAGCAGTTTACGGGATCAGTAAATGCCTCAGCAAAAAAGTGTCCCTCACTTCCCTCCCCTTCTCCCTTGCTGCAACACGTTATGTCACACTTTATTTTTCTAGATCTGATTGACTCAAAAGAATGTGCTTGCTAGTGGACATCAAATTCGACGTGCAGAGAAAAGACACAAACCACTTTTTTTCCGATGGAAATAAAATTGACATGCACAAAAGACCATGCAGACCTCATGTATAGTATCTGAACTACTTTTATACATCCCTAAAGCTTTTGGGGTTTTCTTTTCCCAGCAAATATATACAAGCTTTTTTTTAAACATGTTTTATACTATCATCATAAGATTGAAAGCCATGTATCATTTAGCACGAGTGAGAGAAGTGATTCAATAATAAATTCAATTACTAAACGTTGCAACAAATTTATACTTGGCCTGCTTTAGGAACATCATGCTTTACATTTTCCGTGGTTTACTTTTGTCTGCATTTCTTTTGCATTAATGGGTTTGCGTAGTTTTTTGTTACAAACAGTGCTACAACAAAGTCACAATATCAATAATTCATAATCATAAAACAAAAATTGGACACTTAAGCTGGGCCTCCACTACCTGCATTTCAAGATCAGTGATCCTGTCTGTGACCCAGCCATAATACAAATTACAGGGCCAGCTTGTCAATGCAAAAATCAAGGCGATAAATAAATTGCACAAGAGAGTCTGAATAAACAAGTGGACGATAAACATCAGCTCACAACTCTGCCACTGCATCTAACACAAAAAAAGAAAAATAAATAAAACAAATCAAAGCACATTTCAATTAATATAACAAACCTCTTGTTTTTTTTCTATCTGTTTATTCCCACAAAAGCAAAAATCACATGAGAAATAAGCTGGGTAAAAAAAAATATCTCCATTTAAATGTGAATACCATCTGCAATAAACAAGTCTGTTGAAGATAAAAAGGTAGTACAAAATTCTTACCACTAATGAGTTTATTTTTTATAAAATGATCAAATCCACACATTTAAAATATTGCATAGGGAATGCAAAATAACATGAAGATGAGGTTGGATATCCTTTATCGCTTAGTTTTGAGTGATAGGTAAGGAAGAGGGTGGATAGGGAAAGAAGGGAAACAACACAAGACATAAAGAAATGAAAAATATGAAACAAAAGTATTGTGGTTCTTGCAACAAACTTGGGAATGTTAATGATTCTACAACTGGCAGCAATAAATAAAGTTTGCATACATGATCGTCTTCTTGTATGATATGGAACCTTTTTAGACTCAGGTTTCTAATATCAGAAGCCTGTCTTTAAGTGATTTGAGCTGACGGATTCTGAAATCTGCCCGAGGATCTGCCAAAAGGCATGGTTTTATTAATTCCCATTTCAGAATGATCCTTTTGTAAGTACAACATATGTAAACAGTACAATTCAACATCAACTAATATACCCAAGAAGCCAGAGTGTAATTGTGACCAATTCCCACAAGTTTTTATTCTAAAAGCTGTTTTCACTTCTAAGCTCAACTCCATCATTGAGTTTTGCAACTGGTTTTTTAATTGAAGAATGCATTGTAGGAGCTAGCCTATTAATAACGAAATTAAGCTAAAGAAGTGGCAATAGCAACAACAGGATATATACAAAGTGGCAGCTAACTTAATTTCATAAATAATCGTTTCTAAATAATTTAAGATAACCAGTGATTAGGGTTTGAACCATGGACCAAATAACGTTCCAATAATAAAAAAGTAATAATGGCAATGATCATAAAAACTGTGATGAAAACAGCAGATTGAGAAGGGTTTTTATACTACCCTGAAAAAAAAAAATCTTGTAAAACCACAAACCTCCCCTAAGGCACAAGTTCCAATATAATAGTATAAAAGATAACATGATAAACTTGGTCTCAATACATGTATATCCTTTGTTCTGTCAATTTCTATTTATTAAAAAAAAAAAAAAAACAGATGTGATCTTTCCAAAGCAGAAAAAAAAAAATGATTTTAGTCTGCTCCCTGATTACTGTTTTGTCAGTGAATGACTAGGCAAATTTAGACCATCACTTCAATAATGACTGCCCTTAATCTGTAGAACGATTCAAGCATTAATTCCGGTACATTTTAGAATTAATTATTTTCTACAATATATCTTCTGAGTCGACTAGTGCATCGTGAGATATCGAATAAAATCCACGTTTTTTTTTTTTTTTAAAGCAACTGGCTGGTCAAGGGAGAAGCGCACACTTAAAAAAAAATGAATTGTAGGGGGGCATATCACTTAAATAACTTGGAATGTACTTTGGAAAAAGGACAGTAAAGAGTTTTTCAAGCTACAATAAATGTTAATGGCTCGTTTATTTTTTATTATTAACCTCTAAATTATTACTTTTTTTTCTCTTTGGCCTGCTAGTACCTAGCATGCAAAAGGCCATACCACTTATTCACTCTTGTTTTCCAGGTTGTAGGTAAAGGTCATGCCCTCATGACCCCCTTGAGAAAAACTATTTCAGTAACAGTCATGAATGCAAGTCTTTATAATGTACTTCGATTAAATTTTTTCATTAAGAATTTCAAAAGCTTTGGCAGCCTCAGCTGAAAGCAAGCAGTCACCAACAATAATCACGATATTTATTAATGAAAAAACAAAATTTTTATGGTTTTTTATTCGATAATCTAAGCAAAATTATAATTATTATCAACATGAAAATCATAACTTTGATTCTGTTATCATCACTATACTCTTCTCTCTAATCATCTTTATCTTTTTCATCATAAAAATTAAACAAGATGTAGAGTTACCATTATCTTCACTACTATAAAAGGAAGGATATTCGTTACCCCCATAATAAAGGGGTGCAAATATTTCAGAGAAAATATATATATGAAGCGCACACACCTGCAAAATAATCCCTCTTTGTGCATGTGTATAGCATTAACTGCTTATTACCATGTGTCATAGATTGTGTACCTGTTTTCACATTATGATTGACACAACACAAAATTTTCCACTCTATCTCACTTTCTGCATTTTCTGTTATTAATGCAAGTGTCAAATTTGAATGTGTGAAGAATGAAAAAATATCCTTCCATGAGATGTATTTATTTTATGTTTTACTGACTCTACCAGCTAATTATTTGCCTTTCGGTCTAAAGTTCCATCTATGTTTTTATCTATACAAAAATCTATGACAAATATCAATCCATCCATTGATTTATCGGTCAGTTTATCTATCTAGCTATTTTTTTAGTTATCAAAGTATAAGTCTATTTATTTTTAACTATCTCTAACTCTCAGTCACTCGATTTTCAATTTCTAATTCAATCTCTTTCTCAATTGAACCAACAGAAGGAAAGTTTCTTTACAAACTTTTTTTTCTATTCCACATACTTTCCTCCATGTTCACTACCTTCTCTTGGAGGTTTTTTTTTAAATTGTTCAGCTCAACTTTTCTGCATCACAGGCGTAAAAATGCTATTAGGAAAAACAGCTTCGGTAAAAAGGCTGATAGATCACCCATCTTGCTGCAATAGCATAAAAAACAGAATTCAATGGCATAAAGATCTGCTTGTCCTGAATATAAAAGGGCATCCGATGCAGAGTAAAACATCCAATCAGCACACAGGCTTTATAAGATTTGGAGTTTCAGAAATTGCAAATCTATACTTTAAACATTTGGCGTGCTTAGCCAAGCCAATCAACAATAATACCTTTTTTTTTCTGCTTTTGATGAATAAAAGATAAGAAATGTTTAAAAACATATTGTAAAGGCAAGTAGAAACAGGGCTTTACTTTAACAGTGAAAAAAAAAACAATATCAGTTTGAAGAATAATTACACTTTTGCAAAAAATGTTGTAAATTATAATATACATGGTTTTAAAATATTGCACTACTGAAGAAAAACAGATATGAAAAGAAGCATGTACAGAGTTTCAAACTTTTAAATTAGCATAAAGTTTGACACAAATCATATTAAAACAATAGATATTGAATACTGATCTTCTTTAACCAACATTTGGAACATTTTTTTTGAAAAACTAATGTCCATTAGATAATTTATTTTGAATCAATTATTTTCTTTGGTTTTATTTTTTCTGCTAGGAAAATCACAAATTTTACTTTTATTTCTTGATCATTTAAGTAACTTTGATATGGCAGCACTGGAAAATTTTAAGAAAAATCTACAAAATTGCCTCCACCTACATAAAATTGATTGTGAACAGATGAGAAAAATTACAGAAAAATTTTGAAAAAATAATTACAAGTTGTAAAATTTAGTATGAAGCATAGCCAAATTTTTCAATCACATTGAAAAGAGTATATTAATGTAAATAAAAGAACCAATACAAAGAATGAAGGAAAGGAAAATTAAGAAAAAAAATGACTTCTTAAATAATGTTTTCCTCTCCATAGATTCATTTTAAAATCTGGAAAATGATTTTACTGGAACCTTAGTAGTGCCACTAAATAAAACTATGTTTATTTAATTGAGGTGCACTATACATTTCAAAAAGGAATATATCCATTTTTTCACACCACAAAAACTGGAAAATCAAGAATATTAGCTGATTTAATCAACCCCTGACACTCTTTAGATTAAAGGAAAAGACTTTTGTTCCTGGTTCAAATATTGCATTTGCAATCACTTTCTTTTTCACTTTTGTCTTTTTATCATTTTGGTCATTTTTAAAAATTAATTTTGTGAAATAGTGTGTGTGTACGATCTTTTCTGCTATTGTTGTTTAAATTTTTCTTATCCTCTATCTATATCATACACTGAGTATAACATCTGAGTATCCTTAAAGTAATATTGCACTTGCATTATTTTATGTTTAGACAATTCAATCATTTTTTTTTCACACTAACTTACTTGATTTAGTTGCTGCACACAGGGGTCACTCAGAAATTTCTGTGATCTATTTGGTAAAGAAATTCTAAAAACTCTGATCTTTCCCAAATGATTTAAAATGGTTCAAATCTTTTGAATTTCCAAGGCTGATTGAGGGACAAATCAAAAGATTTCTTTGTTGATCTCTGCTGGCGCTATTATAATTGGCCTCCCTCTGAGTATTTTCCCAAAAGTGGTGAAACATACACCCATGGCAATACTCACTGATAGTCTCTTTGTTACTTCTATGGATATGCTTAAAAAGGTCCCAATAATTTGTCATGAAGATCTGGGAGAGGATCTCTGCATTGCACTCTTTGTATGTGACATATTGGACATTTTGACTGTACAATATGTTTTAGCACTTTCCAGAGCTTTGCTCCATCTTTCCCACTATAACTGGAAGTGGCCTTGAATGTTGTCTACATCTAGAACTCATCTAAGTCATATTATAAATTTGAAAGATGATTCTGAAAAGGATATCTAATAGCCAGGAAAGTTGGTGTCAAGAACAAATGATTAAAACAAATAATTGTTACCTATAAATCAAATTAAACCCACTATTTGGCTACCATTAATATACAATACATTCATTGCTAAAAATTGTCTACATAATACAAGTCAAAATAAGTGCAATTCCAATTAATTTATAATCAACATTAATATTTTCAAAAACTTGGAAAAATACATGGCACAGTAAAACAGTGATAAGCCAAAAAAATTATTTTGAGTCCCCAAATTGTGTTTTTCTATAAACTACTGTGGCTAAAGTAAAATATAATTAAATTGACATGGATACTGTAGTTCCTACAACTTCATTTTAAAGGTTTTCCTCTAAATTTTTTTACAAAAATGTGGACCAAGACAGGACTGTAGCTGCTTACAATCACGCATTTTGGTCACAAAGAGCAGTTAACAGGGAAAATGGAGAATGGCAGGAGTATAAGACAAACTTTTTGAAAAAATATATCATAATGGCAAGGATTACTTTAATATTGCACATTTTCTGTTATGGGTACAAGAAAATGTCACCAATTTGGGAATGTTAATCCATCTTGAAATATCTCTCTTATCAGAAATCAACCCTTTCCAGCCTAATAGTGTACAATGAGTACTAGTCTTAAGGGCAAGTGCAGCACTCAGAGGTGATTTTCTTTATTTCTTAAATGATCCCTTTGCAAATGATTTATTTGTTATATATGACCCCCAAAAAGTGATATAAACAACCAAAATGACTTTTTTTCAAATGCCGTTGCCATGGCAACAGAAAAAAATGTCGGCAATCTTGGATATAAACATAATTTTCAAAGTCTTAAAACTTCGAAAATAAATAATATATCAATTTTTTCTTAACAGGAATATGTTTTTATGCTAAATTTGAAGGTTTTTATGTAGGCTTTTGTGGTTAGAAAGAAAAGTAAAATTTTCATGAAATTTTGAAAAATATATATAAATAGCATCAAATTTTTGGATGCACAAAAATTTGTAAAAAAAGAAATTACGAATGCGATTCCAAAAAACCTACTTGACAAGCAAGATATTACTGCCCTAAAACGTCATGTTAAGTTTCAGACAAATCGTATGAAAAACACCAAAGTTATAAGAACATTTGTCCCAAAAAAACTCATTTTGAGAAAATGGCCGATAAAGTCAGAGCAAAAATATTTGTGTTTTCTGACCAATTATGCAATGCCAGCTCAATATGATGGGCCTCCTTCAGCTCTCTCAAGCTCTTCTAATTGCACTCGTCTTCTTTCAGCCATTTTCTTACATCCAGTTCATGCTGGCAGTCACTCATGCACTAAACAGGCTAAAAACTTCACTCATTCCCATTTTAAAAAAGTTGATATCTTATTTATTTCTGAACTTATGAGACTTTAAAAATTAAAATTATGTTTATATCCAAGATAGCCGACTTTTTTTCTGTTGCCATGCCGACAAAAGTCATTTTGTTTGTTTACATCATTTTTGGTGGGTCATATATAACAAATAAACCATTTATAAAGGTATCATTTAAGAAATAAAGAAAATCACCCCTGAGTGAAGCACTTGCCCTTAAAGCTTGCAAACCGAAATTTTTAATGAGGAAAAAATATCACAATTTAGAAAAATTTTAGAATTTTCAGAAGATGTATACATTTCTGGGAGGAAAATAAAACTTGCTGGAAGAAAAAACTCATAACCCAATGAAATTTTCCCTTTTCAACTTTCCAGTAAAATGAAGAGAAGAAACAAAATTGAGAAAAAGAATGAACAATTGGTTATAATTGTTTGAAGTTCCAGCTTCGAGACATTTATTCATAGTCTTGAAAAGATTTAGATTGAGACTCTAGATCTACATTAGATTTAGGCCTAGATTCTAAATCTACTTGCTGCCAATGCGACCATGACTTTTTTCAGAGGTACTTGTTGGTTATCCTCATTTATTCCACTTTAGATTCATCATCTCAATCCAAATAATCCTCAATAAAAAGGGATTAAAAAAATTGAAAGGTCACTGAAGCTAGAATTTAATCAAGAGAAAGTAACAAGGCCTGTTTTGAAGTCCGATTCAAAACAGGCCTTGTTACTTTCTCTTAATTAAATATTGGAAAGAACTAAAAATAGGCGGTTTTCTTAACAGAAGAGCTCAAATCTCGCAAAATGTGCATAAATATATCCAAATAACAATGACCCCGAAACTTCGTTAGTATCGGCAATAGTAAACAACGAGGCAATGGGAGACGCCTTAGTACACATTAGTTTGCATCAGGTTGGAGGGGTCTATGTCGCATAGGGTGGGGTGAGGCTGGAATAAGGATTTTCATATTAGGTTGCATTGGGTTGGAAAGAATTAATTACAGGACAGGATATCTGTTTAATGCTATTCAAAACTTACATCTATTAACTAAGAGAGTTTTAAAAAGGTCACTGATTGTCTTGCTTTCTGATATTTGAGCAGAAATTTAGGTAAGGCACAATATTGATGTGGATAAAAAATAAATTTTATGGAAGACTGACTGTGAAAAAACTTCAGGGAAAAAAAGCTCTTTTTCTGTTTTGAAATTTTCTGATAACAGAAAGTTTGATGCAATCATTATGCATTGAAAGAATACCATTAATATTATAAGATATTAACATCAGATCTAAATAAAATTAATATTATAACGTATTCACATAAGATCTACATACAATTAATATCAGGCATATTCACATCAGACTGCCAACCTGAAACTGTTTTGTAAGCAGGTACAATACTGTTACAGCCGTGTGAAAGTTCCAAAGCAGTAGTTGCATCTTGGGCAGTAGTGATCGACATCCAAACAATCCTTAACAAAGCACGGAAGGCAAGTGCAGATGATGCTGAGGAGAAGGAGAATTCAAATCCATTTTACAAATAGTCACATGTTAACAGTTAGAATTTTACATAAAATACTCAAATTTTTTTGTCATTTAAACTGAAATGAAGAGAGATCTTATTTAACAGGTATACACCTGTAAAGCCTTCTTTTTCATGTAGTAACTTACATGTATATTACAAAAAAGCCTTTTTTTTTCATAACTAATGAATTTTGTGATAACAGAAGACTTCCCAATCTTATTTATGTCCAAGAGTTGTGACTGTGTTAAAAACTATGAAATCTATGGAATCTATTCATAACTTTAGAAGCTTGGAAACATTCATTATGTTTAAGCTAACAGAAGGCTCAGTTTATCAGTATGGATAATAGAAGAACAAACTATCAATGTAGCAAGATTTTTCATTTGAGACTCAACATAAAAAGGACTATTGACATTATGTTAATAGAAGAGAATGTTGTTATATCAAAATCAAAAGGCAAAGAAGAAAAATACTCTCCTGTTCCAGCTATCACTCTCACCTCTCTTTTTTTCTATATACTGTTTCAAAGTAGTGTGCTACTTTACACCCTTAAAACCTAAATAGGCCTTTCCTAGTAAGATATTTGTTTCAGCTAAGTGTTGAATTTAATAAAGGAAAGGAAACTCTACAGGCAATGAGGTCAGAAAAACTTGTCCTAGGAGTGCATACCAGAGTAGAGAGGAAAACAAAAACTTGAATATGAAAGAATTACTAAAGAAAGCATTTGAAGTAAGAATAATTTTTTCACTTACAAAACAGTAAAAGAAGGGAGAACCAGTCCAAATATTGTTTTAATAGAATACAGATATAAGCCATGTTGATATAAATAAAGAGAGTGCACTGTACATATTTACCAGAAGAAAAAGCAAAGGGCTGAAGCAATGCAAGTCAGGGCTCCTGTCTTATACACAGTGTCAGTGTAGATAAAGTTCCCGCAGCTTGGACACTGCAAGTAACATGGTTCTGGTCCGAGTTCTATTACAGTTACTACACCCACACGGCGGCCACTTGATGTATCTGGTTATTTAAGTCACAAAATGGAAAATTAACTTGAAATAATTTACTCAATTTTGTAATTAATTGAGAGAGGTCAAAAGTTGTAATTTACTCATTTTAAGATAACCATATTCTCTAAAATACCATTTCACTTCGCTAACAAGCTCTAAAGGCCATTTAAAACTAAAAAATATATCTTTTAAAAATATAAAACAGCTGAGATATTGTCAGCACACAGATGCAACTGAGTAGTGATAGACAAAATTAAGTTTAGCATTCGGTTACCCAGATAACCAAATTTCAGTGTGATGTCTGCGTTTTGATTCACCTGCTTGCTTCCGAATATAATAGAACATGGAAAATGATTGCACCTATTTAATCCTATTGTAAGAAAAAAATATAGTATGTCAAACACCTAGGCAGTGCAGGCCATTTGAAGGCAACCAAGACATCTGCTTTCCAAGTTAAGTGGAGTAGCAGATTAATTCTCTTCACCCCGATATTGATAGCCAAACCATTCACTGTTGAACCCAGTTATAAGTTGGGCCAATCACTATCTTTAAGTTAATGATAGATGACCAGTGATTGGTTCATTAGTCTTCTTTTATCCCTGAACAAGTATACAATGGCGTAAGAAGTAGTGGAGGCAGCAACAGCAATTTGAGTGTTAGTAAATATGCATTAGTAGGTCTCAGAGTGTTTTTTTAGTATAGATAAGACAGTTATGTAGTAATTTTTTGTGATAAAATATAATACTGCAAGAGTTTTAACAGCAGCTGTGGTGGCAAGGTATTGAATTAGCAATAGTAAAATTGTTGTTGGTATTAACCATGCAGAGATAAGATCATTTCATTTATATTTTCCTCATAAAACATAAGTATTGCAGAACAGTAGCGTTCTTCAGCTTCATCTCATTTATCATTTTGACAATGCATAAAATAATTTTTTTTACGAATTTACATAAAAGTCTTTGGGATATTAAGTACTTATTGGTTTATTTTTAAAGGATTTCCTGACGTACCGAATCTTTGATACCCTGAGGATGGACTTTGTTCAGGATAGTCATAAGGTGGTGGGGCATCTTTAGGGGCCCGTGCTGCATATGGTTTGGCTTCTGTAACTCTTGCTACATTTGCTTGGGGCTGGGCTTGAGACTCTGTGTAGCTTGGAGGAGCTGTAGCTACAGGGTTTATAGGCATTGTATCACTCATGGTGGTTGTCAGATCTTTTGCTCCTTTCCTCTTTTTTTTTTTTTTTTTTTTTGACACTCAACGTAGATTGGCTTTACTGTTGATTACAGGCAAATTCACATTCATTTATAAACTAAATTTTCAGATTACAAGATCAGCTCCACAGAAGAAGAGAAATTGCAAATTTAAAAAATTAGACAAAATATTAAAAATTTTTAAACAGGAGGACATACTATTTACTTAATTTTAAAAAAATCAATAAATTAGCCTTAAAAAAGAAACAATTGTTAAGAATAATATTGAAAGAATGTATCAAAGTGTAGGCATGCAAATGAAGAATAAAGTAGAAAGTGAACTAAGGATGATCATACACATCACGGCGTTGAATTTTCCTTTCAAACTGATATTTTAGTTGGGACAGCCAAAGCTCTGCACTACCCGGCCCGGTGAGCGTGTCAGGCTCATAAAGCACTGTCAAGTCTAGCCCGCTGCCTAGACAAATGGGGTGAACAGGTGCATGCAGTAACTGATGGGTAATCGGTAAAAATCGGCAAAAACTGACTTATTTGTACCTTTTAAACCGCTTTCCTTCCAATCCTATCCCTAGTTTTCTTACACCATTGGATTTCTCAACATCTCTTCTTGTCTTTGAGCGAAAATTCGACGCGATTTATATTTACAGTGTACTTGTAATAAGCTTATTTAGATACCTGTGTAAATCCACTGTG
>BLXT01005873.1:75687-88031 GCA_019648995.1 Plakobranchus ocellatus
GCTGATATATTAAATAATAAGAACATTTATTTTAATTATGAAAATGGGTCAATGAAAGTTATGGGAAAGAAAAAAAATTTTAATGGTACACGTGTAAATTCTAAAATGTCTATCAAAGACCTAGCGTAACTGATCGTATAAAAGTTGTTTAACTTGACCAATGTTTAAGAAGAGGTCCTATAACATTAAAGACTTCACATGTTTGTGTTATTTCCACAAATTTATCAATCAGCTTTAGAGAAGGCCATGAGATTAAACATACCGTGCCGCCCAGTCTTCACATGAGTGTAGAAAGTATTGCTGGATCATAGGGAATGTTGCCATAATTTCCTTTAGGCTGCCGTCGGAGGCAGTATTGTGTATATTATGTAGCCCACACATGGTCAAACACTGATAGGTTGCATAAGCGTTGCAGTTTCATTGGTCAATACCTACATGTCAAAGAAATTTAGGAGAGCTGATTTTTTTAAGCAGAGAGCGAGAAACGATATTTTAATGATTGTGGAAAAAGCCAAATAACATGTAGACATAATGATATTGCTCTTTAATTGGCTACGGCAGATAATAAAATATGCTTAATTGAATTGCTTGAGTTATAAATAAATATTGTGTCCCACGGTAAACCATAAATATTCACACAGGAATCTACAAAACAGTCAATAATATCAGAAAATTCTGTTTACTAGGATTAATAGGAATCTACAAAACAGTCAATAATATCAGAAAATTCTGTTTACTAGGATTTGGGTGAAATCCACCAACTACTGTAGCTATTAAACAATAATGTTTCATTTAAGGCTTTGACCATTGTTTATTTCAAATTTTTATATTCCTCCCACTTACAGCAAATCTTCCAGAATGCCAGCCATCTTCCAACCTTCAGCTCACCTGCAATTGAAGCCCACATACACCGAATACCTGGACTCAGCGATAGGTTTATTTACCTGAATGATGATGTTATGTTTGGTAGTCCTGTCTGGCCAAATGATTTTTACAGCCACAGTTCTGGGCAGAAGGTGAGATTTTGTCAATATTCCTTATTTGACCAAAATTATAAAAACACAAATATGCATCACATAGTGAAGTATGACAGAGGTCCTGCACTTTTTTTATCCAAACAGTAGTTGTTAAATGGGTAGCATACCATAAAATAAGTTGAATGGTGTATCTACTGATTGACTGTTAATGAAAATCTTAACAGAATAACACATGATTTCTTGAACCGGATTTTTGTTTCTGTTTTTTACTTTTATTTACGTATCTGTTGAGCATGCTTGCCATCAGCTTGTACTCACATTTTCTTTACCTTTCTGTAATGATAAAGTATTGATGCAAATTTAATCTACTTTGGCACAGAAACTTTCACAGGATGTTGTGAAATTACAGTAAACTCATAAGGAAATATGAGATGTGTCTGCCATGTTGCTTGTAAATGATATTGTATCTAAAAACTGCTACCAAGATTCTGGTTTCAAGCATTACATTTATATTTTATAAAGAGTCTTTGTTGCTTTCCTTAACTGCAATAATATCTACTTGCTGCTCATTTTCTTAGCGAAACATTTAATTTTAGTGCGACATAATCAACTAATAATGTTTACTCAGGCCCAGTGCATTGTAGCTTTGGATAGTTTGCAAAATTTTGTCTTCTTTAACACACACTGCAGTGAGATTTTACAAATTATTTATTCTGTTGTACTTCATCTTTTTGCATAGGTATATCTAACCTGGCCAGTGCCCAACTGTAATGAGGGCTGCCCTTCCACCTGGATCAAAGATGGTTACTGTGACAAGGCCTGTAACTCATCAGAATGTGAATGGGATGGCGGAGACTGTTTGGGTTAGTACCCTTTTCTGCCTCTTTGTGTTTCTTTCTCCCTTTCCAACCCCCAACCCTTTTTCTGTCTTCCCTGTATTTTATTCTTGCTTGCTCCAGCACACCCCTCTGGGTTTGTTCACCTAGGTCATTATTATTTCCTCATGATATATATGACCCTATGACAGAAGGTCACCTCTTACATATGTGATGTTGTCCACGTACGAATTTTTGTGTATTTTTGTTCATAAGGAATTTGCTGACAGGCAATAAGGAACTTTTTGAAACTTTGTTTTGGAAAAAAATTAGGAGAAGTAAATGTTGTGGTAATGACCAAAAAGTGTGATATGTGATGGTAGAAAAAGAATTCCCAACAACAACTACTTCATCCTGTAATATGCTTAAGTTAAACTTTCACTTTTTTAAGGATTGCCCTATTTCTATTAAGTTTTGAAAAGGAGAATATTACTGAGCAAAAATGCAAAAAAGAAAGAACTAGTAATAGTGATAATCTCATATTCATATACAAATAAGTTAGCCAAATCAAATAACTGTTTACAAAATGAAATGATTTGGTCATTTAGTACAGTACAAATGCTGAAATACATTAATACATTGTTACAAAAATAAAAAAGGTAATACAATTTTAATTAGTTCGTATCATATGTTGATATCTTTGTGTGAAGAAAAAATAATGTTTTTTATTTGTATTTCCCAAGCTGGGAAGACAGGCTCTGTCCAATATGGAGCAGGCTTTGCAAATGGTCTTGTTGGTCATGATGCATCTGGTAAGCTTTTATTTTCACCAACATGAAGTGTAATTTTCCACATGAAATTTGTATCCGAAATTAACTCTTAACTTACCTCAAGGCCCAACACTAGTATTTTACCAAGTTATCCTCAAGCACCCACTAACAATTACATTCAATAATAGTTATTTAAGTCCAAAGTATTTCAAAATTTCTTCTAATTTCTCTCATACATAGGAAGAGCCCAATGGCCAGGAAGTAATGAAAAAGAGAAAATATGTAACTTCATTTTCATATAAGTTTATGAATCCTAATTTAACTGGCTATTTTTTCTAGATTGCTTTCAGTGACATTATTTGTCAATGATAAGGTTCCATGATGGATATTCTTTTGAAAATAGATTACTAGTGTTAAAGATTTTATGATGATAAAGAAATTTAGTTTTGATTTTTTTTTTCTTTGAATCCTACAAATATCTGGTAACACTGATCAGCTGACTGTGCAACAGGCTGCAATGACAATTGGTTGTCCGACAAATATTGTGATCAAGTGAGTTATGTTATGTATTCATTGATTGCTTGGTATAGAAATGGGTTGTGGTTGAATGCTTTGGATTGCCATGAACGAAGATGATATAGTAGTTAAATCAATGAAAAAAAGGGATGAAAATTAGAATCAAACAACAAAGGACTAATTAAATATGAGAAGGAAGGTCACATGCTTGCTATCAAAATCAAAATCTTTTATCATAATCCAATATCATTGGCATCAACATCTTCTGTACGCTCATTTTTATAATCACCATCATTAGCCTTATCATCATCTTCATCATCATCATCATCACAGCTTTGAAGTTATGATTCTCACCACTTTATCAATCACATGCTGCACGAAGAGAATATTCATAATAGCAAAGCCAAAAATTTTTCGTTTTTTTTTTGTTGTTTGCCATGTTTATGTATAATTTCATGCTTTGTGTATGGATTTCCTTACAATAAAAAATATGTTATGTAACCATTTTGTGTGATAAAATATAATCCTACCCCCCAGGCTTGCAATGTTCTGGACTGTGGTTTTGACACTGGTGACTGTGGCACAGTCAACTTTGATCAGCTTCACAGGTTTGACCTGGACAGAAAGAAATTTCAATACCAGGCTCCTGCAGGTTTGTTCGTGTCTGCTACTTTCCTATCCTCTATAGGTCTCTTTACATTTTTACTTCTCTTTTCTTTAGAGATTAAAGCTGAAATCAATATTGATAAAGCCACGTTGTTTTTAATTTGTAAATTTTTGTCTTTCTCTAATTTCGTGTGCTGTCATTAGATTTTTAAAATGACTACAATTCTAAGTATATACATGTTAGTTGTTAGTTTCTTTAAAAGTTTTGGTCTTTTTATATTTTTTTACTTTGCCAAGTGCAAAGTTAAACCATCTGGCTCAATTAAAAAAGCTTTGTGGTTTAAATCTTGGCCTTTTTTTGCCAGACATTGTGGCTTCATGAGAGGCATTGCAATTTATTTTTTTTTTACAATCTGCCAAATGAGTACCAGGCCCAGAGACTCAAAATATTATAAAGATTTCTGTGTGAAGGCAGGCAGGTTGTGAAAATAATTCAAAATGTATAGCCACACCTGTATCTGGTAAAAAGGCATTGAGCCCTCTCTGTAAATTGTGTTTAAGCTCTTAGTCATATTTTTAATCATTCTCTTCACTCTCTCTCTCTCTCTCTCTCTCTCTCTCTCTCTCTCTCTCTCTCTCTCTCTCTCTCTCTTCTATCTCCCTCTTTCTCCCTCTATCTCCCTCCCCCTCTCTCTCTCTTTCTATCTACCCATCTTTATATCTATCTATCTATCTATCTATCTCTTCAACCTTCCCCCTATCTCTCTCCCTGAAACCTACCTGATGGTTAAAATCTGCCAGGATTTTCTGTGTTGAGTTCAAACCCACTTCTGAGGCTGCACCTGACAATGATCAGAAAGCCAGAAATTGTTTAATTCAATCCAGTTTTCCTGACTAGATTGTCCACAGATTGAAATTGCAGAGTATTTTTAATAGCATAACCCTATCAGTACATTGTGGGATGAGAAATAACCTCTAAGGATGCATTTTTCTCATTCATATTATTAATAAAGTCAGCAAAACATTAATTTTTCACAACTCCTAGAATGATCTACTTTATTTTACTCTCTAATGGTCATTTAAGAAAACCCTGTATTTATGGGAAACCAGGAGCACTTTTGTAACCTTACATTTTGTTTAGACACAAAATTGACCAATCTGTGTTGTGAAAAATGACAATAAAACCGGAAAAAAATAACCAGAACAAATATTATGAATTGCTTCCAGTTTACATCCCTCAAAATGTACCTACCGTGTTCGTAATTTTATTGAAAAAGTAAAGTAAAACTGGTTAATAACAAAAGCTATATTGCCTTAGCAATTAAAGGAAGTTGCAGCAAGAAAGCAAGAGCTTCAATATTTTCTATAGGCAAGAATGTTTGGCGATGTGTAGCAGTCACTTTAAAATCAGAAAATGCAACCGGGGCAGATCTACATGATAGTAACCCCCTCCCTCCCTCTACCAAGGTAGAGTGTGGGATAATTTATTAACTACAATTTAAGTAAGGGCATCATTATATTGATCTAAGGTTTTGGGTGATTTTTGTACTCCACAATGTGAAAATGTACACTTTGATCTAGTGAAGTTTTGCCTGCCCACAATTCAAAGATGGTTGCATAAGCAACGTTAATAATGTATGAAATCCACTTGTCAATCATTTAAACTAGTTTTTAAGGCATGGCAATTGTTGGAAAAATTGAATCCTCAGGAGAATATCTGATGTATTTTAACTTGACGGAACTATTGGGAGATAGTGGCAGAATCACTGCTGCTATGGCCAGTGAAACCAAGGTGCTAAGGAGCGCCTCTGTATCCAACAAGTTCAAGGTCATGACCTGTGTCCTACATCAGGGTTATAATGCCACAACTGTGAATATCAGTTTGGAGTACACAGCTGGTCAGAACACAAGCTTTTCTGTAAGTTGGTTGTGCTAGACGGGTGAGGGATTGTTAGATCTGTAGAAATATAGCAAGTTTTGTCCCCCTCTGACAAATAAAAATAAGTTTTGTGCAGGTTCCTCAAGAGGTCTTTGCTTAGAATCTCAAGCTCAACATTAAAGGACATAAATTTTTTTTTAAATGTTTGATGTCTTAGAAGTACTGGTGTAGTACTAGCTGCATCTAAAATGAAATTTAAAACAAAACAAAACAAAAAAAAGAAAGAAAACAGCAAAGAGGAAAAACTTTGTAAGGTATTTGGTTTGTTTATGATAGTTAAAGTAGAAAATTTTTTAAGCAGCAGACAAGGTTCACCATCCAAGTTGAAATCTCATTCCATAGGCTTTTCATTGAAAATCATAGTGCATGTCCAAAAAAAGCTTGTTTTTGCTGTCACAGAGATTTTTGTCCTTGTATTTTAACTATAAGGTCCAGGTCCAGTGATAACACTGCGGCCGTTAAAATTTTATGCCAAATGTTTAAATCCGCAGATTTCCTGAGATGATCTATATGTTTTTCCTCCATGATATCTTAACTTTTTTTCTTTTTGTAATCTAAAGCTGAACATCAGTGTGAATGTGGATACATCCGTGAAGAGGAAGAAGATAGAAGTGCTGCTACCAGCGGCAGAGGGAGAGAATAATGGAACCGCAGTCTCGTTAGATCTCTTAGACTCAGAAGCTTTTACAGGCTGGCAAAACCTGCAAAAGTAAGTCAGGTATTTTTTTTTCTTAAAGATCAAAGAGAGAAAATGGTGAATAGATTTTTTTGGTTGAAGTTTTTGTGGATTTTATTTACCACATTGACTCAAAGATTTCTACTTTATGTCCCATACATTAATTCTGTCCAAAAAGAAGTTTAAAAGGAGTTAGTAGGAAAGCTCTCAACTTTTGTAGTATAGATATACAAGTACAAATCTCGTTAGCTCTCATCGCTAAAGTGCATGGTTTTCTATATTGTAACATATTCTCACCTTATAGAGAGATAACCTTAAAGCAACATTTAAGGTTATGTATACATTTCAATGTGTAGATGCAAAAGACAACCCATTGGAAGACAACAGTGCTTGTTTTACACTAGGCCTTCTTAAAATCAAAGTAGACATTGGTGGTGGAAAATGTGATTTCAATTGTATCAAAATCTTCATTCATTTTAATTTTTTAATGTATTTTATTCATACAATTTTTTAATGTATCCTATTTAAAAGTAGGCCTGTTTATTTTTTCCTTTAAGCGACATTACTAAAATTTAGATAAAAAAAGATGGAAAAGTGAAGTCTGCAAAAGAAATCTGACTGATCGCTTCGATATGGTATTATACAAGGATGTGAAACATACATGTGTGATATATTAGAAGAAAGATCTTCCTCTAGGTTATTACCAAAAAAATAAGACCAAATTAAATATAATCCATAAAATTGACCTATGTAAAAAGTGCTGAAAGTTTTAGGTTAGTTTGATGGTGAAGTAACAATGTTCCCATTTATTACTGTGCAGAAAATTCAAATATCAAATAGAAGACATGTTTGCTCTCTAACCTTGAAGACAAGAAACATACAAAGTTAGCTAACAGAGAGTCCCTTTTTTTAAAAAAAAAAAAGATTCTTAAAAGAAGAATTTTTGGGGGGTGAGTTTGATGTAATTTGCATAAATGCATGGTTTTTTTAATCAAAGACCAAATGGCAGATTATTTTTAGTGATAAGAGTCACCTAAAATTTTAAAGCTAATATTTTTTCAAAACTGCAAATTTTCAATCGTCCAAATTTGTTGTGACTTTCATTCAAGTCAAGGTAAATCATTCCAGTAAAAAGCAAAGTATTCACAAATATATGTGACTGTTTCAAAATATCAACATCTCTGGGACCAATGTTAATGTTTTTTCTGTGAAGCCACATAAATCTAGTCAATTTCTCTCTCTCTCTCTCTCTCTCTCTCTCTCTCTCTCTCTCTCTCTCTCTCTCTGTCTCCGTCTCTCACACACACATACACACGCATGCACGCACACACACATACAATTGCCTTTAAATTTCTTTGAAGTTCAAGCATTAGTATTATGTGTGCCAACACTTCAATTATTTGTTTTCTATTTTTACTTCAAGCATGATTTCATTGAGTCTTTTATTCTCTGAAAAAATATGTGGATGTTCTTTTACTTATATCTAAGGTAAAAAAAAACCCAACAAAAATCAGATTTTTCTTGTTCGGGTAAAACTTTTGTCACTTGCATATTCATGTTCACTTTCATAACATATCCTTTTATTTTGAAAGGAAGGAAATGGGCTAACATTTTAACTAACCTTTTTTTTTGCTGTTGTGTTGTTTCCAAACTTCAAGCTTGAAATAAATATAGATGATGCTTTCAGTTAATTTTTCCTGTTTAATTGCTCTTAAGAAGTTATTCTTATTCTCATCTTTTGCCCTTGTCCATTTGCTTAAAGTGCCCAAATAATTCACTCCTTTTTTTTCCAGCTCTGGTTTTTTTTGTCTTCTTTCTCCCAGGATATTCAGGTCCTTTTCTATGTGTATCAAATATTAACACTGTTATGCAACTATTTTCAGGAGTCCAAATGTTCATGCTAAGCTACAAGAAAAACATGTCCAATATGCGCAGCAGAACATCCTGTATCAGCATTACAAGACAATACCTAACCTGTCCGAGGAACTTAAGAAACAACTGCAAGACCTGGAGCTGGCATTCAAAGAAGGTAAATGATTGTTGTCAAGGGACAGATGGCATTACTTTATCAAGAATTATATAAAGGGGTAAACAATGTTTTCACCATTGCAATGCTTATAGATGAAAGTCTCATATGAAAGAATTTATTTCAGACAATCAAAATCAAGTTATGATTTGCTTGTATATGTATCTGTTTATCTACCTACCTTTCTATCTATATACCTCCTAGTCTGTCTATTTTGTTACCTGCCTTCTTAATTACATAGCCCCGCTACCGGCGCCCTGGCCTGACAGAGGGCCTGAAAGCCTGAGATCACCTTGTTGTGGACTGGCTATATACAAAAAACTCAAACTCTTAATCACATAGGCTATTTATCTCCTTATCAGCTAAGTGCTCTGGCTTTTCCCTGCTTAGCTCCCTTTTGTATTAATTTTTTTTTATTAACCCTCAGACGAGGTGACAGCTCAGGGTTTTGAGTTCAAACTTGGCGAGATCTTCGAGAAGTTTCAAGAGGAATTGGAAAAACTCAAACCCAAGCTGGAGGAACTTAGACTGTCTGCGGCACAGCCTGAGGCAGAAAAAATCAAGCAAGAGGAGCAGTCATATCAGCAGCAACAGGAAAACAATCAGGAACATCATCAACAGCAGCAGCAGGAAGTGAAGAATATAAAAGAGAAGGAGGTGCATGAACAGACCAATGAGAAGCAAATGCAACAGCAGGAGCAACACCCACCACAACATCAGCTGTCACCACATGATCAGGAGCAACACCCACCACAACATCAGGAACAACAATCACAAAAAGGTCAGCAACCACAGCAGCAGCAACAATTGCCACAAAGTGAAGAATCACAGCAACAACAGTTACCAAAACATCTCCTACCCCAGAAGCAACAATCAGCACAACATCGGCAACCGCAGCAGCAACAATTGCCACAGCATCAGCAACAAAAGTCTCTTCAACATCAGCAACATCAGAATCAAAAGCAGCTGCAGCAGAAAAAACAAAAACACATACAGAAAGATAAGATCTCCATTGGCTCTGACAATTCCACTGTTAGCAAGGTGAAAGCAGAACAACATTCTTTTCACAAAAGCCAACAAAGTAAACCAGAGTCTCCACAGCAAAGAAAAATTCAAGATAAGGGAGATAAACAGCAGAGGAATAATGGTCATCAGGCCCAAGAGCTGAAAAAGGCAGCAGCATTGAAAAACATACAAGGCAGTGATGGTGAAAATCTGGAACTACACAAGGATTCCCCGTACAGTGTAAGGGTGAAAGGAGCAGCAGGGAGGAGGCTCCTTGGGACAGATTCTTTGTGGATCAATCACCTACTAAAGAAAGGGGAGGATCAGCAGCAGAGGGCTTGGGCAAAGATGAGGCAGGAAACAAAGATGGAAGTGGTAAGTGCGTCTTGAAAATTTGAAAAAGATAAAAAAAAAAAAAAAAAGAAAAGAAAAGAAAATATGATGGCAATATTAAAATAACACTGAATTTGGATTTACAAAACTATTTGCTCCATCTATGCATAAATAAGATAATTTGCAGTGATCAGTTAAAGGAAACATGGCTGCCAGCCTTGTAACAACTGTTTAGATCAGCTGGAATTGTGATTATTCCTATGCTGATGCCCTTAAGTGAAACAGATATTGAGATGCTGCTATGCTTATGATGGTTCTAAAGTTTGGGTATCGAATTCTCTTTTAACATTCAGGTAAGTCTGACAGTAATTGATAAATAATTTGTGTACTGGCCTAGGAAAAGGGTGGAATTGAAGGAAATTTTACTTTTTCAAATGTCTATTTTTTTTATAAACTACTGGCTGTGCCATTTTATATGCTTTTTAAATTATGGAAATATCTTGATTAGTTTTTTTTTAATAAATGTTTGTAAGATGGAAGACAACTGGATATTATTCCCACAGTGTTGTCGAAAAGATTTCCTTTCCATTGATGTATGATACCTTGTGACACGTGTGATTTTTAAGTCTACGTAGTTTTAAACCCACATAGCTAAGCCAATTTCAGAGCTTTGTGTTTGTGACAGACCTCACAAGAAAATTTAAAAAAATATATATTTTAAGTATTTTTCCATAAAAGATATCATAGGCAACGATAAAATAAATATTGTAGATGGTGAGGACACACAACTCAATTTTTGACCGATAACCATTTTTCCTCTATTTTGGGGTCATATCTCAGAACCAGCAACTGTGTCAATTTCTCTCTTTTCCCCAGCAGCCACACATTTAATATCAGCAAAAGATGCATTATCTTGATGCATTTAAGCAAGAAATTAACATCTGTGCATGCCTCAAGTCATTAATTATTATACTTTAGTGTGACAGAGAGAATTGTCTTAAAATAAGATCCATATAGAACTCAAGATATGTAGAAATTGTGGGCTGTGAGACTTTTATCGCTTTATCAGTTTCTGCCTGATCCACTACCAATATCATCTTAAATTGTTCAATTTTGTGCAGACATGATCTACTTTTTCTTCTCCTGGTACAGATGAGTGACGATGATTTCTTGAGATTGGTTAGTGTGGGAGAAGCACATGGTGAGGGGGGAGCTCTTCCATGGGAGAAAGAACAAAAGGTACAGTTGTTGATGTTCACAGTGATAAATAGTTACAAAATG
Source organism: Plakobranchus ocellatus (assembly GCA_019648995.1). Taxonomy (NCBI): domain Eukaryota; kingdom Metazoa; phylum Mollusca; class Gastropoda; family Plakobranchidae; genus Plakobranchus; species Plakobranchus ocellatus. Next base: position 86,632 of record BLXT01005873.1, read on the forward strand.
GGTTGAAAAATATTTTTTGAGAGCAGTCATTATATTGAAGTGGGTCAGTGTGTCCCAAACAAAGTTTATTATGTAAGTTTTTATTCAATGTATTATATTGTTTCCTTGGGTTCTGTCATTGCCAACTAGGCATTATGTTGTCTTTACATTCAAATCATTATTTTGTTTCTTTGGGTCTTGTTGATGCTAGATGGACATTTAGTTTGTCCTTAACATATCATGTGTTGCAAGAATAGGACTTATTCTTTTTTTTTTTTTTTGTAGAAATTTTCATCCCCAGGTTTGGAGCCTTTTATTGATCAAATTCCTGTGTTCTCTCAGGATTTAGACTAGATGAATTAATGACACTTAATCATACTTTGAAAACTTGTAAAAGCCAAAATCTGCATGTGGAGTCTTTATTTGAAAGTAAGATGCATTTGCTTCATTAATAAATTATTTATCTGTTGCCATATTCAGTTTGACAAAAAGCACGAGGAACCCGTGGCTAACGATTATATTGTCGAAGGCTGGCAAGGAAGGCAACTCTTGGACACCTTTGGGGACTCACTGCGTCATGTTAACTCCCTCTACAACAAGGAGTTTGGGTTCTCGGCCCGCAAAGTTGTCGCTCACATGCCGCATTTCATTGATAAGCATATCATGGAGGAACTGCAACAGAGGTTGGCAAAGATTTGACATGAATATATGTTTTAGATCACTTTTAATGAGTCAGAAGACAGAGATACGCATTTAAATTTATTTATCTTCCATTTTTTTAATAAGTATTTTAAACTAATTTTGATTCCTATATATCTGAAGAAAAGTATAGTAACTCCATGCAATTTTTACCTTTAAAAAGTCTTATGATTAGACATTATTTTGAATAATCATGAGTGTACAATTTTTAATTCAAACAAATATGAGAAATGTTTTGACCGTTTGCAAGACATTTATGTGCTGTTACCACTGAAAACAATGTTTTTTAGTAACCACTAGTATAAAGATTTTGGATTTGATGCCCTCGGTATAAAGCTCACCTTTTGTCTATTTGAAATTATATCAAATGCTGCTTATTTTTCCCAAGAAAGTGTGCCTTTAAAAAGAGAAAAAATTATGATATCTCCAAACCATTTTCGTTAAACTTTTCACTTAAAACTGACCCTTCTTTCGTATATTTTCAAAAAAGTCTGAATTAGTTTATTAAATCATGTAATACAATCTAGACCTTCTATCTCTAAACCATACAGTAGTGAAATTTGGATAGAGTTTTCGCCTGCAACAGCATGAGATAAAAAAGATATCACTTCTTGGTGTGGCTTATAATCTCACACCAAAGTATGAGGGATGTCCGAAAAGAAACAGGAAAAGGGGCATAACTCAAAGAGTTTTGATCAGATAAATTTGAAACTCACACAGAT
>BLXT01005873.1:106425-122272 GCA_019648995.1 Plakobranchus ocellatus
TTTTTGGGGGGGGGGGGGCAAATTTTGTTTTTTGTTTTTTGTTTTTGTGGCTTTACATGCAAGATTACTTTTTTAAAAATTGTCCTTTGAAGCACATGCTTTATATAAAATGCAAGTTATTTGAAATATCTTTAAAGGACTTTCATTTCACTTTATTGCTGTTTTTTATTTTAATTTGTAAAGTACGAGCAATTTATTTTTCTGTCAAATCTTGTTATTATTTAAGCCACTAAGGAATCACAAGTTTTTTTATAGAATAGAATGAGAGGAATATATCAAAGAACAATTTTTCCACCACCATCAGTTCAATGCTATTTTATTTTGGGGGGGGGGGAGGGGCTGTAATTCAATTTACCTGACCTACATCTGTTTGCTGAAGTATAACATAATAGATGTATCAAGTTGTAGTGACCCTTTTTTTTTTAAACTGGCACCGCTGCTTTGTTTTAGCTTTTCATTTGGAATCATTTATTTGGATATATGTGAATGACTATATTATATTTCTTGAGTTTGTTAAAGATATTAGAGAATATTATCGAAAATATTTCTTTCATGTGTATGTAAATGCTATGATTGAATGTTATCCTAAGTTTATGACCAACAGGTAAAAAGATGACTCTTTTTGTAAATGTATGTTAAGCTTTCATGACTGTAGATAAAACAAATGATTTATGTCAGTATTTCACCTGGATGTTATAAAAGTCTTATGTTTTTTTTTCACTAAGCATTTGAAATTCCATTATGTTAAAGAAGCCCGTATGATTCTGAAAAACTGATATCAGTCACGGTCATTGGCTTGACTAGCACTTTTCTCTTCAGGCTCTAGGCTTAAGGTAAAAAAAAAAAATGAACTTACATAACCCAGTAAGAGACCATATATGTTAATAGATTACACAGAATGAATTTGTGTGTACGTTGATGGATGGACCCCCTGGAAGCATTTTCATCTTTTTAAAGTCTCTCACCGTCCTGACGCAGGCCAATAGGACTATTTACAACCAGGATATCTATTTACTGCCAAATACTGTCTGTGGTATCTTACTGCCAAACAATTGACTGACTAAATTTTTAGGCTGCAGATTGTTCAAACAGCAACTCTTTTTTTGCAAGCTGAGTAAGCCAAATATTTTATTATTAGTCCTTTAGTCAGTTGGCACATAAGAAAAAGTGCCAAATCTGTCAGCAGTAGTTAGCTATGTGTTTAAAATCCAAAAACTACTGCATAAGTGCCACCTAGAAATGTTCCAAAACCTGAAGGCAGGGTCTGCAGCCATCCATGCCTCAGTAAGGTATAATATAGTGCCCTGTTAAAAAAATTTGGACTAACAAGATTTCCAGTTGTGGTGGTTTTAAAAATAAAAAAAACGGATTTTCCGACAAAAACCAGAAAGATTGCACCTGTGACTACTGTTTTGTATTTTAAGTCTTAACATGTTGTGCTGAGAATGTTTAGTTTCATGTTTGAATTTAATATTGTTGAGCAGTTTTGTGGCTCATATAAACGAGGCAGAAAGTATGACTAATATTATGTTATTATGTGTAAGATTCTTTTAAATAAATACATGTGTTTTTCTTTCTTCATGCCCATGGAGTTAAGATAGCTGTGCTCAATACCTATTTTTTAAATGTTGCATGATATATTTATCAACTACATGTTGTCAAAAGGTCCCATTGGTTAGGATATATTGATAATACTCAACGATGAGCATAGAATCAGTTTTAATGCTTTTGATAAAATATTTCAAACTAAAAATTGATTATATTAGATAAAACACCTAGCCTTATAGGATATGAGAAGAGAATTTGGGCTTATTCCAAATGATAAATGGTATAATTTATGACTTTGACTTGAGTAGTATAATTTGTAAACCTTAATTCAACTGACTTCAAAACATAATGGAAAATAATGTTTTTAATTGTCATCATCAAAAATGCTTTGCTTGTCAACACCTAGCTGACCATGTCACTTCTACTTCTCAGTTTTTATTTTTTCAATCTTGTTATTATACTTATGTGAGATGAACAAACTTGTTGCCATTTTATTTTATTTTTTTTTTGTCATACTGCAATGTTAATGCCATCTGCCCTCCACTAAGGAAAACTACTCCTTTATATGTTGATGTCTTTGGAATGCTCACAGTAATTAAAACAAAATATCTGTGCAAGATTTCAGACTTTCAGATCTGTTTAATTCTCATACAAGCATTACATAAATACACCTTTAATCTTTTTTTTAACCTTTGATTATACTAAAAATGGATTTTGAAATTGTCATTAATGTATTGACATTTTTTGTAGCTAAAGAGGATAATTATGACAATGAATTTTGATTTGATGTAAAGTCTGAGAACTTTCTGCGAAGCATTGCCGTTTTGTCACTTAAATGATTGATTTGTTTGTGTTTTTTATCACTTGGTCTTTCCATTCCTAGGAAACATTAGGCTTCTCATCACTCCTTGAGCCAGGCATATGTGGCACACTCAGCCTAAGATTTGAGAAGAATCTGTGCCACTTTTACAGAAAGTTTGCTTGCCTTTATTTCTCCAAGGTTCCCAATTTTGAGAGAACTGAACCCTAAGTAAAGTATTTCAAGAATTACTTCAATTTTGTACTGTACCAATATCTCCCACTAGTTGCAGAGTTGGGCTTATGCCACTTACATTTTATTTTGAGGCAAAACTTCACATTTGTGTTTTTCTTTCTTAATTGAAATAAACTTGATAAGGAAATATAATGATTATTTTCTTGTCAAAAATGTAGTGTCAGTGCATTTTTGTATGTAGAAGATATTTTTGTAATGATCAATTATTTTAAAAATGCCATAGTATTTTTGAGAAGTAAGGTTTTATGTAGTAACTCCATTTTTTGATTATTAGTTTATGAACAAATTAAAATTGTATTACACATGGGTGATAAAAAAAAAATGATGTTTTATTTTCATAAAATTACACTTTGTTGACTTAAGTTTTTTAAGTATTATCCTTAATGTGCTCTCTTTGGACTGTATTAAATTATTTCAGAATTATGTGAACAATGAAGCCATCATGGGGACAATATCAAATACAAGTGGTCTTTGCTTCAATAAATTTTCTTTCTTAAAAAAATATTGATGTGTACATTGTTGCTTATAATGTCAGTTTTCCTTTTTTTTTCGTTTTAATGAACTGAAATTTTTTCTTTTAAAGCTTTCACATTTCCTGTTCTTCAAGTCATAAAGAAAAGATTTTTCAGCATATCAACAGAGCTCACCGAGTAGTAATCTCACTTATTTATAAAAGTCATTAAAAAAGATTTATTTTTATCTAAATCATCACTAATTTGAAAAAAAATTATAATTTTTCACCTCCTTTTGTCTTTTGTGGGAATTGCTGTTAAATTCAAATAATAAAGAAAACTAACTGTAAAGATGAGGCTGGAAATAATTATGTATTGATATTGTAATTTATAAAGTGGCCTATAGATTCAAAACCAGCATTACTTTTAAAGTATTTCTTTATTAGACTTTTTTTTTTTAACTAGAAAAATCAAAAGATTGTCACATTTTCTTGAAACGAAATAGTCACTACCATACAAATAGATGTGACCACCATCACACAAAGAGGCATGGTCACGGTCATAAAAATATGTTTGATCACTACCTCTAAAAGACATGGTCATTGTAACTTAGATACCTATATAAAGGCCGGCATTCATCAGAGCAATTTGATAAAAATAAAACTCTCTTTTAACACTTGTACATGTAAATACATGAGCATTTTTCATTCATTAACCTTATGAACATATGACACCTATCCAGGGAACAAAAATGTATGAGAGCTCTGAAAATGTTTAATTCAGTTCTTTAAAAATTTCACAGGCATAGGACACCTGATCTACATAAACATACCTACCAATGTTTATGATACTGGCCGTAAGTGAAAATACTTATATAAGTTACAGATCTCTTTATCACCTGCAAGATCATATTAATGATGACACCTGCCTCTCTGAATATATGAATACAAATGTAACCTATTAATTTATTGTGGTTAAAGCAAATAGCATTTGTCTAAATTTTAGTATAACTACCTGACACCTGTCTTCTTTAACATTTAATTACATATACGACACCTGACTGGTTGAATGAATCAGATCATGACACTTGTCAGGATTTTAGCACAGCAGCAAGTCACCCATTTTCAGGTAATAATTTGGTCAAACAAGACACTGATCAGATTGTATTATAGACATATATGAGATTTGTAAGAACTTGATGGTGTCAAGCGCTAACTGGCAAACTATAAATTAAAGAAGAAATAAGAAATAGCCCAAACATATGCATGAAAGGATTATCCACATAATATACAAAAAGACATGGGACGATCTTTCAAAGAAATCATAAAAAGGACATTCATGTTTACCTTACTGGATTCAGTAGATTATTAAAGACACTTTCTTTCCAGCCGACATATGGAGTGTCCAGTTTGTGAAATAGAACTAACAAGTTACACACTGCATTACATAGCCTATAATGCAAGACAGCCGCTTTGTGCTTGTTTTAACTTTGTACAAGTATTAGAGTTGAGTGGTTTACAAGCTGTCATGAATTATTTTTGTAGTTAAGAAAAAGAGATGACCATGGTGTGTACTCTGATCCTGAACAAGCTTCAGGTTGATTGCTTTCTGCTCTCTTGTGTTTTACCTCTATATATCAGTTGTTTCACATTGGCTGATTCGAGCCTCAGATTGTTGATTAGACAAAGTCACAACTGTATAGGATTAACATGGCACATCTCAGAAATGTATGTGTGGACGGAAAAGCTGGACTAAATTCATGAGGTATGCACTGATGATCCCTGGGTGTTCCAGGTGAAGGTTGTAACCTCCATCCGTGAAGGACAGGGCACCAGGCAGCACAGGGACACCTGCAAGGGACCATCACCAAAAAGAAAAATTTACAAAATTACCTACATTGTAGTTGAAAATATGTAGCAGTTTACTACCAAAGCCTTTCTGTCTAAGTCATACTTAACTTCTTGTGTGAATTGAAGAGTTTTAGGTAGAATGTACCTGTATGCAAACAGAACCTACCCTATGCATATATATAGATCTGCATATATAGGTCAGGGATATGGAGCATAAATATGCATAGGAGTATTGAAAATGCTGAGATTAAGTTCCTTAACAGGTTTATAGGTGCTGAAAACAGCTATGTGCTAAAGTAGTTGGATATCTTTACTTTGGCAGATTCAAGATGCTCATACATGAATATAGATCATGAAATCCATTCCAGATTTCGTGTCTGAGCCTAAATTAGCTAAGAGCATGTCAGCATGTAAAAGTGACAGATCTCTTGAGAAGTTAAATTATTTATTAAATACACAAAACACAAATATCCTTACAACTCATTTCATTTTTTTGAAAAGCTTTGTATCGGGCTATCTTGTATTGCTCAATTCATTATTTTTGATGCCCTTCCTTTTATTATCCCTGATCTGGCAGAGTAAACATTGGAATGCTTAAAAAGCATTCTCGTTCTTTGAGTCCCATCATCCTTACAGTTTTAAGAATAAGTATAGGAAAAGGATTTGTTTAAGATGTGTCCTATTGAGTCATATTTTTTCTACTATTTGGAGCAAATGTAATTCAATTTATAGCTAGAGGATAAATGAAGTCAAGCAAAAACAAAAATGGAAGTATCAACACCTCTGTCAAATCCAAACAAAGCAATACAACAAACGCCTTCTCAATATCTGAACTATAAAAATAAAAAAATAAAAAAACTGACCCAACTTGCCACTGAATGCACGAATATTCTCAGGAGGAATTTCAAGCTGCTGTGCAAAGTCCAGATACAGCTCTGGCTCTACCTCTGGATCAAGGTCACCAAACAATAGCAGGCGAGGTAAGTTCAAGGTCACAGCAGTAAAGGCTAAGCTTGAGGCCTTATGAAGGTAAAAGAAATTCAAAGAGAAAAGCAATAAGAAAATCAGAAAACAGCGATAAACTGATATTTTCCCTTGTAGAAACAGATATTTGAAAAGTCTTCGGACTTTAGCATCCTCTTAGTTACCAAAGCCTTCCAAAAGGCATATTTTAGAGATAAAACTGAAATCAATCAAGAATCCAAAGGGCTTTTATCAATCTTTTTTAAAAGTAGGCTACAAATCCTGTCCGTTTGGAAAAAAAAAAAAAATAAAACCAGTTGCCAATTTCTTTCCCTTAAATACAAATGGATAAAGAATACCAAAGTGTCATTTTCCAAACGACTTTTGGATGCAAGTTGACACCAGGTTATTCTTCACCTAAGTGACGTTTGAGCAGAGCCATTTTTTTCCACTTTATAAGTATTATTATTTTCTTCCAAAATCTAGAGCCATGGTTATGGTAGTAACATGATACGACACTTTGTTGACTATAAGTTTGCATCTCTGCTTTCATACCAGGGGCCTAACTGAATTGTAGCAGTAACTGATTTTTTTTCTATTTACTTTATTTGAAAAAAAAAAAAACCAACCTGAAACTGGTTTTCTTTTCCGTTACACCCTAGATCTAAATGAAAATATTTTAAAATTAATCTTTATTCATAAAGACCTTCAGTCAATTCTATCGATCAAGGGCTAAGCAGTGAATACAGCTTTCTGTCTTGATGTGGATGGATGTCAATACATAGAGTTGCATTTTACAAAAGCTTAACTTAGTTCTAGAGTTGAGATAACTAGAATACTCATTTGGATCTGGATTTGCTGGGGAGATATCTAGATTTTTATACAGATCTAGGGTTTTGTCCAGGATTCACTATGGTCAGTCAAAAAAATTCTTCAGACTTATATTAAAATTGCAAAAGTTGTACAAGCTCATAGATTAATCCGCAAAAAAAATAATAAAAAAGGTACCGTATTCAAATTTCATATATGGAGAAACCTTGAAAGATCATTGGGGAAAGTATTTGAGCTGAGAAATAAAAAGCAATCCATAAGGGCTCATGCCTTGGGAGTTGAATAACTGGCAATCAGCAATAAATAATAACAGAAAAATTCTATCACATCTCTGAATTTTGAAATCCTTTCTATGGAATTATTTGCGAAGCCCAAGCATTGAGACTTTATGTCAGTACTTCTGACAGAGACAATTTTTGTTTCTAAAATGCTAGATATCTGACAAAAACGGTCAAAACTAAAAGTTCAAGATAAAACCATTCAATAGCTAAACCTTTTGCAAAACTTTATTAAAAAATTTACCTCTGCCAAGTCCAGGTTTCCCAGCAGGTAAGCTGATGTGAGCTTCTCTCGTACAGTTTGCACATTGCCAACCTTATAAGCAGGGAGGAGCAGCTTCGCTGGGAGGCGGAAAAAAGGTCGGTCCCACATAAACTGAATACTTTTGATGAGGTCAGAATTTGCCTCGTACCTGTATTCAAAATTTTATGATGAAAGTCATTCATATTGTTACATATGCCTACGTATTGATTAAAGACTGTAAAGTCAAGTACTGCAAGAATTTTATTTCATGTAAGTGAGAAATGAAACAGGAAAAAAATATCAAACCAAAATATTCTATTTACGATTGTGGATAATTTCATTCAATTTTACACATATGTATCCAGTTACCATTCCACAAGAAGTGTGAATAAGTATGGCCTTATCATAATTTTGCCAATCTAAAACAAACAATATCACAAAGATCACAAACCTTTTAAAAATGAAAAAGCATAAAATTTGAACCTGACATTAAAACCAATAAAAGTATTTTAGAGCTGAAAATGAAAAACGTTAAAATTTCTTTTTCTTTGAATTTGCTGTTCCTATGATCAAGTGTTCCTTTACAAAATTCTAGGTCTCTCAAAGTCATCACAGAAATTTTAGAAATGCATTTCTTAAATGCCAAAAAAGATCTATTGAAGTTTATAGATCTAAATAGTTTTAGCCACCCCTGAAAAACAAACTGGAAACAAAATTGCACCTTTTTATTTTAAAGTGACACAGCAAAATAGCAGAAAGAGATAGCTGTCTAATAATGTGATTCACTTGAAATAACAATGATCATTGTCCCCTTCAACTGATTGATGTTACTTGTCTTGAAGGAGAGCAACTTACCGCGGTCTTTTAAGTGGCCAGGGAGAAATGAGGGCCATAGACTTGTACATATCGTATGATTCTGAACCAGCACACAAACGTAGAGTTGGATAACATCCAGCACCCACACCTATCATAAGATCCACTCTAGTAGCAAAAAAAGAGTTTAAAAAGAAAAAAAAAGAAAATGATGACAGTACCACGGCTTTCTTTGGATAATTCTACATTAAAATACTCCACCCTCTCACCTCCTTTTCCCTTTCTCTCCAACCTAATCTAAGTTGCATGAAATGAACTTTGATAATCAGTAAGAGTGTTATATTTAATGAATAAAGATTCCTAACTGCTGTGAGTCTAAGGAGAATGTAAGAAGAAGTGAGTTTTATAGAGAAAAGCTTTATCAAGGCCCAATTTTGAAATTCACATCATGTGCAGATTAACTGCACCATCACACTTCTTCCGGTGCATTTTAATTCAAACTGGGAATTAAATTGTTATATATGTAGTAGTTTCTCCCAAATCTTATTAAAAAAAAACCACACAATTTATTATCAAAGACTGAATCACAACATCATTCATTTTCTTAAAAATTCTTTTAGGACAGACAAATGATATGATCTAAGTTACTTTATAAAATTTGCAATTATTTTTTAGGCTTGCCACTTAGTGTTTTTCGCCTACTTTAAGTATTTCTGCACATACCATGTAGTGATGATTGAGAATTAGTGGTCTTCATAGGCATTAAATTTTTAGAAGTTTCAACAGTATTAAATCTTACTTTTCTATTCCCAGGGTATCGAGAAAGTCTTGAAGGAACATGGCACGCTCCAGAGTAGAATGACTGAAAACATCGTCAAAACCACGCATAAGGCCTTGAGTATTGCCATGACCTGAGGCAAAAAAAAATATATGTTATTTCTAAATCTTTGAGCACAATCTATATTTACATAAATATAAAAATCACATAGCAATCAAAATAATATCTTGACACAAACACTTTTTTAATCATCGAGTGCCACGATTGTAATTGTTGGTGAGCATGTCTTTCCTCACATCTCAACCTTTTACAACTGAGCTAACTTTCTTAAATGCTAAAGAATTTTTCAATCCAATGCATTGTCTTTCAAGTTTCAGTTTGTCTGCATGATCTTCCTTTTGTGTCTATAGATTATTTTGAATGGGTCTGTGTGCAAGTTGGTAGGAACTGTTATACTTGTAATAACCACTCAGTCTTGACAGCAAGGGGTGATGAAATTGAGAAATAAATGAGGTCCATAAATAAGAAAAGAATGGCAAAAAAAAAGTTTTTTCAGGACACATTGTGAGGATATTGCTCTTTTTTTAAAAACAATTTTGTATGTGTGCGTTTGTTTCCAGTCCAACTGAGCTGGATGTTGCAAAGAATAATTTTGAGAAAAAGCATTTAATATGTATTTTAATTCCTTTTAACTTACAAGAAAATGTTCACATACTCCTACATATATTAGAGTAATCAATACATCTTTATTTTTTACAATAAAATCTAATCTTCATCAAGGAAATGCTTATAGCTAAATAACACCAAGATGATTAAATATATATACATAAGTATGGCTAATATAGAATGACTTCAAGAATTCAAAAAAACATTATAAATAAAAAGGTCACAATTTATAATATAGATTAATGTTAATTGTAACAAACTTGCAATCAATGATCCAAAGTGATCAATCCATGATGATCATTAAGTCCCTCACCTGGAAATGTTGGTGCTATTGTTCGACATCCTACTTTGGCAAATGTACTCAAAATAGGTAAAAGGTCAGCATGGCTTCCTGGAGTGTCATGAATACCAACTATAACAGGCACAGCAGGATCATAATCTTCCCCTGGTCGAGAGTCTGCATAAGCTGCATCTAGAATAATACCATCAGGCACATCTTCATACAAGTTCACTAAAGTTTTCACAAAGATATATCTGTCTAACAAACTGAGACCATCATGAAGAGGCAAATTTGACCCTTCTTGAAAATAAGTCACATTTGTGTTCTTTATATCCCAAAGAAGAGGAAGGCACGGTGAAGAAGAGAATTTTCTCCTGCATTGTGTTTGGCTAAAACATGCCAATAACATAGAGATGTGATTGTTAGTAAGGGCAGAATTGGCCCGCAAACAGCGATGTGGTGATGTGAAAACATTTTGAAAACAGACTGCTTTTATCAAAAAAGGTTGCGCTTTGCTTGCTTTGCAGATGTGAGAGGCAACCATAATTTTACAAATCTAACGTACATAAATGCATAGAATTTCTTAATTTAATTATAAACATATGTCTTTAGGATCATCCAGGGTGCTGGCAGGTGGATTTTGAGAAGAGATTCCAATTTACATAAATCTAGATCTAGGCTTCATTATTTTTTTTTTAGAAAAATTTGCTGCTTGTCTATACTGCAATTGCAAATATAGATCTTGTTCACATCTGGATCAGCCTGGATAATTAGGCCTATGCAGGTCAGATAAAATCAAATTAAGCTATGGATACATCTGGATCATGAAGACCTTGCTAGATAATAATGATCTTTTTAAAAAAAATCTTTGTTTAAAATAAAAAAGTACGGCTGAATATCACTGGATCAACAATTGGGCCTATTTCACAGATTATGTAGTAGAACTGCAGCCGAATTCTGTCCTTGAAGTCTACATTTGATTTTAATGCCACACATAAACCAGGAATTTAACTATATTTCAATGTCCAAAGAAGTATATCTCTTTCTACACAAGCAAATGATTTATAAAATTTCAGAAAACAGAAAACATACAATTAACTCCTTAGGCGTCTATACCGGTTGACTTTCAACTAAAGTCATGGGCGTCGCCATCTTGGAAGAAAACAAAATGTCAGAGTAGCACCCCTTGTAACTGTGTTTGCTAATGTGTATTGATGTACTTGTCGAGTAAAAAAACTGAACAGACTACTTTTTTTTTTTTTAATATATTCATTCACACACTTAGAAAGCTCGGTGACAAGGCAACAAGGAAACTCTCTTGCTATGGTCAAACATCTGCTCAAGACTAAAAATATTTGACTATAGCAAGAGAGTGTTGCCTTGTTGCTGTGCATTGTTCCTAATGATCATCACCATTTTTCCCTAGGGGCCGGGAGACATTAATTTTGCCAGTACGGAAAAATGCCTTCCCGGCGTGTCTCGTTTCTGTCAATATAGCAATACAAAAGCAATACAATATTTATATTCTTAAAAACAGCATAGTGAAATACCGAAATCTGTTAGAAGTCACTTAATTGGTCCTTTCTTATCTCTTGTGAGATAGCCGCAGAATGGATCTCCATCCGTCTCTGATGCCAGTCTCTTAGGGAGGCTGCATTCCGTCAGTTCTTCAGTTCCTTTCCAATCAATTTCTTACCGACATCCTCGCACATGAGACGATGTATACCTCTTGTATTACTCCCCCAAATATGCCAAATATTATGCATTTTAAAAGCAATGTCTTCATGTCGTGCTGTGAGTTCAATGGAGTTTAGCGCTTTTTTTTAAAATATCGGCAAAGAAGGATGATAAATTTGTTGTTTACAAAGTTCATCAAATGGTCTTGCCTTTCTTTAGAAACAAAGTTTGATGCATATCTTTCTGTTGTTTAATTTGATGCTTTTAAACAACCTTACTGAAAATAGTACTAGTCGATTAAGGTTAACAAGTCTCTATCTAGTCTAAAACTATAGTATCTGACCAGCCATTGTGGGAAAAATTAGAACTGACAAAGAATAGACACTAACTACACCACTGAACTATAAATAGATGGAAGGAACAGATTGTCACAAGAGTGGTTCTAGCAATTAACGGCCGTTCTAGCATTTAGAGCCGACAGTTATCACTTAGCGCTAAGCAGAGCGTTAAGTGGAGCTCTCAAATACGACTGTATTTGTGTGTACAAATTATTATACTGCACCTCCCTGTGTTTTGAATATTCTGTCTTTTTATATGATTTATATTTACAATTTTTTTTTATATTTATCCACATTTTTTTTACTTATTTCTTACTTCTTCTTAGTCAGGCTCCGCTTTCTATCTTTTTTTTTTTTGTTTTGTTTTGTTTGTTTGTTTGTTTTTGTTTACTCTCTTTCTTTCTCTCCCTTACTTTGTTTCTTTTTCGTTCCCTCTTTCTCTCTCTCTCTCTCTCTCTCTCTCTCTCTCTCTCTCTCTCTCTCTCCCTCTCTCTCTCTCTCCTTATCTCAATTACTTTATTTTTATAAGAATAGTCTTTCCCTGTATAATTTCATTCTTTGCTTAAATTTATTTCAGCACTTCTAAAAAGTATGTTAAAGAAAGTGTTCAACTGCTTATTTGATTATAACTTGTTGGTTTTTGCCTCATATAAAAAAATGGAAAGGTAGACCTTCTAAGGTGATATTTAATTTGTGTATTACTTCAATTCAATTGTGTATTACTAACGGCCAATAGAAAAGGGCCTTATTAACCGCTATAAAATAAAAGTCAGTCAATCCATCTCACTCTCTCTCTCTTCTTTCTCTGTCTATCTGGGGCGTCGTTGACACAGTGGCTAGCGAGTCCGCACTGAGATTTAAAGAGATCTTTCTGTCGCGGGTTCGAGCCTCGCCACCAACGCCCTGGCCTGACGGAGGGCCTGAAAGCCTGAGATCACTTTGCTGTTGACTACATAAAAAACCCGTCTCTCTCTCTCTCTCTCTCTCTCTCTCTCTCTCTCTCTCACACACACACACACACACACATACACACACTGATTTATAGTTCAATATTATTGTTTTTCGCGTAATCTCTTTGTGTGCTTTAAACCTTTCTCTGTGTTAAAATGTGATAGAGGTGAGGGAATGATTAGTGGTGATGTGTAAACCTACTGCTGGTTTAGATTAGTTTTATCGGTACCGGTAGCTCAGTGTCAAGAACTTTGACCACAGCAATCCCCATCTCCCTCCTTTTTCGTTTGCACTTCGAATAGCTTACTTTGTTGGTAAGAAGATGAGAAATCTATGACTTCAGTATGTGCGAGAAATTAAAAATACCGATGGGTCAATATGTGTTCATGGTATTAACTGAAATAATCTTTTACTGAGAACTAATTACTAAATCGTTCTATGTTGATCGGTTGTTGCAAATCAGAATGCCGAATTTGCTTTCTCGTGTCTCATCTCAAACTTCGGCACTATAAACACAAAGTAGTTTGGTTGTGAAGAAAATACAAATGGGTCTAATCGATTTGTTTTAGATGAGGCAAACCTCACAAAAATATAATAGCGATTACTCTAAAACATTAGTCTGATGCGCTGGAAACTATACAGAAAACAGTACAGCGGCTGGTGCCTAACTGCTGTTTGTCGGCTCCAGTGCCAGAATAATGGCCGCCGCTGGCGGGACACGCGATAATCAGCGCTCGCAAGCTGAGCCAGCGGAGGTGGTTCCTTTTATCTATTCAGTGGTCTACACTAATCAAATTTTTGCAAAGAATATTTTTTATTTTTCCTCCGGCTTAAATGTTTATAGGTCTAACATCTAATGGCCTTCACTGGGTGGTGGCTGGTAGCGGAAAGTGTCAGTATTCAAGTCCAGAAAAGATTAAAAACAATTTGAGCAACAAATCATTCTTTGTCCTCGGCGACCTAAGTGGGTCACAGACATGGCCGCCCGGACGCGCGGTTGCCACGCGGTTTTGCTTACAAAATGCGGGCGTGGCAAGTTACCACGTGCAAAGAATAGCCTCTTTGTAAAATTTACGTATGTCAGTTGTGTTTAGGCGAGTACATAAGCGAAATCATATATTTTTAGAAAGGTGAGATTCAGTTCTATCTAAAACAAGTGATTCGAATTTGACTGAAAATAATCGGTTTTGACCACAAACACAAGGAATTAACTAAAATTTGAACGTGAACAGCAGGCTCTACAGCACAGAAGTGCGTGCTCTGTATGAACAAAAAAGTAAAAAAGGAAGAAAAATTCAGGAGATTACAAGCTCTTCAAACACATTGGACCTATAGGACAAACTAAAAAAATTTATACGAGGATATGAGCACATACTCACAATCATTATTTTCCGCACCCGTTCACGTTCAAATTGAGAAGCATACGATTGGTAATGTCTAGACAACATGAGAATTATGGCTTTGTCAGCTTTCAAGGCCATGACAAAGGCCTATGAAAAATAATACACATACCTTCAATTCATTCGATGACAAATTTTCCCCAAAGTATCATTCTTGTAAGCTAGGAAAACAAGGGGCATCAAGTCTTGCAAATAATAAAGCATGAGGCTGCCTATAGGCCTAGCCTACTATGTACATGTGTATGATAAAATTTTCACCCTCCCCTCATTACCATACTCTGGTCAAAAGCCCATTGCCAGATGGAAGGTGCTAACACACACACACACACACAAGCACTCACACACGGTATCGATAAAAAATTTAGTTCAAGACATCGTACTACAAGCAAGGACTATGCTAGCATACTTTACGTAGGCCTTTAGGGTTACAAAACGAAACCTCCAACGCAGGACAAACAAACAAACACGCGCGCGCGCACGCACACACACACACACACACATATATCCTAAGCAGTCTCTTCCAAAATTTTCTCATTTCCAACAGAAAAAGTTCCTCATTGGTTGGTCTACAACTAGAACACCATAACATCTAAGCGTGACGTCATGCAATCCATAGAAAGAAGCCGATCTCTTTTAGGCTCGAGGATGCATATGGGTGTGAAAAAACACACGTACATTCCTATATCATACACATACACACACTTCACACAATACACACACACACACGCATCCAGCTCTATCTTCAAGAAATTTCTCTCAGATCTACTAGAGGACAAAATCCCAAAGCCACTCATTGGTTCTAAAGATTGGACCATCGAGTTGATATTAAATTGTGTCATTTTTGCCACAGGTCAAGGCCGTGAACATACACACACACACACACACACAAACATAATACTTACCCAACTCTATCTTCGAGAAATTTCTCCTTCTCAAGGTCAGTCAGAGATTGAAACTGACAAAGCACCTCATTGGTTGTTCAAATATAACTATCAAGTCTTGGTCTACGTGTGATTACAACATGTAATGTACGCATGAAATAAGCCAATCCTCAGCAAATTCCCATCTACTTTAAAAAAGAAGACACCCGCGCGGTTTGAACCTTGCTGTGCTTCTCGGACTGGTGGAAGCCGCCCTTTTTCTGAGGTAAACGCCGGAGCCTGGTCTCCACGTTCAGTGTATGGCTCTTCGGAGGAACTTCTGCAAAATCTTTGCTGCCGTACTCATGACAACTCGATCATCGCACCAGAGGATTTCGTTCACGGGTTTATCGGGCCATCCGCTAGGGTGGTCACCGGCCACTTCCTGGCATTCGGACAAGACAAGCGTAACCGTTTCTTGCTGTACTGCGCAAAGACGGCAAGCAGTAGTCGCGGACCAACCGTGTCGCGCTCGGTCCGCCAGGAGGAGCGTGTGTTTCGCTCTTGCACGAAAGATTTGTACAGCGTCACTCCTTGGCAGACTTTGTAAATAATCACCTGCCTTGTAGGCTTCATAGAAATGGGGGGATCGTTCATCATTAGACAACTGTGCGGCACTCCAGAGCCTGGCGGTGCCGCGTTGCAAGACCGACCTAGCATCAGACAGAGTTAGTGGTTTCCGTGGCTGTGGCATTGACCTTCACTCGTTTGCTAGTCCGCCGGCTATCTCGTTGCCGAGGACCCCAACGTGGGACGGAATCCACTGGACCACAGTCCGCACTCCCTCTGTCTTCAGCAGGTAGT
>BLXT01005873.1:163448-176974 GCA_019648995.1 Plakobranchus ocellatus
TTCTTTGCTTTAGTATGAATATAAGAGTATTAAGTTTAGGAATATCTTGATTTTCTCTTGTCAACAAGCAGCTCTCTTGGCAATTTTCTTTTCAAAACATATTTCTTTTTCTTTCTTTTTTTCTTTTTTTTGTATAGCAGAACAGTTTCCACACATAATGCACCACTTTGTGAATACTCATGATGCTGTTCAACATTTTTCTCACTATTTTTATAATTCGGTTCCTTTCTGTGATCATTTAAATCTTCTATAAATATTTCAAATCTTCATGGACTGTACTAAAAAAAAGGAGTTTAATAAACACAAAAACACAAATAAAACAAAACATGTCTCAACCAAAATGATTTACACAGAATTTCGATTTCAAGAAGGTAGACAGGGTTTCAAAATGAATGCAAAATATAAACTGCCATCCACCCACTTTTAGAGGAGCAAAAAGGCTGTGGGGCGAAAAACTAAAATATATGGCACTCCCATACTCACACAAGTAGAAAAAATGTCAGAATGATAAATAAAAAATGAAGCAAGCAGAAGTAATAAAAAGATAAGAAGATTAAGAATTCTCTAAAATTGAGTCACCTTAAATTATTTGAGCAAACAAGAGCCCAGTCCTTTGTAAAAACTACAGAAAGTCTTGTGGAAATGAAGAAGCACATGGTGTTTTTCCTCACCTTTTCAAATACTCATTTTTTTTTAACCCAAACAGTTGATTCTAGATTCATGATTTATATAGACTAAAATTTTTGTCCCTTTAAAATCATGATTAAAATATAACAATTCATCTACTAGACAAGATTGCTCCAAATTTTTTTTTCCACCGATTGCAATCAATGCACAGAGCCATAATATGAGCAGCAGTCCCACAAAAAAGAGTCTGTTGGCTTTAAAGAGTAACCCTAAACTAGAAGGGAAAAAAATATCTCATCTTTCTATGAGCAGAACTTTGTTCAGACGTTCTATATATTTTGTTCACATAATAGAGCAATAGTTGTTTTTACTTCTGCAATACAAGATTTCATCCTAATTTTGTCAGGCAGATCTGCAACTCATTTTTCAAAAAATAGTACGTAAAAGAGATTTCTAATAATTCAAACCCACTTGGAAAATCAACGTGTTGCTATTATCCGCAGTGAGTGATGAAAGGAGAAAAAATTTATGCATGAGGAAATCTAGAAATATATAAAAATATCAGAGAAAGTTTAATAAATCAGGATTTGGTTAAGTGGACTCTAGTAAAGAATGAAATATTCAAACGTGGAGCCTTTGCTTACTGTAAATATTTGTTCTTCCATTTATGGAGGGACCTGGCATTTCTATCAAGAAAAAAAATTAGCAATAACAGCCATATCAGTAACACAATGATTGTCAGCATTTGATGAATTCACTTGCACAAAACATCTTTGTACCTGAAAAAAAGTCTGAATGATTTAACAAGTCATACATTGCAAATTTTGGATTTTAGGTAATTTTTTATGTTCATTGTATGAGCTGTACTAAGCCAAAACTGGAGAGGGCAAAACTTATTCTACTATCAAGATCTAAGGCCTTACGTAATTTTCTGAAAAGAAAATAAAGAATAAACAAATAAGAATGATAAATTCTTAAATGCTTATAATGCTTCAAAATAGATTCATTTCCCAATTCACCTCAAGGCAAAAGATGATGCAGAAAATGAGATAATATGATCATATGTGCAAAATGTAAAGGCAAAGGGGCAAAATTAAATATAAATAGATGGTGTATAACTCATTCTACAAACGGGAGAGTGGAACCGCAACACCGTGATTCAGAGGAAAGAAAGAGAGAGTGAGAGAGTAAGTATAGCACAAATAATCAAAATGTTGACATGAGATACCGCTTAAACATTTTAGATCTAAGTGAACCCTAGAAACTAGGTCTAAAAACCATATGCACCATAATGAAATGAAGTGAGATGCCAAGGTATTCTCTTATCTATTAATATATGTGCTAGGCTTAAAAATAAATGAACAGCGTAAACAATGTAAAAAAAAAACCACACATGCACACACAACTCAACAACTTGAATGTTCTAGTTTCAATCACAGATGAGTGTTAAAATTCCCCTTCTCCCCCCCCCTTAAACAAAAAAATATTTCTTTAAATTAAAAAAATGTATGCCCCGGTTCCCAAGTTAACATTTTTATGCACCTAACTGTCAATTTTCATGTATCTGGATTGTGTAGTTTTTAAGATTATCCTGTTCGTTTATTTGTAGGCCTAGCTCATTTATATATAGATTCAGTTCATACAAAAAAAATGCTTGTGGTCAAATTGAGTTTTCAAGTGTTTTACTCATATTCATAATCCTTCACTTTCAAATGTTATTTCAAGCAAACTCATGTAATAATTTATAAACTCTAAAATCTCTATTGACTATACTCATTTGAAAAAAAAATTATAAAAAAGATTTCTTAAATTTATAGTAAAAAAGTTCTGTGATATGTGTGTCAAATCAAAACACATAATACATGTATATCTACAATTAATGCCAATTATATAATTGGTATACCAAAAAATACACTTTAAAAAAAGCAATCGAAAAAAAATAAGAAAAACAAATTATATGCCTTAAGTTTTCATATATATATATCAATCAAACACAATTAGCTTAGCTGTTTTGATCATACTCTTTACAATAAACTAGGGTTCAGTCCAATGAGGTTGTAGTACCACATCTCAATTTTCAACTTGTTCAATTTTCTAATTAGTTCCTCGGAAAAAAAAAAAAAAAAAAACGATGTAAAAAGTAGGGTCTTCTAGAAAGATAATGCTTTAAAGCACAAAATAATAAAAAAAAGTTGTTTCAACAAGCAGTAGGATTTTTTCTAAAACATATATATATTTTCAACAAAAAATAGGCAGACTTGTAAGATAAGACCTTAGATGGTTGACATCTCACAGGGCTCCATAACTTAATGATTTTTTACAGTCATATTCCCCACAGAGTTTTGCCGCCAGAACTAGTTACGAAGATCAAATCCCCTAAAAACATCTCTGGGCTAGCCTTTTTTTTGTATTAAGTAAACTTTCACACATAGAGTTTGTGTTAAAATGAAATTGTCTTGAGACCAGTCCTACTTCATCAAATGTCCCATAGAAGAAGTTATGGACTAAAACATCTTTCAGCCAGCCCATTGTGTTAAGTAAACTTTAACAGTTTGAGCCAAAATGAAATCGTCTTGAGAACAGTCCTCATAAGTAAAAATCCCATGTAACACTTTTGAAATAAAAGGGTCACCAACTCCTAAAACATATCTTTTGGCTAGCTATTTTTGTCAAGTAAGCTTTGATACAGTTTATGTCTAGAAAAATATCTAGTGACCATCCCAATGAGTCAAATATCCCATGTAACACTTTTGAAACAGATGAATTTTAGCTCTTTCCCAACTTTTTACACTGTTTTTTTTTTCTTCAAAAAGTTCAAATCCAACAGTCATGGAACAGAATTACTATATCTTAATTCAGTTAACAATTTAAAGTTCTATTTTAGTGAGCCTTTAAACAATATTTTGAAGCATTCCTGCAAAATGAGAAGAGTCATAGATAAACTGTTTGAATTGAAATCAAAACATCAAAGTAAACAAGTAATAATTACCATTGCTTCATGACCAGAAAGCCTTTACTAAGAATGTCTGTAGAAAGTCATTTGAATCCAGTCATGTAGATCTGCCGCTCAACTCATTTTGCATGGCTGCTACATAATTATGTGCTATATAAAAAGAATATTATGTAAAGTAAGAGTATTGAAGCATACATACAGAAGATTGAATCCCAAAAAGATCTGATTTAATATTTGAGGGCACGCCGACCCACCTTGAAGACTAGCCCAAACATGGCGCCCATGATCACAAAAGGAAAAAATGACATGATGCCTTTTCGTTTGACTTTCTCGCCCATAATCCATTCAGCCCAGCCCAGTTTCTTTTCTGTGTAGGGTGGATAACGAAGACTGCAAAAGAAAACACCACACAACATAGTTTCAAATATCTGTCAAATTATTGTCCTCAACATAAAGTTTGCCTTACATTTCTTGCTGAAGTCAGCCCTGTCTAAGTTTGTTATCATGTTAGAAACAAAAGGGCAGGTCCAAAGCAAGCACTTCTCTAGTTACCTTTTAATTCCTTTGTTAACAGATTCCAGTAACATACATATCTCTGCCTCAATAGGATTTTTAAATAATTACAGTTGATAAGCTACAATTCAACAAAAATTTAAAAAATATAATGAAAGACAAGTGATGCAAAGAAAATGGCCCCTTTTCACATGATGCAGTCGTCAGGGTCAAAGTAATGCATGAGGCAACGCTGACTGTGGTAGCAGATGTAAAGGATATGTGTGTCCCAGTTACTATAATTTGCCCAACAATAAGTAGGCTGAATACTTTGCACAAGTGGCATATTCTGGGACTGACGCTGCAATGATCAACAGAATTATCTGTGGTCACGTAACTGTCTTACTACCAGGACGTAATTTACAAAGGATAGTTTGGACACCTTCACTAGCCAGCTTCGTATACTTTTTCACCTCAGAAACAATAGAATTTCTGAACATGGTGGTAGCTGTGAAGCTGGACATGCAAAATGTTGCCTTTTTACACTTTGATTCTTATACAAGTTAAGTTGTCCTGAATCGACAGATATTTTTTTATCTTGCACGTTCATTTGGAAGCCTTGCCTCTTTATCATGTGATGTGTGTCATTTGCAAAGTAGAGATTGAGGTTGGAAATGCTGGAAAAAGTCAGCCTGAAATCAAAACTGCTAAATGCAAGTCCAAGAAGCTATGCAGTCATGCAAAACCTCTAAGTCTGCATTCCCAAATTCCAATGCCTTTAGGCTTGGATTCCCTTCACTAGATCGGCAGACCTGCCAATCCTAAAAATATTATCTCCGAAACAGCCATAACCCATTTGCAGAGTCATGTTAATGGAAATACTGTATCATTGCATGAAAGAAAGTGGAGTTATGAACCTTTGGAAACATTTTACAGTCTTTGATCCAAGAGAGACATAACTTTTCCCAGGAAGTAAGCTGGTTTGCTGATAGAGAAACTGCCATCATCTATATTTATGTGAGCAGCAAATATGTGAAAATAATGTACGTTGATAATTTTTTTTAATTCAAAGATAACGGACATGGGAAAAAATAAGGACGGAGCAGGTGGAGAAAGAAAGGACTGTGAAAAGAGGGAGAAGAGAAAGACAGAAATAAAGAGAGAAAGATGCTATGGACTGGGGAAGAGGAAAAGAAAGCAAAAGATGAAAAAAAAAGTACTAAAAAGAAAGGTGAGAGCATGAATAAACGATAGGAGCTACAGATAAGGAAAGGAAAAAAAAGTGGGAGAGAGAGAAAGAGAGAGACAGAGAGTTGCAGCACCATTTAAAATCCTTTTAAAAAATGTCACCACAGGTATCTTTGATTTCACAACCACTTGAACCACTCCACTTCCAAGCAGTGGATTTTTTGTAGCTATGATTTATTGTTGACATTGTGGATTATTTATTACATATACAGTGTAGATTATTTTATTAAAGTTGCGTACTTGCCTGTCAATGCTAAACTCAAGTGCTTTATGTTTGACTCTTGCTTAAATAGGGATTCACATTAAGATTCATTATTTTTAAAAGGGACATAGGCTGATGGTAAGATTACAAACCAGCAGGAAGATTTTTTTTTTTAATTGAAGGCCACAAAGTGGTTTTTAAAGATATTTTGTTTCAATGCAGGACAGTAAGACAGATGAACTTTCAAAACCTCTTAGTCAGCATCTTTAGGTTTGAACCATCTGTGCATGCATGTATCTCCAGTCATAACCTTTGGAGCTGTGGTCTTCATGTTCAGAGCTTTTCTGCCTGCACATCCTACTCTTTAAATTTGAATTGTTTCGGTCTATATTTTATACATTTGAAAGTTTATTGGCCTGCATATCAACTTTAGAGGCCTTTGGGGCTGCATTTTAACCATTCATTTGAAGATTCTGGGCCTGTATTTTACATATCTGAAGTTTCGCTAGACACACTTTTATCCATAACTCACTTGTTTGCAGATTCAAGGCCAGAGGACTTTTCCAGCACAGCCTTGGAGTGACTGAAGGAATCAAATGAGAACTTGCCATGGTAGGCTCCCATCCCACTATGACCAACACCTCCAAATGGAAGAGTACATACTGAAGTAAAAAAAACAAAAAAAATAAAACAGCATAAGGAAATCACCTTGCAGAATTGTGCTGCAGGACAGTAGAGCTTTTACTATGTTATGAGCATTTCTCCTCGACCAAAATTTCCTAAAGAACAAAGTGGAAGATAGGCAAAGTATGGAATTAAGGAAATTTCAAAACAAGATAGCTGGGCAATAGCTGAAGTGAGCTATTTAATTAACAAGAACCATCCTCAAATTAATGTGAAGAAGTAAAATTTTTATCCGTCTCAAGAATTTGCTTCAAGATTTGTTTATATATTTATACATGATTCAATCTTGAAAAATACTATTATTTACAAATTCATATACAGGCCTGCATAAATATACGTGCCTTGTCTTGTATGTGTGAGGGTATATCTAGAAAACGGCAGCAATGAGTCAAATCTCCCTGATAACAATCTTAAGAATAGGTAAACCCTCCTTTCCTCCTTTCTGATACTTTTCCCAAAAAAATTATTAACATGTTTATATCTTGATAAAAAATTATCTTAAGATTCTACCATTAAAAATATGGTTGGAAAATCACCAAAATTCAAAATGAGTAATTTAAGACATATGGCTCAGTATTTAATGAAAAGACTTATGACTTACAGCCTCCATGTACAACAGTGTCATTCACAAGGAATGCGCCGCTACTTGTCTTGTAGCGGAAATCTTCCCGAACTGACTTGTTATTGGTGAACACATACAATGACAATGGCTTCTCTCTATGGAAAATAAAAGAAATACACAAATAGAAAAAAATTGTCAGACAATAATCTACCTCATCAGGTGCCATATCTGTATTTGATATCAGTGAACGCAGTTCCTATATTTCATCCTATCTTTGGATAATCTCAAAAAAAATCCTCATGGCTCAGCCTTTTAATTGTTGCCCAGGAATTTAAACTCTCAAAAAGCTTCTTTCTCTGCCTATTCCTATCCATCAGCTTTCCAAAAAAATGACAAGCTAAGGCTTTTTTTATGTCGGAGCATGTGTTCTAAAAATTTCACCTACTGTTTCTGCTCTTTATGATAAAAGATCTTTAACAGGTGGCTTATCAAAATACTGACTTATTGTTGTTTTCTTTCCCATAAAATTCTCAACATTTGTCTGAATTACAAGATCCATTAAAAATTCAGAAGGCTTTCCAGAGATTGGCCCTTCAATTGAAGTAGTTTAAAAACCCTGAAGTTGATTTCTAGTGTCAATGATTTAGAGATGTCAACTCGAAATATTCAACTTCAGAATTCTTGTGCCCGATTTCAAGATGCTCTCTTACTTCACATATGAAGATGCTGCCATGTATATTAGAGGTCAAAGGACATGTAAACAAACATCATATTACATATGGTGGCAGTGCTGACTGCAGAAAATTCTAAAGCATAAAATTAGGTTAGATTCAGCTGTGCCTCTTCATTTCTCTAGAAACATAAGGCAACAAGCATAAAATTAAGAGTACATTTCTTTTTTAATGATAATTTGTCTAGCTTGCTAATTTTAGCTCAACATGTTAGGCTATCTGAATGTTTTTCAAAGCCAGATTTCGGTATTTTTTCAAATTCTCTTCATTATTTCAATCAAAATGGGAGTTATTTCAGTTGCAAATTTTAAAACCAGCAATTAAGGGCATCTTCAACAACCTTTCCACATACATAATTCTTTTTTACAGCCATAGGTTCGACATTTTTGCACTACGGAAAAAATAATCAACATTATATTCTAAAAAGAAACTTTAATTTAGAATGAAAACATCTATGATTTAGCTTTAAGATTTTCTCATTGTTAAAAATCTCAAGAATATTTCTACTGTGCATGAGAAAAACAACAAAATTTCTTTTCAAATTTGAAAAAAAGTTCTCACCTGGCATTTATGATTTCAATAGCCTCGTCATGATCCTTAACAGTAATAATGGGCATAAGAGGTCCAAAAATCTGCAGGAATTACAAAGCACAGATTCCAACTAAACATAAGACGTGATTACTGGATATTTGTCAAAACAGAATTAGATGATTTTCATAATTTTTTGCTCCTTTTGTTGTTTTTTTTTTTTTTGGGAGGGGGGGGGGGTTGTTTTTCAAAGCAAGCATTAAATCAAAACAGAAAAAGAAAATGATGCTTAGCCCCAAAGAAAAAAATTTAGTTTTTTGTGCTGTAAAACCTAATCACCAATGGGGTTGGTCCTGAGGGCAGATTTGAACAAAATGTCGCTGATAACTACATGCCAAGTTCGTTAGCCACTGTGCCACCAATATCCAAAAAAAATGGAGCAAAAGGAACCAACGAAAGTTAAAGTAAGTTCATTTTGATATCACAGTCAAAACAGCCATCTCTCCAAATATTTCATATATTTGCAATGCCAAAACTTAAAACTGTTCATAACCTAGATTTTCCAAGATAAAAATTAATAGCTAATTTTTAAAAATCATGTAGTTTTTCTATAGGATTGATAATTCAACTTGATAAAGACTTTTTCAAGGATTGCTAAAGCAATAGAAAAAGAATAGAAATTCTTTTATTTCCCTCCCCTTTTAAAATTATCAAACTGTACCAAAAATTTTCAATCCCACTATATCTTTTTTTTAGAGGTGATTAATCAATGAATGTTAATATTGCAGCATTCAAAGGATATCTGTAATTGTTAAATAGTTATCTGCAGTCATAAATTTAGGGAATCAATAAGATCAAAATAATGTAAGAAACATTTTTAACAAGTAATATTCTTTCTTTTTTTTTTAACCAATAAATGGATTATCACCAGTTGAAAGTTGATTATGATACATGTATCTTAAGTAAGGAATAAGCCCATTTAAAATGTCAACTTCTGATGGGGTTTATAGGTCTTTTTTGCCTGGAAAATTCTACTTTCAGTCTTTACTTAAATTGTGAAAAGTGAAGGCATGATTATGATGACAGGTAAACAAAATCTTTTTTTAAATGGTTTTCAACTTATTCTTGCAACTAGTAGATTGATCCACCAATAAAGAAGGTGAAGAGGTAAACTACTTAGCCCTATAGATAAAAACAATGCAGATTTTAATGTAGGTTCATATGATCTAGAACACGATGAGATAGGTCTAGATTCTATGGCTCTAGATCACTATTTTGCCTCATGGCAAGGTCCCTAGTCAGGTTGTTAATATTCTTTCTGATTTTTATTATGTGCATAAACATCCATTTGTCAATTTTTTTGGTGTTTGAATCATGTATTTACCTTCTTTAATTCAAATGATATGACATATTTTGTGTCAAATGCCTAATTTAGAGCAAAGGCCAATCTTCATACATCTGCACTTGTTAATTTAGAATAATGCCTTACCCTCATAATCTGCTATTGTTCATTTAGAGCTAAACCCAATATTGATACATTTCTCAGTGTTAATTTAGAGTAAAGCCCGGCCTCTATACACCTGCCATTCAGAACAAATTTAAACTTTACACAAGTGTCATTGTTAATTTAGAGCATTGCCCACTCAGGCTCTGTTAAACGAAATTTGAGTAAATTTTTCAAATTGCTTCTTCAATTTGATTATGACATTATGAGTTGACCACATCATGGGCAGGGCATCAGTGGCAGGTTTTCAAGCTAAATTTACACATATATATAAAGCCACCTTTCTGGGCCACGTGATGAGAAGAGGAAAACTGGAACATTGGGTACAACAGGAAAGTTTGAAGGAAAAAGAAGCAGAGGAAGACAAAGGGAGAAGATAATGGATGGACTGGCCACATGGCTTGGACCAGGAAAAGTGTCAGATATACTGCCCGCCGTCAAAGATAGGAATTTGTGGAGGGACATGATCGCCAACGCTTACAAGCAAGGCACTTGATGATGATGATGATGATATATATATATATATATATATATATATATATATAAAGTAACATATGTTTTGGCACATAAGACAAATCTTGAGGAAAGGAAAATGTGCCTTTACAGCAGAAATCAAAGAACATGATGTGACAAACCTCTTCTTGCATTATAGGATCACTGAGCTTCACATCAGTGTAAACAGTCGGTGCAATGTAACGCTCTTTCTCATCAGTCTCTCCTCCAACTGCAGGGTTCAAGCCTTGCATAAGTTTCTGAATTCTCCTGAGAAATGGAAAAAAATTAGTTTGTTTTTTTTAATTTTTGTTCCAAAGACGGTTTGCACACTGTTTATATGACAAAGGAGACTGGGCACTAGTTTAAAGTATTTTTGTAACTTTTGTTTGCTTTTGATCTTCAAGTTCTGAGTCAGTCTAGGTTGGGCCTGTTAGTTTTATGGTACTATTTATTTTTTTGCTTTTTTTGCATCTATACAGATTTAGGAATTTCTAGGTTTTCAAAGGTGCGAAAACATTGTTTACAGGAAGTTGATAGATTGTTACCTGGTGACCAGACAAGCTTGGAACACCACTTAAATGTTCCAGAGATGTTTACATATTAGGAAGTATTTGATTGGTTGATATTTTTAGCTGACCTTGATTACATAGGACAGTTTCTACTCTTTTCTGGAATGAGTTATTAGTGTAGTATTGACATAATTAGCCTGTGTTTTACATAGCTAGTATTTTCTGGAAGCTGTGGTAGGTGGGTATAAAGCTACATTGCTGCTCTGAGATTGTTATTCATTTAAATTATTAAACACTTTGTTTAATTTTTGGCAAGACTTGGAGTGATTTCTGTTCTTCAGTATAAAAAAAAAAAATCATTGTTACAGACAGTATTCAGCTAGACCTATAACTGAATAGCATCAAAGCCATTTGTGACATGCCACAAACATCAAAGATACTTGTGCTACCAGAATTTTTTTAAAGGTCATTTTGGTAGCATTCATTATCAGAGAGATCACCAAGGACTTATTATCTGTTCCCTAGCACACAATTTTGAACAGCTGCCTGTAAAAATGTTACACAGATCATACTGTGCAATTATGTCATATAACCATATTAACTCACTTGCGACTGACCCCTTTTCCTCTTGCTATTCCCTCCGGACTGAGGTTTTTTTGGCCTTTTTTAAAAAATTGTAAAAAAAAAAGTAATAAAGCAGACACTCTAAAACTTTGGAAACATAAAATTTATCTTTAGACCTGTTATTTGCAGCACTTTTTATTCAGCTACATTGATATGTTTATTTTGTATGTTTTTTACAAAGAGGGTAAAAATTTGAAATTTCGGAAAATTTTCTGAAGCCAATGAAAGATGCAGCAAACAGGTAAGAACACACAAAAATAAGGAGAGATGCTTTCGATTTCAATGGATTTTATTTCGATCTAGATATCTAGACTGAAAATCATCTGGTTGTGCTCGTTTTTTCGTTTGGGTCTTGATTTTGTGCTCCTGGATCTACTACTCTGAGCGTTTCTTAGATCTACACTATATCTAGATCTAGATCTAGGTTATCATTTGAATCATTGTGATTTTCTACTGGCAAAAACTCTACATCATTATCAGAAAATTCTTCCCCAGATCTGTCTGCCTTATAAAAACCAAACAGACAATGTCTATTCAAGACCATAATCGCATTAGACCTAGATCCAGATCCCCATCTATCTATCAGATTTCAGTTATTCTGGACCGACTTTCGGTTCTGCAACACGCGTTCTAAATTATTTCATAAAAAAACGAGTTCCGCAATGATAAAAATGCGATTTGGAATACCGACGAAGAAATAGTTCAGGAACGGTAATATATAGGCGGCGAGCTGTTTGTGCGGTTATTATAGGTGTTATAGAGCGGTAAAAGTTAAAACCGCAAGGGTTGCGGGCACCGTCCACAGGGAATTTTTGGGCTGCCCGCAACAGGTGCGGGCCGCGTCGCAAGTGAGTTAAGGTGATATTATAGATACCTGAACACAGGAAATTCCTGTAAAATACTTTTCCCTAGGACACAATGCATGTCATCTCAGTTTGATAATGACAATGTTAATTGCAGACACAACTCATAACTATAAAAAGGGAGAAACTAAACAAATCTAAGTAAAATTAAAAAAAAAACATAATTGGCTTTACTCGAAAGAAACTAAAAAAAAATGAATAATTTCACTCCTTGCATGCGATGGGGCCTGCCAAGAAACATTCAAATTATACAAACTCAAGCTAAGATTTGGCTAGCTTACTCAAAAAACATAATATTCCTCAGCAATTATATTACAAAAGGATTCTTTTCACACATTATAATATCCAAAAAATTATACTCATGGGGAATCCCCTGCATTATGACCGTGTTCACACAAGATCTCCCACAAGTGAAAGAAAGAAAATTCTGAGTGGAACCTATAAAAACATTTCCCGTAAGTTAGTTCAAATCCGAATTCGGCAGAACAAGGAAAGCAACGCAATTCTGATTACCTAGGAATTGAGGAAAATAAAGTATCAATTTTTTTAATCATTTGATGATAATTTACATTTTAGCAACATGAAAAAAGTTTGTGAACATTCTGCAATAAGCAATTTCACCTTAGATAGGCTTTGCTTTTGTAGAAGAAGTGTCAATCAGATTTTAAAGATTATCTAATTTTTTAAAGTCAAGAATACCTGTATAACAGAAAAAGGCCCTGCTAAATGCAAAGTGTTTAAGAAGATGATATTATTGCTGTTAGTAAAGTTTTTTAAACAGGACAAGTAAAAAAGAACATATATGAGTGATATCTGCAGCATTAAAAACAACAACTCAGAAATCTTGAATTATGGGTGTTCAATTGAAGTGGACATAAAGTTATAACTCGACCTCTATTTTGTTCATTTTTTTAGTTTGTTTTTTTATGGAACGAGAAAAAAAAGGGGGAGGGAAGAAAGAGAGGCAGAGTGTCCAAAATGTCAATTTTATGTAAAGGTAACTCAACTGACCCAAAATGCTTGGAGTTAATGATTCTGCTGAAGTATTCTGATGACTTAGGATCCTTCGTGTAGAATTCCTCCAGTACAGCTCTTACATTAGATACAAGTTCATCCTGTCAATATTTGAATAGCCAAATAAAAAAATTTGCACAACCGTTATTTATAAGCACATATTTCAGAAAGAAAAAAAACCTACAGACAAAAAAAAAGAAAATTAACATATGAAAATTTCATTATGAGATTTATGAGATAAGAACTGTGAATACTTTTTTCCTTGTCTGGATATTATTATCTTACACTTGTCAAAACTCTTCATTTAACTGAATACATTCGTAGGATTAGAAAACTGTCTTTTTATTAATTTAATGGTTCATTTAGGAATATTTTTCATTTTTAAACTGTATCTTTAAATATTTTATTTTTGGCTGCTGTGTGATACTTGATCATGGTCTTTATACATTTAATTTTTTTTCTTTTTCTTCCTTTTTTTTTTTTTTTGTTT
>BLXT01005873.1:189085-199085 GCA_019648995.1 Plakobranchus ocellatus
TTTTTTTTTTTTATTATTACCTTGACCCAGCGTTGCGTTATGTTTATCTCGTGTAACCGCAGGAAAAAAAAAAACCAACTACATCAGTACATCATCCAAAAAAAATTAATAAATAATACAAGGCAAAAAACGGACGACCGTCAAGCAGAGATCACAATAACTAGGTCAGTCTAACACGTCACAGAACCAGATCTATACCTCATACAACTATTATTCATTGTTTCATTGAGGTCTAGCCTGTCCATCACTTGTTAATGTCAAGTGTTTGTTTTTTTTTCCTTTTACCTCCTCGCATTCGGTGCCTTCTGCAGCAGGCTCAAACCTGCGTCCTTAAGATGCTTATACTACAAGACCAGTTCGCTAACCACACTGCGCCATCAATGCACCGTTACATGAGGCTGAGCACCACAACAGTACGGAGAAGTAACGGAAAAAAAAAAAAAATTCGATCAGTTTTGATTCCATTTAAGCACTTGATAGGTGATCTGTGATATCCTCGGAGGGATCTGTGTGTGTGTGTGTGTGTGGTGGGGGAGGGGGAAGGGAAGAGGGAAAGAGGGAAGAAGATAAAGGGCTTAAACGATAGTCAGTAACGAAAAGTCGCTTTAGATTAGAAAGAGATGCCCCTGCCAAACGATGAAAAATTTCAGCTCAATACCTGCTTGCAAATGAACTTTGAACTGAAATCCTCATTAGTACCGCTCTGCCAAAATACAGTATATGACAACACAAATTTTGAAAAAATAATACTAGGCATCTCGATCATATGCACGACTGCACTCGTACCTTTAGACGTGAATTACGCACATACACACGGTCGCGCACTTTTTTTTTTTTTTTTTTTTTAACCACGACCGATTTAATTTATCGGGTGAAATAAAAACTAGTAAGGAAGTGCAAAGTGCAACAGGATTTTCAGTTTTGATTGCGTAAAGATGTAAGAGATAAGTTACAAATTCTGAGTTGGCTGCTTTCAAAACCTGGCCTGCCGAGTGACTTTTTAAAAGGGCGAAGAACAAAAATCGAGCTTTTGCACTTTGTTCGCTCTTAGGGTACTTCTTTCATGAAATTCATCTGGCTATCAAACCCTACTAAGTTTTTAGAATTCATAAAGGAAAAAACGTATACAAAGACCGCACTCAATTCGCATGTGGATGTATATTCACTGATATACACTTGTATGTACGTGTATTAATATTCTATGTACGTCTAAATGCATAATTGTATATGTATATGTACATATTTATTAATTTGTGTATATTACGTCTATGTAGAATGAATGTGTGTGTGTGTGTGTGTGTGTGTGTGTATATATATATATATATATATATATATATATATATATATATATATATGAATCTGCTGCCGTTATCTAACTTCTCGACCTTGCGCTGCGACTGTTTTGTAAGTGAGGGTCTGTTTGTGCGTGCCGTGGTGGGTTCCTTCAATGGGCTTACGGCATAGGATTCACATATATATATATACATAATCTCTTTTTTTTTATCTCACACCTTCTAATAATATTCTTCTTTTAGGGATGTTTTCATTTTACATTACGCATTTTCAACGTTAAGGTTATACATGTATTTTATGTCATGCTCGTTTCTATGGTAGTTTATTTGTGTTAGTCATTTTTTTTTTACTGATAAAGTCTTTTAGGGCGAAAAGTTTTTCCGTATACTCTGTGTTGTTTCATTTGTTTTCATAAGTTTGAGTTGGTGGTTGTTTTCTTTTACAATATTGAATTCATAAAGGAAATGCAAAACTGCTTCAAAAGGCTGTAAAGACCAGAACAAAGAGACGGGTTTTTTTTTTCCTTTTTCATAATGTATATCAAACGCTAAAAAGGTCAATTTGAAGCGATATCAGTTTTAGCCCTGCTACGTATTAGTGGTAGAGTGGATAGTGAACCCGCCCTGAGATCTGCAGGGACCCTTCTGTCGCGGGTTCGAGCCTCGCCATTGGTGCCCTGGGCTGAAAGCCCGAGATACCTTGTAGTAGTTGTAGACTGGCTCTTCAAAAAATTTATTAGAGTATTAAAGATAAACACAAGATGTGTTGATGTGTTGGTTGTCATTCACAGCCTACTGTACTTAAGTGTGTATAGATATACACACGCGCGAGCACAAAGTGTTTACTTTCTCTCCTTCACTCAACATTACCATCCATAAATGTAACGTTTATATTTATTATATAACTTTTGCCCTGAATGTCTCATTTTAATATATATATATATATATAAAGTGTTTCGGAGGAAAATATATACATATATATTTTTGTGTGTATATTTTATATATATATATATATATATATATATATATATATATATATATATATATATATATATGAGTGTGTAAAGATTTACACGTGAGTTTTTGTACAAACAATACTTGTAACTTGTCACGTGCTGTCTGTGATAAGTCAATTAATCACGCAATCCAAGCAATGTCGTGATGAGTTGCTGAGTGGCAGGGAGAAACAGGGAGAGAGAGAGAGAGAGAGAGAGAGAGGAGAGAGAGAGAAAAAGAGAAATGAAATAATATTTAACGGAGAGAGAGGAATGTGAACTGTAAATGCTGGTTGACTTTAACGTTATTTGAAGACTGATGGTGTGCTGATAGTTTATCCAAACCTACAACCTGTTCACTACTTCGGTCATGAGGAGGTTTGGGCCCCTGTCAGTCAGTGGGAATAGAGAGCAGAGTCAGAAGACGCAAAAACTGCTGAAACTGCTGAAAGATAAACATATTATCTACTGAATGGGCAGAGTGAGGTCAAGAAACAAGCCGTCCACTGCTCTGGTTTATCTAAGATAAAAATCTAATCGGAACGTCTGACTCTGATACAAATCAATGTTGTGCAAGATTTGCCATACACCAGCCAAGAAATGCAGGGAGTGGATGATGGTTTAGATTTGCATAAGACTAAGATGTGTTTGGTTATTGTGATTGATGTGTGTGGGTGTATAAGTGAGCGAGTATGTTCGATTCTCGGCAACACTAATGATAAAACAACATACAGGAACTATAAAGATGATTTTAATGAAGATAATGATGGAAGGGAAAGTAAGTAAAGTATTCAAATACTGCACTCCCACGATAAAATAATAAGAAGATACTCTGGTGATTAAAGTTTAATACCTTTGGCTTAATATTTTTTAACAAAAAAAGGATGCAGTAAAAACAGCACACACACACACACACACACAATATATATATATATATATATATATATATGATTATAATAACTAAATTTAATGGTTTTTCCCCACCAGGCAGTAAATATAGTCGTATTGTAAAATGTCTCGTTAATGATAACTAGGAATGTGACAGTCATTGCGAGGTTTTTCTAGCTTTTGAGTAAGATCCTGTTTATGCTCTTCGTGAGCTCAGGTCATTCAGGTTCTTAGTATAGGCCAGGCTGATGAGGTTTGGAGGTGGGGCTCGCAGGCTGAGGAGAAAGTCCACTCTAATTTCATTCCAGCATCACAAATGTTCTTACAGAACAAGATAACTATCAATTAAAATCGATCATGATTAGGATAATAATTGGGACCTTTTTAGGGTCTTTCCTTGATCTTTTTTTTTTTCGCATGGGTGCCTACCACCAATTTATCACTTAAGTGATCTCAAATTTTTGAGAATTGACTCTGCCGTGGACCTAGGGAAGAGGACTCAAACGTTCATGTCCCAACAGATTCCACGGCAAAATACATTACCTCAAATGTGCTGACCTTTTCTTTTTAGCATAGTCATCCCTCAGCTAATAACACATCCAACCATTTATGACCATTTTATGAATGATCAATGGACGTTTACATGCACACACAAAAATAAAAACAAATTTAAATTAGTAGTGCATAACGAATATTCATAGGTGACCTGATATTTCAGCGATTTCTTTTTTTTTTTGGCTTACATCTTCCTGGTGTAATTTTTGTATCATGAAATCTAAAACATATCTTTATCATAACTAGATCAGGCAAAGTTGATGCATTGATAGGCAAATCCCCCTTGAGATCCAGTGGCAATTTTCAGGCTTATTGCGAATATGCTCCCACAATCAGTATCTGACCTAAAAGAAGCCAAAAAGTATGAAACCACACAGTAGTGGGCTGGCTTAATCAGGCACATTATAAACGATCCTAACACAATTTCATGTATGTTTTTCAGCATCTGCAACTGGTTAATAGGGACAGAATTGAGAGGCAGTGTGTCTTTTAGCCTAGTCTAGGTGTCCATATCTATTCTAAGCAATGAAATTACTTTTGTGGTTTCACAAAGATGCAAATGTAATGGAAGATTAATGGTTTCAGACAGTAGCTGAAGGTATCCTGGCATAGCCATAGTTGCTGTATTTAGCCCAAAATATAAATGTGTAGTAGTCGCACTAAATGAGTCGATTTGCTTCTGCATTCTCAATTTCAATGAAAACCTATTGACTAGAAGGATGAAAATGTTTACTTTCTATGTTGAGAACTCTCTAAAGACACATCAAAAACTTTCTGTACAAAATAGCACTGGAAATGTTTACTTATTCACTTTAAAATTTTGAGCTGACCTCAGTCATGCAGACGCACAACTGCTACGTAAATGCTAAATAGCCACATTTGCTAAATGATAAAAATTTGCTGCAGAATGCACAGAAACAGTATAATTATGATATTACTATGGAATTCTAAGACCTTGCTTTTTATAACTTTCTCTTTGCAATATACACGTTTCAAGATAATAAACTGTAGAGGACACATTTATTAATATAAAAAGGCCACAACTAAGAAATTTAAATTTTGGGGTAGTTGGTTGCTGCCTAAAAAACATCCAGTGCTATTCAGTTAAGATCCCTAATATATAAGGATCTGTATTGCAGTTTTTCCAATTTAAAAAATTTTGATGGTTCCTTTTTACATAAAATGGAAAATCCATTAAAAAAAAGCCACAAAAATTACTGTCAATCTCTCATCTCATTGCTATTAAGACAAGATACTTTTCGCCCTTACTTCATTATGTGAACCAAACAAATATCAAGCCAAATGAGTGCAAAGTCACATTACAAACATTGACCCAGTTAGAGGCTGCATATGATAGGCTTGAGATGTCCCTCTGTACCGAAATATTGGGATTTTAAGTTTTTTTTCAAAAACAGAAAAAAAAAAAAAAAGGGGGAGAAGAAAGAGACACACAAACTTAAATTTTTTACTTCCCAAAATTCTTGCACGCAGCACCCAACTTACTATGACTTATGGTTGCAACTAGTGCGCTTGAGAATGCATTTTCTGTGACTTTGCAAGCCTTATCAGTTTAGATCACTTTTCAAGCATTGGCTTCTGACCAGTGTCAATGAGTTAGATGTTGCATTACTTTCTGGCTGTATCAGGTGATTTAAAATGTTCAAAATGCAGCTGCAGCTTCATTGGGACTGGTAAAGAGTCAAACAGTGATTGAATCATAAGCTTATAAATTGTCTTAGAAAGTTTGGCCCAAAGTTCAGAGGAAAGCATTGTCTTAAACTGATTTGCATTCAGGTCTTTGACACTGCAATCTGATAAATGGCAGGGAATCAAAGTTGCCATGATTCTGCTTGTTTGTATAAATTAGATGCAGCCAGAGGAGAACAAGTGTTGATCAAAATATTTTGAGAGGAGCTACAGGCTAATATACATTAAAATCTCATACAAGAACTGTGCAACCCTATAACCTTAGATAATTACTATCTTGATATCTATCCAAGCAACAACTAGTAATGTTGCCTTATCTCAAAGGAATGATAATATCTTAACAGGCCCTCTATTTTAAATCAAAGGAGAGGTCAATCTGATCTAATTTTGACAGATACATGATTTCCTCTATACACTAGGAAATTAAAATGGCCTGAAACATCAAGATATGAAAATGACAAGGACCATACAGAAAGACTTTTTTTAATTGCCCAAAGGAAAAGAAAAACAAAAAGATTACAATGTCTTGGTTGAGTGACAATAGCTTTAGACAGTTTAGATATTAATTTTTTCTCATTATTTAGATTCATGACCAATTTTAAACTTTTTACATAAAATAGTTTCATAGTTTCAGATACTGCCATACACTGTGACTATGCCAATGTTGTTTCATAATTTATAATCCATCCATAACTAGGCCATTTCGGGCATTTGGGCCTAAACATGCAGGTATCAAAATCACAACAAAAAGCTTTCCATTAGCTTAAGGTGATCTCGCTGGCATCTGTGGCACCAACATCCCTAGTAAAAATGAGTGTAAAATTATCCAAAGTTTAAATAAATGCTGGCACCCAATTGCATTCCATTGATTATTAACCAGACTGCATGGCTGTTTGACTTTTTATGATTCAAAGGCAGGCGCTGACAGCATTTAAGGCGGAAAACAGACAGAGGCCTTAAGCATCTACTTGAAAAGTCAATTTTTGGTCATTTTTCATATTTAATGCACACTGATGTATCATATATCAAAATTTAGCTCTGAGTCTGGGGAATTCAGAAATGCAAAAATTTTGAGCAACAGACACTTCCATAACGCATTACAGGAGGTCAAGGTCACTGACTCCAAATTTTCTTTAAATCCAGAAGCAGTCTTTATTTTCCCATAGGAAACACTCCAAATGCACTTTATAAGTCATCACACCACATATAATCTACAAATTGTATATATGAACTCCAAATCCATGTGTTGGGAGGACTTTGTTACGTTTTATAGTGAAAGGAAAACAATTCTATGACAAAGGACAGTAAAAATAAAAAAAGATTGAAATAAATTCATACAAGTAGACAACTTTTTTGGCAAGCCCTGTTTTATTGAGCATAACATGTTTTCAAACATTAAAAGAAGATTTTGAAACATCTAGGAAAAAAAAAAGAATAAATAAAAGCAAAATGAGAAAAATAAATGACCATTGTAAAGTGTGAAAGAAAAAGAGCTGCAAAAATTTAAAGAGCATTCACTTCTTCTGTTTTCTTTTCTTTTCTGATTATAAATACCAGGTTGGTACTCTGATTTATAGATGAGGGTCTCATTCTCTGATATATGGTTATTTTTTCTCAATTCAGAGGCACAAATGTTTATCTCTGATCCCCCTCACCTTGAAAACCTGCGAAAAAAAAAGTGTAAAGATTACTTTCTGCACACATTTTTTGATACAGTATGCATGAACACAAATGTTATAAAAAGAAGTTATCATACATAGTAATCAATATTTATGCTAACAACAATTTTTTTTTTGCTTTTATTCAGTTATGTTTGTTTTCTGCCTTTATGTACCTTTTATGTGAAACTTGTCTGCATGACAAATTGAATTGTTTACTTTGAAGTTTTATGACTAATTGTGTATTACCTTAGATATATGATCCTGTTTTCAATGTTGTCCTTTGCTTCCCTAATTTTCTTTCTTTTTCTCCCTTTTGCTTCTGATTTGATCATCATAAAACGTTTTATCATAACTTGCATGAAAGGGAAATTATTTTTTTAACCTCAATCTGTTATATATATATATCCTACACTCAAAACAAAATATATGGCCTTTATTTCAACCCTTTATAGTACTAAATGTAGTTCATCTTAATCAGATAAGCCAATACATATTAAGTTCTCTGAAACAGAATGGAAATAATAATAAAAATTAATATTTTTAACAATAAAAATAGAGATCAGCTTCCATAAACTTTTTGCGAATGAGTCTACCCCAAATTAGACCTAGATTGCTAGATCTAGCCTATGAAATATTGCTTTAGTGCCTAGATCTACACTCGCCAAAGTATATTCACAATTCAAAACTACTTTGAAGTAGTTAAAATGGTACCACTTTAGCAATTAAAACGTTTTTTTTCTTGAATTTTGGGAGCGAACAAAGCAAAAAAATTGCAGTCTATCGAGCCTGTACGAGAAAGCGTCTATGGCAACTTTCACGCTTTCTTTCCTTTACGGCAGTCATTTTTTCCCCATCTATACGCAGCTTAAAATTCACGCGCAGACGACAGAAAACAATTTCTTGTTTATAATTGACAGTAAAAACCTTAATGGATGAAAAACGAATGTTTCCTTAAAAGCAGAAGTAAAAAAGGATTAAATTTTAACTGGTCAATTGTTCCTTCGACCAAAGCAGAAAAAAAGAGGCACTAGTTTATCTAGTATGCGTAGATGGAATTCGTGCGAAGGGAAAGGACATGCCCTTGATAAATGAACACCTGCAGCTTGAAATTTATACGCTGTTTGAACACTTTTGTATACTTATGACATACTAATTCTTCGATAGAAAGTGCTTATTCCTAACTCAGTTCAGTTTTAAGGTTTAAATGTATTGAAAAATACACACCAGTTTTCAAGACAGAACTAGTTCATGACGTCACCTTTTTTTGGTCAGCAATTAAACAACATTAAACAATTTTTTTTTTTAAATCTTTGAATCTGTACAAAATTTGAACTTCGAATAAAAAAAAACTTTGAACATGGAAAAAAAAATGTTAAGATTTATTTCTGTCTTACCTTGGCAAAGTCCACTCCTAAATCCAAGTAGATCCTTCCTGTCGTGATTCTTGCACCCTTACAACTTTACTAATGCATAAAATCACTAAAATAAGAATTTATTTCAAATCCTTGCTAACACAGCTTCCAGGATAGCACATCCTTTGAATAAAACAAACTCAACGGCAAAATATGGGATATTTTACGAAGTATCTTAATGCAAGCACAGAAAATGCGTTTTCATGGCATTTGTTTTCTGCCTTAAATGAATATTGAGTTTAAGAAGAAAACCAAGGCAAAATTCACATGAATCAATATTTACAACAACAACAACAAAAAAAAAGTTTAAAATACATATTTACAATGAAGCCTCCCCCCCCTCCCCCCCCCCAAAAAAAAAGAAATTTGGGGGGGAAAAAAATATATAATAATATATATATGAAATATATGTAATAGAAAAATATTGTTTGAAACAAGGCCCTGGTTATATGGAATCCTTTAAAAAAGGACATCAGCACTCACCTTCTGAGGTTTCATCCATTCTGCAAGGTTGTTGATGAAGAGAATTGCTTCATTCTTGCATATTGAGGACTCAAGTAACATACTTTCATTCTTGTGCTGAAAAAAAAGATATACATGTAAAAAAAACAATTGTAAGAACAAACATTTTTATGCTATGAAACCCAAGCCTGCTACAATGGTGATAGTCTGAAAATCTGAAAGCAAAAAAGATATGGCTAAACCTAAATTACCTAAGCAGTCTAACACTTTCATAGTTTGAAGGATTTGGGGCTTTTCTTTCATTTCTGTATAATTTACTTGCAGTTTTAACAATACCACTTTTCTTTCGAAGCCATCACTTTGCCATAATACATTTTCCATAATTTGATTTTGAATTTGTGTAGTCAGGTAAGAGAATTTGCAAGTGCATATTATTTAAAATCACTCCTCTCAGTATTCAAGTTTCCAATGAATGATTATTGTGGGGTAAGAAATCTGGGTATAAGATTTGACATCTTACTCAATTTATATCAGGGAAAGGCAATTATAAAATAATGCAAGACATATAATTTAGAAAAAGAGTTTTCAAAGATTAAAGTAGTGCCTTATGTTGATGAAGTACCCTTAAAATAAAGAAGAAATATTTTCTTAACATGATCAACTGATTATATTATATATATATCACTTATGTTTCTAAAATTGAAATAGGCTCATGAGCTATGAACAGTTTTGTGGCCACCTCATACTTACTATGTCTGTTAACCCTCAAAACAAATTTGAAATGTTTCTAGAGAAGAAACTAACATTTTTTTTATCACTGAGAAGCCTACAAAATCTTTGTTGAAAATAACTTCAGGATTAATATTGAATATAATTACAAATTTAAAAATTCACAGTTATATATACTTATAATCTCAGAAAATGAACAGATGAAATAATAGCAAATAAATAAATAACCTTATGCAAATCCTCATACAGAGTGGCACAAATCTTCTCTGTGTTTTCATCAATGAGGTTGATTATTGCCT
>BLXT01005873.1:210302-222043 GCA_019648995.1 Plakobranchus ocellatus
GGGGGGGGGGGGGGGTCGTCATAGAAACACACGCATGTTAGTGACGTAACAAGGCCTCGTTCAGTTTTGATATGTGTGAAGTAAGGAGACTAAATAAATATTGTTTTTGCTTTACTCTTTAGTACAAAAGCGTTTGTCACACAGTGTATAGCGCACCCAAATTGAGTTCTGCAAGGACCCTTCTCTTGCGAGTTCGAGCCCCACCACCAACGCCCTGGCCTGATGTAGAAACTGAATGTCGAAGAGCAGTCCAAAAATCGAACATCTATAAAATCCCTTCGTATTATCTGCAGAACGAAAGCTTAAACGCACTATTTCAATTTCAATTTGACAAGAAAGATAAAAAAAACCTAACCAAGAAGAAAATTTCTCGTCTCGTTCAGTGATCTTTAATTAACAACAAATGCAGTTTCTAACATGCGTGTTTGTATATATTTTTTTCTCTCCCATTATGGCATGGCGGCCCCTTAAATAAGGGTTCAGGAATTGCCACGAAATAATGCAGAAATAAACAGGTAAAGAAACAAAAAAACGATTTATTGAAAAACAATCCAAAAAAGACTCAATTGCCTCTAGGATGTAAATAAAACAACGCGATAAATTCCTTATCATGAGTAAAATTTTAAAGCTCAGAAGCTTATCAATGCCCTTGGTAGCCATAGTTTGACAGGGATGTATGAAAAACAATAAAATATCATCATGCTTTGATTTGTCTCCCTTTACTGTTTCTCCCTTTTAAAAATTCGTATCACTATCAATACTATATGGATGAAGGCCTATTTGCCTTTTTACAGCTGTATAAGATGCAATCCAATTCAATCTTTGCCCCTTACATTATTAAATTCAAGAAAGCGAGCAAGAGAGAGAGAGAGAGAGAGAGAGAGAGAGAGAGAGAGAGACCGTGAGAGAGAGTGAGAGGTAGAAGAAGAGAGAGAGTGAGAGGTAGAAGAAGGGAGAGAGTGAGCGGTAGAAAAGGAGAGAGAGTGAGAGGTAGAAGAAGAGAGAAACTTAGAGGTAGAAGAAGAGAGATAGTGAGAGGTAGAAGAAGAGAGATAGTCAGAGAAAGGCATAAAGAACATTTCATTTGTTAAAATTTGAGGTGAAAAAACACGGTATAAGAAAAAAAAATTATAATGAAATACACATCATGATAAGTAAATATTGCTGTTGAGATTGATACAGTTCAACAATCCGATATTTAAAATATTTCTTTTGTCTTGGAAAAAACACTTTGCATTTGCTGATAGAGTGAAATCATAGAGGGAAATCAAAATGTATCAGACATAAATATTTTTTACAATGCTTCACTCAGACCTGTTATATTTAAAATTTACTGAGTTATGATGGTATGAAATCATTGTTTTATAAATAATAATAGGATTATTTTTTTTTCAAAGGTTACTGAACATCAAATGGCTCATACAAAAAGATTTACAATAAAAGCATTCACACAGATTTGCAGCGTTCAAAAAAAGTCTTGGGGTGCTCTTTCTCAAGACAACTTTGTACTTAAAAGTCAAAGAATGAGCTTATTCCTTATGATAATTATCTGTAGCATTTCAATATGTAAAATTAACAATAATTATTATACATTGCAAAGTTATTTGACGATGAAAAGACATATTTTTAAGTGTTCGGCTACAAGAAGAATATACACTAGGAGAAAATATAATGTAAATAAAGCAAGAGCATGTACCTCGCATTATTGGAAATAACGTTTTAGAAAGGTTTGCATCTCTTTTTCTTACTTTTCCAAACCTCTATTCTTACTGAAAACTTTTGTAGAATGTCTTTCATTATTGCTCATTCACTTTCAGTTGGCTTTCACTCTCCTCCCAAAATTAAAAAAAAAAAAAAAAACGTTGATGACATATTGGATTGCATGGGTTGGGTTAACGAAGCTTGTCCTGCCTTAGGAAGGACCTTCTATCATAAGTCATCAGCTCACACCAAGCAAATAAGCCCTATGTTGACCGAAAACACTTGAATATACCAAGGTAATGAACAGCAATAGAAATGTTATCAATAAAGTGGAGAAACAAAATCTCTTTTTAGATCCATAGAAAATCACATAGGAGGGTAGGGAAACTAGAGCGATACAAACAGTTTTTAAAAATGTTTCAGTCTCTCCAAAGCAAGTGTACAATAGGCTAATTTAAGAAGATCTAGTTCTTTCCTATCGAAAATTTGTTATTTGACTCAAACTACTTTTAAAAACATATTTTGTTTTTCCTAGATGTGAAATCTTTTATTTTTATCCATAACTATTTAATTAACATCAAGCTAGGTACAAAAAAAAAAAAAGGAAATTTTTGATTGGTATCATGATAACAACAACTTCCCCTTTCCCCCTCCACCCTCCCCCACCCACAAAAAAGTACTAAACCCACCACAATCTCATTATCCGCCATATATTCCCTCTCCCATCCCAATCCTAATTAATCATAAGTATAGAAATGAGTAAGAAACAACACAATATCAGTTACAAGTGTTAAAACTTGTCTCGTATTTGGAACGCCTAAGATACAATATTTT
Organism: Plakobranchus ocellatus; assembly: GCA_019648995.1. Lineage (NCBI taxonomy): Eukaryota > Metazoa > Mollusca > Gastropoda > Plakobranchidae > Plakobranchus > Plakobranchus ocellatus. The sequence continues at coordinate 212,838 of BLXT01005873.1, forward strand.
CATCACAATCTTTAAAAAAGCACAAAAATCGAGTCAAACAATTTTTTTACATTAGCTTCTTAACTGATAGTAGGGCCCATTTCGTCCTTTGGTGATTTTTTTTCTCGCCAAATTGAAGTAATCTCCTCAAACGTTTTGCCTTTGGTTTCTGGTACTCTCAGAAAGGTGAAAGTTACAAATAGCGCCAGTAAGACGGTAAACGGCAGGAACACAAAATCTTCGATACCACTCTGGGTTAGGCAAACGAGAGCAGAGAGAAAAATAAGTATTTTTAGGCCTGATTAGATAGTCACTTGGTCATGTCAAATTCAAAATCATAGTTAAAGGCTATAAATGAAGTATTTTATGGAATCTATGCTGCGAAAACAACAAAAAATCTTTTTTTCAGTCTTTAGCTTAAATTGTTTCCTTTTGTTAAAGATCTAAGCTATTTGAAATATGAAATTAAATTTTGATAGCAATATGAATGAATTTTCCATTTGTGAATTTCATTTGAGTAAGCCACCTAGGTTGGACAAAATAATTAGCTACAATAACATATTGTTGAAATTAAAGAGCTGTTTTAAATTGTATAATGAGCCTTCTTCACGCTCTCATTGTTTGGGGTTTGTTCTTGGTTAGAATATACAAATTGTAACAATTTGTCCCTAAACTAATCTGTTAAGATGGCACAAAATATAGATCAACCCTAAACCCCAAGAGACGTGAGATGTGAAGAAGACTCATTGAGTTTGTACATTGCAAAAAAGAGAGCCATAATTTTTTTTTTTAATTTTCAATTAAAAAAAAAAAAGTATATTTTGCACTGGTGATAAAGAAATGCTTTATGATTTAATATTTGATAATGATTTGGTAGCATTTATAAAAATGTCTTTGACAAGATTTTATAAAGGCTTTTATATCAAAGTACTTCAATAAGATTTAAAACCTTTAAATTTTGCATCTGGTTTTCCCATACATCAATACCAACATCTATGTTAATTTCAATTTTGTCAAAAAGCACTGTTGTTACTGAACTCACTTTGTTACTGGTTTTTTCCCCACCACTATTCATCGTCGCTTTGAGTGGTAATGAGTTAATCCATTTTAAGTTACAAACTGATGTGCAATGATCTTTTGATAGTACTTTGTCAAAATACTTTATTGGTGCTATTATGATAATTATTCTGTTGTATGAAAAAAACAAAAACCTGAAAGATAAAAACTTACTGACCTGAAGGAGGGGAAACAGATAGCCAATAACAAAACTGGCCACCCAATTGACCAAAACACACACAGAAAGGGCAGCTGGTCTAGCGTCATGAGCAAATAACTCTGACACAATCAGCCAAGGAATAGAACCTGATATAAATTTTTTTTAAAAATGACAAATATTTAACACTTGTATTTTGTGCACTATGGGCACATGGTAACACTTTCTTTAAGAAATAATTCTCAATACTGCATGTGAAAGATCAAAACTGCTTATGAATGATGGAGCCCATTTCCTTATTTGGTGATTTCAACCTTCTAGATGTTGGGCTGCAGACTTTAGTGGACCAAAAAGCATGCTGAAGATTTTTCCTTTCAACAAGTATCACAAACCTTCAATGTTTGGTTTGTCGGTGATAGAGTTTTGAACTTCTTTAGCAATCTTAAACTGTTGGGCTTGATAAAGGGCTACTGAAACCGCAGATCTGCAACAGAAGTAATGCTCAATTTTCAGGGAGAAAATCTCTATCTGCGCCTTGTCAACCTTATCCTTGTAACTTCTGCAGAGCCTGTCTTAAGTTTTTTTCTTTTTTTTTTTTCAGACACAGAAAAAAAAGTATACAAATACCTTACTCCCACGAACAAACAGATAAGTTTGAGGATCTTGAAGATGTGATGGTGTTTGAAGAAAATCATATTAAGAAAGTGAAAGAATACAACCACCAACTCAAACTTATTTGAACAAAGCAGAATAAACAAAGAAACGTTTTGCCCCTTCCCTCCTTTATTCATAATTACATGTAAGTAATTTTCTCTTGCCTAATGAAATAAAATATCAAAATAAAGTGTCAAATTTATGATAGTTAATGCACTTCATTTTTCTTTTTACTGCAGATACAACCATAGTGTCTGTTTTAGATGTTCACTCTGTAAGCTACTGAGTTTATGGAGTGAAGTTTTTTAGTATCGAGTTCAATTTAAAAAAAAGATACAGTTTGCAAATAAAGCGTCACAAGTCTAGTCATTAAACCATTAACCTCTTAATTAATGAAGCAGGGGAGCTGTTGGTTGAGGTGGGGATGAAGGTGGAGGAAGTAAGGCAATAACTGAGAGAGACTGAGGAGCATGCAAAGAAAGGATGGCTTGAAGAGGAAGAAAAAGAATGAAGCAGCTTGGGGAGCACGAGAAGTAGGTGGAGTAGAGGTGAAGAGAATGAGGAGATGTTGGTGAATATGTTGATGATAATGATGATGATGTTGATGATGATAGGTTGGTTTTTTTTTTCCATGGCGATCTCAGATAATATCATCATCATTATATATTCATCACCATAACCACTATTACAAATGGTGCTTACCAGGACCTAATGCAAAGAACATCACATACAGCAACACTAGGGCAATGCTGACTTCCACAAACCAGCTCACTTCACTCTGACAAAATACAATTTATGGGTGAAAGTGAGCATTGACTAGTGTATGAAAATGGATTGCTTATGTTGATTATAATTTTTGTGTTATGAGAATAAAGGCAATTTACGAGTTATGACCCTATACTTATAAACAACAATAAAAAATCTCCAATTATCTTGGCTTCTGTATACAAGATAATATTCAGTTTAAGGTTTGGACATACTTAGCACATTCGAACCATCAACAAAACTGTGAAAAAGATCACAGAGTTACTTTGTCAGTTTTTTGAGTAGAATCAGTATGTTGTGATTATTAAGAAAATTTCCTAGTCTGCGTAAAACATCATAAATATTCTTCCTGCATAGTTTTATTATTTTGAATAAGCCATTGTCAAAGTTTTCATTTAAAATGTGTCAAAATCACAAAAGATTACAAATTGATTTTCAAATTGAATACTTTTTCCTCAAAACGTTTTGAATTGTTGACAAAGCACTAGAATTTCTAAAAAAAATAAGGCAACACCTGCCAAAATCATATTGCCCATACACACTTCATAGCATAAAAAATCTTAAGAATCCAATAATTCCTGACCCCTATTAAAGTTTGAGCTCCAACCTATTTCCAAAGCCCAAGGTAGTTTCAATCTCAACACAATCATGGCTGTTTATAATACCATCGCACAAATATCATATGTACATATACCCTTTAGCTATTCTTCTGGTATTGGTCATTTGCTCTGCCACTGATTAACCTATTCGATTGTTTTTAATATTGAAATTGTTCTTTTTCAATTTTTTTGTTCAAATTCTCTTATTATACTGTTCTTTGTCTATGTGCGCCTTTCTTTTCTTTCCCTAGATTTCTCTAATGAGAACCATTGGTCAAGGTGCCAAAACTTAACTTCACCTCTTCTGAATCAGTGAAGGTTTAGTTTAGTTTTTGCATGCAGCCAGTCAGCAACAAGGTCCAAGCTCTCTGTCAGGCCAGGGCACTGGTGGTGGGGCTTGAGCCTGTGACAAAAGAGTCCCTGCAGATCTCAGGGCCAACTCGCTAGTCATTGCGCCACCAATGCCCCTCCTTTAATCAGTGAACATGAAACACTGGATTCATTTAGCACCACCTCATCTGATTTCTTATCTTTGCAAGGAACTCTCAACAGAGTCCTTGAAAGCAAAAATGTTTGTGATATTAAGCATATATACAAATAATTTGTATGAGCCCTTTGATCTGTTAGTATCTGATCCCGACTTACTCTAAACACAAGGGTGAAGGTCACTCCGATGCTGAGGCACATCATACCGATGAGACCAGCCAGGTGAAGTGTCCTACGGCCAGCTTTGTCCATCAGAGGCACAGTGATGAGGGTCATCAGGACCAGGGTGCCGCCAACAGCGCTCGTTGTGTACTTGGCTGTCTGCTCAGATTGGCCAGCATCTTCAAACAACGATGTGGAGTAAAAGAGCACCTGGTTGGATTAGAAGAGTAAATTTAAAATACTATATTTTCGGAAGGACCCTAGAGAAACCAGCAGTAGGGTCTTTATTTTAAGGGTTTCTAAAGTAAATATATGTTTGCTTTCCTCACCACCTTTTCTTTTGCCAAGTCTTATGAGACTTAATTACCTAATGGATGGTTGATGGACGCAGTAGAACATGTAACATTCTTCTACACTGACTGGGAATCGAAACTAACATATCTTGCATGGCAGCCAAGCGCTTCACTGATTGCGCCATCGCCTATAGGTGTAGGATTGCAGAACTTTTTATCTCAAGCTCAAAACTCTTATCAAGCAGGTTGTCTGTGGCAGTATTAGAAACCATTACAGAATATCAGGTCGCAATACACAATCACCCACTTCTCAGATTTTGGTTATAGATTGAATTCAGCAGTTTAGAAGTCAAAGATTCTATGATATTGCTATTACTGGATAGGCCAGATCAAAGACAGGCTGTAGCAGTATGAATAATGTGTTTAAGTAAAGTTGTTCAAGATATTAAGTACTCAGGCATTCACTCTGCTATAGTTGAAATTGATATCATATTAAGGAGATTTATGTGTGCAATAATACAATCTATAAAAGTAAACATTGGCAAGGAAAGTAAAGGCAAACAATTTCACAAAGCCATGTTTTAAAAAGAATCAGAACCCTCCGACTGGATCCCCTAAGATTGCTTTGAGTTTGGGACGCACTTTAAGTTTTTTATTAATTTTAATTTTGTGTCTTGCATAAAGGCAAAGCCTATGCATAAGATTTTTATGAGTAAAATTATGACAAAGACAAAATATTAGTTATCATGTTTAATGTTTAGAGAGAAATTGGGCAATCAGCAAAAAAAATACTGGAAAACCCCCACTAAACTCTAATTCACAATGTCTTTTTGCTATTATATTAAAAAACCTAAAATAGTAGTTTTTACCTGACGACCAGTAAGTGTAACAATGAAAATGCCAAACCAGCCAAACTCACCCCGTTGATGCCACTGAATTGCTGGGAAAGCTGCATGAACACGCCTATTATTAACGGTTGACGTAGGAATGGAAGGCGGAGCAGTTCAATAATTGAAAGCTGCAATGTTTCAATAAAATATGCAATTTTTTAGGCATCTATCGACTAGATGTATCCATGGAGCATTGAAAAAAAATCAATATGAGCTTCACTCAAAAACACGAGAGATTATACTAAGTTTTTATTTGTGTATTTAGCAAACTAATTCAAAGCATACTTTTTTTAATGTAGATTTGCACTATTTTATTTTGTGTTGGAGAAAAAGTTTTTTTTCATTGTAAGTGTCTTTGAAGAAGCGAATCATCACATTCTGTTTAATAAGCCACCAAGCAAGGTCATTGTAATAGTAATTATGGATTTAAAAAGTTCACAGTGAAAAGGAAAAAATATCAGTACACTTAGGCCTTTGCTTTCCATCACAATGCTTATGCACACTGCTTTTTTTTAATTGTGTTGCAACTTTCTTCTCTCTGTTTTTCTAACAATCCACAAAATAAAAAAAAAATTAGAAATAAAAGAACACATCCCAAAGTTCACAAATTCTGATTCATGTTAAATCTTGAGGTTAACTCAGAAAAACAACTTAGTATGATTAAAATGGAGTATTTATGATTGTTCCCTATTCTTCAAATGCTGTCAGCTCCCTCTTTTTCTTTTTAAATTCCACCTTCTCTCTCTCTCTCCATCTCTCCACTTTTGCTCTGCACCCCAAAAGTAAAAATAGTAAAGCACATTTACTCCAAACTGTATAAATTGCCTTTTATTAAGACCACATACACCTATATTAGTTCTATTGACTCTTGTTGCTTCATGTTATAACTTAGACCATTCTTCTATATATATGATTCAGGAATTACATGAGCTTGTATCAAAACTGCAGACTCTTGAATTTTTCGAAATCAATTTGTTACTTACAGAGATTTAAGACAAAAGACAATCGTTTTCAAAACTAACTTGTTTTTCACAGATCGCCATCTCTCCCTTCATCTCTACAATTTCGTCTTCTACATCTGGTGTTCCTCGTAGGCGGATCAGAGCTGAAATCAATGAATGTGTAGTTGTCAAGGAAAGTATTTGAAAGTGATCATTTATTGTTATTAGTCTTAAATTAGTCAAAATGTGATATATTCATCAATGAAGTAAAACTCAAACAAACATAAAAGTTCAAATATCTAGGAACAATAATTTCAAACGATGGCAAAACAAACAGAGAAATATCAGCAAGAACTGCTCATGCAAAGATCAACTTTGAAAAGATGAAAACAATCCTGACAAATAAACACATCTCCATCAAAACGAGGAAAAGAGCCCTCCAGTGCTACATAGAACCTGTTCTAATGTATGGATGCGAAGCATGGACAATCTCAAAGCAAATTCAAAATAAGCTAGAAGCAACAGAAATGTGGTTCCTTAGAAGAATGCTCCAAATACCTTGGACTGCAAAGAAAACAAATGAGAGAGTTCTGAATGAAGATAATAAAAGAAGATCACTGGTCAGAACTATAAGGAAACGTCAAGCCACCTTTCTGGGCCACGTGATGAGAAGAGGAAAACTGACAAAGGGAGAAAATAATGGATGGACTGGCCACATGGCTTGGACCAGGAAAAGTGTAAGATATACTGGCCGCCGTCAAAGATAGGGAGTTGTGGAGGGACATGATCGCCAACGCTTACAAGCAAGGCACTTGATGATGATGATGATGATGAGTCTTAAATTATGAAATCAACAGAAAAACAAAAATTAGGAATATTGCCGGAAGAGTCTACGCATTTTGATAACTCGTGTAAAAATATGAAATTGAAGAGAACCAAAGAAAACAAAATGAAATATTCAATATTTTATTAAATTATCTATGACTCTGTTTGTTGATAAACTCTCTTTTCATGTCATGGCAGAGACTCAGAGAGGATACATGCTTGAGGCTAAAATTCACCATTTTGATTTCCCCAAATCTGAGCCCAGAGGAAGCATTTAGAAAACATTTGAGCATCTGAAAGGGTTCGAATAAACAGCAAATTGTCCAACTGATAGCAAGGAAATAAAAGAGACCATCATGTAGCGCTATGACTATGCTGGCTGGCTACTTACCAAGGCCATGATGATATAGAAACTCGTTGACATTTGACTGTAGTTTATTCACCAGTAACGTCAGCAATGCTCTCAAATGAAACGTATTTGACCATGATTGGGCTATCAAATTAGTTGCTTCTTTATAGCTAGATGACAATCAAATATAAACTGTGGTGTCCAAAGTTCTCCATCGTCAATGGCCTGATGGTCATAGAAGTAATTCTGATATATTTCATGATTGGCTCACCTTTCCTACTGGCATTTTCGTCTGCCTTGGATAAAAATAAGAATCGGTGACTCTCCGGACAGAAGGGAAGGATAAGACCTTGTATCACACAGGGAACCAACGCCAAGCCTGGGTTGAAATGATGGGGTTTTTTTAAAGGTTAAGAGTGAGTGCTCGTCATCAAACAGTGCAATCGAAAAAATACAATCTGTGATGGCAATAAAAGTTAACAGATATTCATATAAAAAAAAAATATGACAATGATAGCAACGATAACAGTGTATGCAGGCCAACCAAAATTAATGATTATAACACTGCTGGTAATGAAGATGACCATGATGGCGATGACAATGATGATACTGATAAATATGACAAGGAAAAAGACAAAGATATTGATTTTGTTGATAATGATGAAGATGACATGATGACGACGACGATAACAAAAACGATAACGATTTTGATTATGATGATGACGATGACAACAAATGACAACGATATCGGTTTTTATATTGATGATGGTGGTAGTGGTGGTGGTGATGATGATGATGATGATGATGATGATGATGATGATGATGATGATGATGATGATGATGATGATGATAATGATGATGATGATGATGATCAATATAATGACGACGGAGATAACGACAATGATAGCGATTTTGATGATGATGACGACGACGACATCGATAACGGTTTTAATGATGATGATGATGATGATGATGATGATGATGATGATGATGATGATGATGAATTTGATGATGATGATGATGATGATGGTGGTGGTGGTGGTGGTGGTGATGTTGATAGGGGCATTGGTGATAGCGTAAAATGCAGGATCACGGCTTATATTAATTTCCTGCTATTAATAACTTTTTCCTTTCTGCAACAGGCAGGACCACACCAAGCTTGACAAAAATCATAATCTTCTGCTGCAGACAGACTAATGATTTGAAGTTTTTGAAAAAAAAAGCCTCATGGGCCTTTGAATTGTTGTTAGATCACAATTCATGATTTAAAAAGAAGCACAGATTCACTTTCAATGATAGATGCTGCAAAGAGGGGCAAACAATAAATGGAGTGTGTGTGTGTGTGTGTGCGCGCGCGCGCATATAGCCTGTCCACTTCAAGGTGGTCTCAGGATTTTTAGGCCGTCGTCAAGTCAGGCCGGCAATGATGGGTGCAAAAATGAAGTAGACATCAGAGCGAATTCGATAGCCTTTGCACCACGAACGAACGCTGCTACCCCCCCCCCGGAAAAAAAACGAAGGTCACAGTGTTAGCATTTTTCAAGATAAGCACGAAAATAAATTAAAGCAAAGTTCAAAGGTTGTTATTATTTTTTTTTTTTTAGGTGCAACTCTTTTATTTTGCCCCATAACTTCAACCATTTTCAATGGTCCATTTTTCAATTGAGTGGTGTAAACACAGCGGCTAACATGTCGTAATACTATCTCCAAGACAGACGCTATACTTAAGGTAGTGATGAAGTACAGGAGGCATCTCACCTAGCAGAACACTCCAGCCCGAGCTGGTTCCCAGGATGACCGGGAATCCCAGGATCTGTGAGATCAACATGCCTGTAACGAGTGCCAGTTGGTGCAACACCCCGACAGCGCCTCGAATACGTGGAGTACTCATCTCTGACAGGTATAGAGGGACCAGACCTGAGTAGAGACCTGGCGGGAAAGTGGAAAGATCTACTAATGCTACTTCATCAAAATAACGACAACAACAACACAACTAACGACAATAAAAATATAATAGTAGTAGTAGTAGTAGTAGTAGTAGTAGTAGTAG
>BLXT01005873.1:248427-263924 GCA_019648995.1 Plakobranchus ocellatus
GGGAGAAAACTCAACACAAACCATTTATCATATTTTACATAATAACAAATACTAATAATATGTGGAGGCCACTCAAAGCAACGCCTTCGTCAGACTTGGGCAATTCGACTATCACAGTTGAGACATTTTTATTACAAGTTTTTAATTTCAAAAGTTTCACAAATGTTTCAAGAAAGTGTATTAATATCTTGATATGTAATATTAATAAGTCATCAGCCATGACTTTGTTGTGTGCAAATATGGAGGCTCTACCTATCATATTTTTCTACTTACAATGTTGTAAAGACTGTGTCACAGGTGGGACTTTGCCTTTTGATCTTTTTTCTAAGGTATGCAACATAATAAACAAAAAGTCAGGAGTTTGCAGGAAAATAATATAAAACCAGTATTTTCCAATAAATGCATTTTGTTCTTGAATAAAATAATCAAACAAGAACTTAATTGGTTGACATATAACCAAACGGTGGCAAACCTTGAAAAGTGACTCTCTGTGACGGGTGAGACAAATGCATGTCACGGGTGGGACAAGTAAAATCAGTAGGTATAATAAATGTCATGGCACATTAATACTTCGTTAACCATTTCCTCTATTATATGATTAAAGATGAAAAGGAGCTTAAATTAAAATTCTTTTCGATATTCTTTGACTAGGTTTTTACTCAGAATTGGCATTATGAGAAATAAAAAAAATCACCATCATAAATTGAAAGACCCATCATAATATTTAAAGAAAGCAATAGAATAATTACTAAAAGGTGTTTTTTTCAGTGTCCATAACTAGAAAATAATCAAACTAAGCGCTACAAACTCTGCGTCTCAGGTGGGACAAAAAAAAATATTTAATCAGCTGGACCCACCACACTTGAGCCATTACCCCAAGCATTATAAGACTCAATTCTTGACAGAAATAGACCCAATAAAGAACTCCCAATAGATTACTTTCATGTATTTATCAACAATCAAGCATCAAATTTTACTTACTTTTTCGTTTAATTTTGACCTTCCAAAACATTTAAGTGCAAGTTAAGTGCAGTACAAGAGTAATGGAAAATTATAAAAACCGTATTTGTACTCACCAATAGCTGACGTAACAAACTCTAAGTCAAGTCAAGTCAACTGGCTAAATTCCTCACCATTAAGAGAATGTAATGTCATGCCACACGGAGAACACAGAGAACTAAACATGCAAGATTCACATATATATTATTTAATCATGATTTACACGAACTGGGTACAAGGGTACTTTTAAGACATTTTCAGTGAATTCTTTGTGGGTGTGTGTTTTGGCTGCCTTTTTTTACTTTGCCCTGGTTTTCTCCCTTTACCTTTTGGGGTATTTTCCAAAAGACCATCATCCCATCCTCTCGACACCTGCAGGTTTACATCTCGAATGTTTTTGGTGAAACGCGACATGAGTTTCTTTTGCGCCCAGATAGGGCCTACCACACGTCAGCTGTCATTCTGGACCTCAGAAACTGTTCCAGCAGCATCAGATCGCCACGAGGCATTCTGAGTTGCATTCTGAACAACACTGACCGGGATTTCTCAATATCTAAAATGTAGATATGTTCCTCGTTAAGCGGCTATAACAAAAAAAAAACAAACAAAAAAAATCAACAAAAGGTTGGGAAAACGCGCGAAAAACTTTCACAGAAGATATAACTACTACTACTACTACTACTACTACTACTATTACAACAATAACTACTACTACTACTACTACTACTACTACTACTACTACTACTATTACTACTACTACTACTACTACTACTACAACAATAACTACTACTACTACTGCTGCTGCTGCTGCTGCTGCTGCTGCTGCTGCTGCTGCTGCTGTTGCTGCCGCTGGTTAGTTATTTTTAAAACCATTCTGACTGTTTTATTTGAGAGAGGAACAGAACAGGAGTTATGGCTAGAGAAATATTTAAATTACCTTTCTATGCGAGGATTGGTTTTAAGGAAGAAACTTTAAGAACATGATTAATTCAGTGATTTTTTTATTGGAATAGTACGGAATAGAAGGTGCTCAAGAGAAGCAGATCTGTGGCCGCATTTATAACAATAGGCTTTTACGTTCGGTCTCAACTTAACCTTTGAATAGGAAAGCCAAAATTAAAACTGAAGACATAAATTATAAGTATACACGGCAACGTGAAGTAAATATATATAAAAAGCGTGGTCGAGCACGAAGCGGACTTTGAACTTCAGTCTCTTTACAATGGTGATCATACATATAAATTTACAAAATCGTTTGAACTGGAGACATTTTGCAAGGCTGCCATTTCATAAAATAATAGCCTTAGTCGATTTACACTCCCTGCCATTACTCGGTACTTATTGTTCACTCTTTATTTTATTATGATTGCTCTGAAAATTGGGAATAAAAAAAAATTTACTTCACATCAAAATTTTATCAAATACTTGATGATACTGAAGCATAAAAAGTTTTTGTGTAAGTGTTTACCCTTTAACCAGAAGAGGGTTTGCCTCCCTCGAAAGTAATTTCTGTCAGACGCTAGTCTTCCGCCTGCGTCAGTCTAGTTTTTAGTCATTCTTCTTTGTCTTTCGATATTTTCCTCTATCTAAGGCTTCTTCAACCTATTTTGCCTTCACATCTGTTCTCCATAAAAAGTTTCGTAATTGTCTCGTGCCTCTTTACATGTCAAAAGTATTTAAGTTTTTGCTTCTTTATTTTATTCCAAAGTTCTACAGCTTTCATGCTTATTTTATCAAATTTCCAGTATACTTATTTTATCCATCCACGTTATTCTTAATATTTTTCAATAAAAAGTCAAGCCGAACGTATTGATTTTTAAAATAATTTTATATAAGCTCAACGTCTTGCATCCATACATTAAAATTGGGAAAATACAACAGAGTATTACTTCTAAGATTCAGATTTCCATATCTTCGTCAAGGTTTTAAAATTTCATAAAGATTTAGTTCTTCTGATTTCGGGTGTGTTTTTTTGTTGTTTTGTTTTTAAACCATCGCTGTGAATTTTTAGCTCCGAGAAAAATGAATTCATTAACATTTTCCAGTATTTCACCATTTATTGAATATTTCATTTTGTTTTTGATCTACCTGTATCCATTATTTGCGCTTTGTTAGCATAGAAAATAGACTCCGCAATTTTCGCTTTTGTCTTTTACGGTTTGAATAAAGCATTCAGTCCTTTGGGTGTCTAAGATCTGCATCATCTGCTTATCACAATTCATACATTTCGTTTCGCTTTATTTCAATTGCGTCATAATTTGGGGTGTTTGATTGCGCTAGTCTCATAATACACTCAGTATAGGGATTGAACATTGTGAGCGATGATATTATACATCCTTGTCGTACTCCCTTTTGTTAAAAAAAAACCAGTCTATATGCCCTTTTTCCATAGACGCGGTAGCTTGTAGGATTAGGAAAAACGCATTCTCTCTTGCCATCAAGTGCACTGTACAAATTTAGGTCAAGTTTGCGAAAATTTAAAAAAAAAAAAAAAGAAAAGAAAAAAGACGATTGATGGCCCAGTGCAATGGATAGAGAGCACGTCCTGAGATCTGCAGGGACTCCTCTGTCGCAGATTCGAGGCCCGTCACGGTGACCTGGTCTCATGGAGGCCCTGGAAGCCTGAGATCACCTCGTGGACTGGCTTTAGACAAAATCAAGACTACTATTTCTGTTATAAATAGTACCACCACCACTACTACAAACTACTATATTTACTGCTACTATTATTATTATTATTTAATATTACTCCTGCTACCTATACTACCGCTGCCATTGCTGCTACTACTGCACTGTTAAAATTTATAAGAGGCAGAGGCAGAAAAGATTGATTTAACTTAGATCTATCTTTTCTGCCTCTGCCTCTTTTAATTTCTTTTTAATGAAGAAGCAAGAACTCCAAACCTTTCGAGATGTTTCAGTAGTGTTCCACAAGCAATTTTGGGGCCCCCCTAAATATTTTCAGGCTTAGGAAGTGAGCCTTGCCTTTTGAATTCAGCCCTTTGGAATCGGAAGAAAAAAATTGTTCGTCTTGCAATTGATTTTAGAAAATGTTCTTTCATTCACATTTCTACTTTCTCTAGATCATTATTTTTAAAAGTTGAATATTGATAACTATTCAGCACGTACTACCGTACAGACATTGTAGATCTAAGTAAAGAGTATGTATTTATAATAAACTAAAAGAAAAACAATATCACGTGGAAATTAAGTCTGCCTCTGTAGACTTGGCATCATGGTTATCAGCACCAAACGCCATTTTTGCTCTCGAACTTAGCAAGGTTATCTCTTCAGAGATGGGATCTTTGTATTTCACAGCTCATCACTCAGAATCTTTCCTTTTTTCAAATTTACGACATCAAAGACTAGTCTATCTTTGCCTTCCCTTTACGAAATATCAGGCTAGCTGATATTATCCTTTTTCCTTTCGATCTCGTCCCCCCCCAAAAAAAAAAGACAAGACATTAAGCTTATTCATTACGGTATTACACTATTCTTTACACCTTACTGTCTCATTGGGCGGCCTATGAAGAACAGATGTTTACTTTTGTTTCTGGTTCGATCGCCCCTTTGTCAAATTTTACGATAAGGACTGTTTGACGCACAACAAAGTTTTGGACAAAGACCAAGTCAAACAAATAAATTTAAAATAAAACCAACCGTATATCGTTTTATGTGTATATATATATATAGTATCGATTTATTAAGGTACAAATAAAATGAGTTGCTGTCAATAACGATATGAGGGTACAAATGATAATGATATTAGACAATTATAATTTATACAACATGGAAAATAATTTATACATTCACATTGAAATACAATAATTAATTTTAAATGTTAATATCAGTCAACATTGTCCTACCCTTTGCCATTTCATATACTGAAATAATTATGTCTATTGCCAATGTAAAATGAATCAAATGCTTAAATCATGCTTTTCTTTGTCAGTTCTTCAATAAGGATTGAAGACAGGTGCTATAAATTCTCTGGAGAGATAATACCCACATTATTTTTTAAATCATTTGGAGAAAGAAGCCAAAAAATATGTTGCTGCTTTTATAAAATGCACCCCCCCACCCCCAAAATCACACCTGGCTACAAATTACACCTATTTCATTTCCAACATCAAATTCATTAAAATTCTGCCCAAGCGAGATGAAATGCAGTATTGATCACACAGGCTTAGCACAACAGACACTGCATTTCAGTTGAGCAGGGCAGGACTGACTCTCAACATTAACTTCATCTATATTTAATAAATAAATGAATGAATAAACAAATAAATAAAACTAAACTAAACATAAACAAAACATAGTCTTTTCTCCCTCTACATATCTTTCTCTTTCATTTGTTGCTTTTGATTTCTCTCTGTAATCAATAGCTTGAATAACAAATTTCATGATAGCTGGGAAACACGATCTCTTTTTAAAAGGGCAGGAAAACACACATTTGTAAAAGCCCATCTAGATATAAGTTTAATAAATTTCAACCGATTCTCAATATAAAGGAATTAAATCCACCTATATAAGCCTACTACAGATTATTTTTTTCCCCATTTTTTTATGCTTTTGAAGGTTTGAAATGTTATTAAAATCCGATTTCTGAAGAGGAGTATTGCACTGTAGCGCATCTCTAACTTGAACAGCTTTCCTATTGTTTAACAAGGGATCTACAAAGACATTGAGTTTCTCCACTTTATCTGGAATATTTCTTTTTTGATGTGCAGCACACAACAAACACTACTACATGTATTTGTTTGTAGCTGGGAAATACTGTGATTGAAGAGAAAGATTTTAACTGTAAATTATTACACTAAAGATCTACATATGTGCATTTGTTTTTGAAGTTTCATTACAGTACAAAAAAAAAAAAAAAAAAAAAAAGAGCAAATAAAATTACAAATGAAAACCTAGACTTAGTGTATAATTAAAACTAAAATACTGAAGTTTAAGTGAGCCATTCAATCTGTTTTGAAACGCTGAAATTCTTAAGTGACAAAAAACACATAATATGACAATTATGCCAGCAGGTGTTCAAAGGTCACGGGTAAAAAAAAATCAACTTTACATTGAGTCACAATAATATTGTGTTGCTGCCTTCAAATTGATAAGATGTTAATAAATAAATATGGTCTATTTATGTGCAATATGAAGTGATGCATGAATAATCAAGATGAAAATTGTACAACCAATATCATTGCACGAATCTATTTCTTCAGCCTCTTTGATTATTCCATCAAATGGATATATCTTTCCTCTCATCCAAATGTCTCAATGATTTCAACACACTGAATTCTTAGTATTTCAATAATTCGGAACCCTTTTCAAATGGGGCAATAGTTCTGGTGAGTCTTATATCTCACACATATCCGAGCTATAAAGGTCTCAAATTCCTTTTTCCTTCTGCATTAATGTGGGAGGGAAAGGGCGTGCACCTGAGAACCCTTTTTTTTTTTTTAAATCGTTAGAGGTAGGAATTTAAAATCATAAAATCACCATGGTTATACCAGTGGGAAAAACTATTAAAAAAAACATTTTTGACCCATGATTGCCATGGTTGTCGCCGCCATCTTGAATTTCAATGAGCAAAATGTGTTAAACATATTTTCAAACTTTATCTCCTCCAACAGTTGAGCCTTGAATCTTTAAAGTTTACTGAGATATTTTCCAAATTCAAAAGTGATAGGTTTTTTGGTATTTTGAATAGTTTTTTTTTATATAAATTTTTTTATTCTACATATAACTGAAAAAAGTTTTGACCCCAGCTAATAAAATCAAATTTCTATAACAGTACACATGACATTGATAACAGCCTCTATTATATTTTAGATATCTTTGGCAGCAAATGCGCCATATTTGAAGAAAGTCTCAGAGTTGATATTTTTGGTGAAAAAAAACACAACCTAGTAAGAAAAAGGCAATTACAGTTTCTATAGAATAATACAAATATTTTGACAAAAAAATCAGTATTCTCAAAATACATTTGTTTTTTGTTTTGTTTCAAACCATCCAATCTGAGGAAGACGTCTAATAAATGTCTAAAATTCAATAAAAGTAGAAGAAAACGGTTTGGTTTAGGTTCAAATCACAAGTTATAGATTGCATAAAAAGTTATCAATAACATCAAGATTTTCACACACACAAAAAAAGTATCCATACCAAAATTTGCCAATCAACCAAAAAAAAATTTTTTTTTTTGGGGGGGGGGGAGGGGGAAATGATAATTACATTTTTCCCTATCTAGAGAGCAAAGGAAAAGCCAAAATTGTTAATCTGATACTTCAAGTAAAATCAGCCTGTAAACTTTAAAATTTCAAACCCTTTTTAATTGTTTCACTACCCTAAGCCAGTTTTTCCGGCTCAAAATATTGCTATATTTAGACCCTAAGCCGGTAAAACCAGCTCAGAATAAATGGGTTAGTATTTGTATGAAGTGCTAAAAGTAAATGTACGTTAACTTATTTTTGCGCATGCGCGAGATTTACACTTCTCTTCCTTTTTCACAAAGTATGAACGTAGAAATAGTTGTTTACATAGATAAATTGTTCCATTTTCAATCTATATGTGCATCAGGGGCTGTAATTTATCAAATTTATAGCAATTTCTATTTTTGCTATAAATCAAAAAGTATTCAACCTTTATTCACAATTTTTAGTGAAAAAATGCCTATATAATCACAATTTATAAAAACCTACATTTCAAGGCCAATAGATTATAACTAGATTTAGCACTCTGTTATACATCGTAATTTTTTTTAAAAACTTTTTTACAAATTTTTTTTAATCCAGTTTGGTGCTTTTTCAAAATGAAATAAAGAACAATTTTTCTTGTTTCGTGCTTATTTATAGAAACTAGATTCAATTCCCTTCAATTTGATATATAATTTGTATGGTTTTATCCTATAGAAAAGTCCTATGTTAACTTTTTACAAAATGATAGCCAATTTTAGAATAATCCCATTCTACCCCTGTGTCCAGTCGCAAAACGTGGTGGGGTAGTGAATCAGTTAATAATGAAAATATTGGCATTTCATCAGGATATCTATATCCAGTTTTAATTATTACACAGCTCTCAGAATGCGGGTTCAAGCAATGTCAATGTTTAAATGTTAAAAATGGACATTCAAATTGAACTGGTCTCAGGACAGATAAAACATGGAAAAATAATTAAACATAAAAGATCTGTCCCTTGTTAAAAATCAACCTTATCAATTGAGAAATAACTTCTTTCTATACCCAAAGAAAACTTTTTCAAAGTTCCAATTTAAAACAATTCTCATGCTGTAGATTCCACAAAGGAAAACAACAAAATAAAAACTTTTTTATCATTAATTATTCCTTAATAATAACAAAGAATCAAAAACTCCTTTTAAAAAAGTCTCTCTCCCTCTATCCTCAGTAACTACATAACAAGAAAGCCCAAATCTAAAAATATTTGATAAAAGAGTCCTGGTTTCAAAGCATAAGGGAACACAGTTTTAATTATTATTTGACAAATTTCTCTATTCAACCCTGAAAAAAATTTTTTTAAAAACTAGACAACTAGGAAACAACAAACAGTTTGAAATAATATAATTCACAGTGGCATAATTAAGTAGTTTTCTCATTATATATTTAAAAGACTTATGGTTATTTTTCTTTCCTTTGCGTAATTACCATTTTTGTTGATACATTGTATATGAAAATTAAGTTGAGCCTCGTTTTCTTCTGATTACCAAAACTAGAAAAAGGGGGGGAAAATGGGTTTTTTTTTTAAAGGAATTCTGAATAGAATTAATGTTGCTGTTTTATCCTACTTGTAAGTCAGAGCTTTAGCACCTTGGTTAAAATTAAAAATTGACCACACAGTCAAACTTGAAGGGAGGCATAATAAAAAAAAAATAATGTTCATGATGAATTCTAGTCAAGACCTCTACAGAAAACTGTTGAGTTTTAATCAAGTTATCAAATGAAATCAAACAATGCAAGCCATCCACAGATCTCATGAGGGAGGATCAGAGTGACATATATTATGATTTCAACAAGTTTTTCCTAATATTATAACTAAGGTTTATTACTATTGCTAACTGTAATATTCTATAATGGCATTACATACATATTTGATTTCATAAAATCGATCTTTGTGGGGGGAAACTTCAGTTTACCCAATTTTTTTTTTTTTTTTGCATTACAAATATACAGTCGAACACGTTTAAACCGGAATTCTAGGGAGTATGATTTCTATTTTGGTTTAAGCATAGTGCATTAAATAAGTAAGATTAATAACGGAGGGTAACCAACTTCCAAAATATTAAGTTAAACCAATCCCACCCATCGTCACACCATAATGTGAATGAACACGCCTATCCACGAATCTTTCTGTTTTATCCATTTCTCTATCTCCTTCTCTTTCCTTTTCAGTTAAGAGGTTCTTGCGACTGCTATAATAGAGTTTTCGGAATTTCATCATCGCCTAAGTAAGTGTTCCGGTCGTAGTCTCTACTTGTACAATTTAATCATTGCTTTAGTTTCCCGACACTGAAGCTCTCCACAAGACAGATGGCTTTATTACCAGCTGTGATGCACAGTGTTTGCTTAGCTTAGTTTTGACAGGACTCAGACATGTAGGGAGAGTCTGGCACAGTCCAGCTGCGCAACTGAGTGGTGAAAGAGAAGGGATGGGCAGGTGCGTGCAGTAGACCTAAATCGAGCCGGACTTCGGGCCTGGCCATCTGTAGTGTAAGGTACTGGTAACTAACAGTATTGGGTTTGCATGGAGTAATGCACGAAAGAAAGGGATGGGCAAGGAGTGTAAAAAAAAAAAGAAAAGAAAAGAGATTTTTTTTTAATTGTTGGTCGGACAGAGACTGGGCTTTATTTCGCTTTAGCGATAGTAAGGCAGCCAACGCTTTCGGTTTACCACATGTTTAATAAGAAAGAATAAGAGGAAAAACGGAAAGCTCTTCAATTTCTTTTTGGTTTAGCCGACTGTACATATTTCAGAATCCTTTTCTCACTCAGTCAATTTGAAGATTAATTAGCTTAGCAAACAGGAATATTTATTTCAACACAGTAACATAAAATTTGAGTTGGTGCTGTGGTATGACAGCCTAACAACTTTGTTGATGGAAAACAGATATCTTTGGCAAATTCCTACAAAGTAAAAAATATTAAATTATGGCACAAACAGGCTTCATCAATGTCATGTATACATTTGATTCACTAGAAGGATACATTAGGTTTTGATGAGGATAAGTTATGACTTAATAGTAGATGACTACTATCAAAATTACATTGTTCCAAAACAAAAGAAAAAAGACAAAAAATTAATTTTTAATATTTAAGTAACGCCATTGTTCTCAAACGTAATTTTTTTTACAGATAACATGAATACCAACAAAATTATGAAAATTAAGCATGAAGTATTTTGGTACACCAGTTTTATTTTTTGCAAAGTAAGCAACAACTAAAGCCAAAATGGGGTGTCACCAAAGAATGAGATGTTTAGCAGCAAGAGGAAGTGCCATAAAGATATTCGCAGTCATAATTATCACATTTCACATCTAAAGTCTCTCATATAACATTTCCTAGAGTCTGGCAGTGTTTGGTGTCTATGGACTAAGATCTCTATGGTGAGGACTCTCCATGATGCACATATAATCCTCATTTTTACTTGTCAATTTTTTTCCACATAATGTCTTTGTAGTATCACTACGTAAATACAGATGGTGTCCTTGGGGCATGAAAAATAAGATGGACCTAAAAATTCCACTGTTCTGTACCATAACATAAGGCAAAAATAACTCAAAAGATTCCAGAATAAAACTTAAAACTTTTAAGTAAAGAAATTTGACTTAGGTGAATTCTGGTGCATATGCTCACAAACTACTAGTGTTTTGTTGTAATATAAATATGAGTGATTGTTCAGACAGCCGTTGCACATTGCATAAGTGGAGATTATGAGCTCTTAACAAAGCCTCTATATTGGACAGGAATTATTTCTTGTCAACTCTTGTGCCGATCCATGACTATGAACCTGTAATCAGGTTGCAGGGGCATAATGGCAGGACTTGAACAGTTAACATACATGTGAAAATCACAACTGCTAAGTTACGCATATGCAAGGGTTCCTAATTGGGCACAGATTACCAAGATAAGATCCAAGTATTTCATTCATTGCTTTTTCACAAGCATTTATAAAATCTTAACTAAGTATGTAATGAGTATAAAAATTTCAAATTAACATTTTTTCAAAGAAAAAGAGAACATACAAATAATTTTTCTACCAGTCATTCTTCAATATGTTCCAAAAAAAATTTAGTTAGCTTCAATCCCTTAAAAATGATAAATATATGTCATAGAAAGAGAGAAATAAAAACAAGTGGTGATCACACTTTGTTAAAAAGATCATCAGAGGTTAGGTTAGGTGTTCTACTTAAATCTCTCTAAAGATTTACACAGAAACACAGAAAAAAAATATTTTTCCATTAGATTAAAAATGTCTGATCATTCTGTATTTGAAATTTTTCAGTTATTGCTTTCATTTCACATAGCACATGCATGACAACAATTATTCTTCTAACATTAAAAAAGCAGCAACTCAAAGGTTGGCATTAAAATCACTGCACTTGTCTCATCACTTTTTTTTTTTTTTTAATTTGAAAACTCTTCAAATATTTTTGTTAAAAATGGACAAGTGTTGCCTGAGCAAGCCTTACCAGGAAGGTAACATCCTTCACTACTTCTTTAATAATTAAAACAAATTTGTAACATCTTAAAATTGATTAAAGGTAGAGGTCCTTTTTCCCTAAACTGGCATTGGTAGTAAAAATACAAGGCTATGGTCTATTCAAATGCAATTTATACTAAAGCTTTCATCTCGATTGCTGCAGTGCAAGCTGCCTTCCCTTTCTCAACAACAGTTTGATAATGATTCCCCCCCAATCCAGAACATCTACCTTTTCAGTTTGTTTTCATCTATGTGAGCTGCTGACAAATCTTGAAAAGATAAGCTTCCAAAGGATAAGACCCTATATTCACTTTATAGCTTACATTATAATAAATATGGCAAGATGATTAGACCAAAGATTAGTATCACTAATCAGCCTTTTTCAGCCTGGATTTGAATCTGATCTGCAACAGAGAGGTCTCTATAGATTCTAGGGCAAGTTCCCAACTCAAACCTCATCCTATAGTAAAAATGTCCATGGACGTCCAAAAATTGCAAGAGAATTGCTTCTGTGAAAAAACACTGAAATCAGGCTGGGGTCCAGGGGCTGCCTAGGCCTTGTTGAGCTGCAGGAGCAATGACCTGTTGAGGGGGTTCAGTGCTGAAAATGATACTTCAAAGATGTAAAGCATTTTGGCGTCGTCTCCTGGCAGCTAGCAGCAGAATTTACTCTTGTCAGAACATTTGGGCGTTTTTTTGTTTGTAGGTTGCCTGTTAGGTTTTTTTAAACCTCATCTAAGCCCACACCCAGCCTAAACACAAAATAAATTGATACTTGGGTTTGCCTAAACGCAAGCATACTTTATGTCAAAACATTACATTACTTCCAGTAAAAAAAAAATCAGCACAGCCCAAAAGTTGGAGTGTTGTTCGAATTGTCCTTATACAATTATGAAGTACACAATAAAAGCCCCATCATCAGTGCAACTGTGCCAACCAATGGTTGGTTGTTTAAACCAATAGGTCGGGATTAAGATGTAGTCATATGGATATGACAGCGTGGGCCTGCGCTTGTTCATCATTATCATTCACTGGCTGCCAGTTACAGGAGTGGGAAAAGGGAGATAAGGGAGGGATGAGTGTGGGCCATGGAGACATAATGTCCGCAAAGCTTGAAGCCATTAGCCACACCAGGGAACTCGCCATCTGGGACAATGTGAGAATAACCCTCAACTAACTTAATATTAGTGGCCCTGCATCCTAAATCCTAACTTCCTCCCCTATCCCTTTTCTTCCTTTTAAAGTGTTACTTTAAGTAGAGGAATCATCACTCTATATACACTTTAGGCAAGTTGTCACGATCTGCCTAAGCTAATGCTACATCTAAAGGCTCACTCAAGGGTTTTGCCACGCACAGCGTGTTTACATGGTAACTACTGTAAAAAAAATTTTAAAAAGCAAAACATTTTTTTTGCATATTATTGATAATATCACATAATCCATTCACATTTCGTTTAAATTATTTTTGTATGACCTCAATGAGGCTTTCTACTTTCCTAACTGTGCAGCAGCAGCCTCAGTTTGATTTAATGCTCAATAATTATATGTAATGGTTTGCTGATTAACATTTGAAGCTTTGCAATATATAATTTTCCTTGTCATTTTGCTTGTGGACATTTAAATATACAAGGGACTTAATAAAACACCTTCAATACAGATTTTGGCCTTCATTTTATTCTGCAGAGATTAAATCAAATTGTGAGATAACTTGAGTGGAAGTATAAATTATACTCTCAATATTGACGCAAAAGTGCCTCGAGATGACAAAACACCCCCCCCCCAACAACTATAACCAACCCATTAGCCCTACTTTTGGTACGGTTCTCATCATAGTTTTACTATGAACCTAAATGTGCAGAAATATCTCATTAACAAAACTAAACATTTTGTGTAACAACCAGACATATAAGACAATACAACCGCTTTCACCTTTTAAGTTGTGTTTGTGAAGCCTCTTAACTCACTGAGTATGAATACCGTGTATACTCGGTAATCGGTTATTGTATTTGACCGAGTTCAAAAACCGCCTTAGTTTTCCTGACCACCACTGTTCCAATCTTATTTATTTCTTTTTGCCAAACTGTTTGAGAGCGAAGGGGAACCACTGTGTAATATTTTCCTTGCCTCAAAAAGTTTCGAGCGCGAACATAATGGCTTATTCTAGAGAGAAACGAACCGAGTTTGAAATTCTTTATGATAATTTTTTTAGATATAGATCTAGTACATTCTAGATCTAACTCTAGATCAAGAATTGTCAAAATTAGTTCATCTAGATTATGTGACCGTGTACATTTTTTATAATTTTGTATGTTTTAACATTTGTGTGAAAGAATGTATTTTTCCACGATTTTTCACATAAATCTATGAAATTTGTCACCCAAAAGACTATTGGGTGCATTCAGATAGTTGGATATATCTTTTTTCCATGTAAATCATCATATTTTGACTCGAACAAAGTTGTTGATTAATTTTTTCTTTCTTTTGTGCACAAGAGCTTTGAATGAAAAAAAAAAAAGTTTAAAAGTGAAAATATAGCCTATTTTGAAAAAAGTATGAAGAAAAACACTTTTTTATAGAATGACATCAAAATTTTACAGATCATAATACTAATATGAAACTATCTGTACACGAAAATTCATAAAGCTAGCTGGTTTTTTTTAATAATTTGATAAATTTTCAAAATATCCCAAAATAGGCCACAGGCACGGTACTAACAGCATAATTTTGCCTGGTGCTCAGTGAGTTAAGAAATATAATCTATTGCTTCCATAAATTAATTTTTATGTTAATCAACAATGCACCCATATGCATATATATATTCAAAATCAATGGCTGAATTGTCTTGCAAAGTAACAGTGCTGCCATAGATCTCTTTAGGCATGATGCAAGTGAAATTTCATGACGATATACAACTTGTTTTAAAAAAAAATTCTGCTCTGGAGCATTTTTAGAGGCCTTTGACAATGGTTCTTAAAAAGCAAATAATGAAATGGTCTCTTTGACATCAACATTGTTGGTCAAATCCATATTTCCCTTTTTATGAAAACTGTAGTTAATCACAATCCAACGATTTTCTCCATTTATTTTCAACCTTATAAGTTGGGACATGTAAAAGTAATAATGAGTCTCAGTGCTCATACAAAGGGAAAAAAACAGAAGCAGCAACTAAAACATCAAACCCTGACTTGAATATTATCATTTTATTTCTTCAAGGTCAACACACTTAAGACAAGAGGACAATTTTCATTGATTTATGGTTTATCTCTTGAGATAAATTCTATAGTAGTAAGTCCTGTTCTTATTTTCGTTAAACTTTCAAAAAAGAAAAGAATATTCAAGCAGACCTGCCAACCCCCAATTGTTCTCACAGGAATATTCACCTCTACTCACAGGAATTTAGAAAGTCTCACAGGAATATGCCAGTATACAATTAAATGCGCATGGATAAACTGTATTACACCTTAATTATATACTCGATTATAGACATTCCATAACATTAAAGTATAATATCAGAGGATAAGTAATGCATTTTCGACTTTAAAGATGCAAGAAAGTATCTCCCTTCTCACTGCCATTAGTCTAATATCACCATTTATCAAGCCTTAAAGACCTGTAAGCTTAGGGCCTGGATGATGAATTTTTTTAAAGGTGCACTACAGTGAATAAAATTCAAAATCTAGCTCATTCAATAAAGGTTTTCATGGAAAAAAAAGAAAATCTATGTGAGACAGGTCTACAAAATCTCTGTAAGGCTTAAAAGTGTGACCCATTATATATTAAATAAAAGA
>BLXT01005873.1:329613-342342 GCA_019648995.1 Plakobranchus ocellatus
TTTTATGATGGGAATGTAATATAAATTACAGTTAATCGTTTTTAACGATGCGAATTGAAAAAAAAGTAATGTACATCGTTTTTTTACGATGCGAATTGAAAAAAAAGGTAATGCACATCGTATTTTACGATGCGAATCGAAAAAAAAGCAATGCACATCGTTTTTTACGATGCGAATTGAAAAAAAGTAATGCACATCGTTTTTTACGATGCGAATTGACGCTTCCAGTTCTCAATGGCAGCACATAGATTCACCGAGGATAAGGTTTTAAACATTTATGTGATAAGGTTTTAAACAATTATGTGTACAAACCTAGGTTTAACCTGTAAGTGTAACTCTATAGGCTAACTAATTCAATTTCAATTCAGGATATATGGAATACATACGTAATTATAGATCAATATAGATCGGTTTTATGTAGATTCTCTAAAAAAAAAGTACCACCTGAGCATTTGCCTCAAGGTGGACCCCAAAATGTGTCTCGTTTTTTTTACTGCATTTTGAAGAAAGGCATCTTCAATTACAAAAGGGAAAAGCCCATCAGGGAGGTACTAATGCTACTCATGCAGAGTTGGATAGCAGGAGTAGATCCATGTTTAAGAAAAAAAAAAATTGATCTGTGTCCCTACACTTGGTAGTGAATTTGCTTTTAAAATTTGTTGAAGGTTGACCACTTTTTTTTTTAGTAAACATAACGCACTACTTCATATATGTGCCATTACACTCACAAAATCAAAATTTATATAGTGATGGGTTAAATTTTTTCAAATAGGGCTAAACGTAAAAAATCCTTCACACAAATTATGATGACAGCCATGTATTGGCAAACCCTCATCTAATAAACTTTTCAGTCTAAAACGGTGTAATAATAGAATATATTTTAAAAAATACACTACTTTACTGCAGTGGGTAGTTTAGTACAGGCAACTTGACCTCTAGGTAACTCGGAACCATTTGTGTGAGAAGAGAGGGAATGGGATGTATGTGAAAGGACAGCGTAAAGTTATGAAATGTCATCATCATCATCAGGTACCTTGTCTGAAACAGACATTAGCGATCATGTTCCTCCACTCAAACCTATTCTCAGTTAACCTTATAAAGTTGTTATTGCTACCTTTGCCTATTGCCCATGACTTAAGACTTTCAATAAAAATTATTCTCTGTTTACCTCTACTGCATTTGCCTTCAATCTTTCCAGTGATTGCTAAGAGTTCTAACCCTTGTCGGCAAATATGGCCTATAATAAACTGTAGTTGCCTCTGTCTAATGATTTTAATTAATGATCGCTCGAGATTAGCCCTTTCAGTACCATTTCATTTGACTTTTTTTCTGTCCATAATATCCTCATCATTCTTCTGATAAACTACATCTCTACTGCTTCTAGTTTTTTGTCTATTTCTTTGTTTATTGTCCAACACTCAGTACCATACAGAAGTATGTATGTTTTAATAACCCTTATTTTGGTTTTCATACTTATGTTCCTATTTGCCAGTATTGTTTTCATTTTTTACGAAGTGTACTTCTGCCATTCATCACATGGGGAAGTAACTATCAAGACATAAGGTTTGCCTGTAGTGATATTTAACCTTTCTGTTGTCTGAATAAATAGAACTGCCAAATAAATTTTAAAAGCCTACAAAAAGCCTACAGGGTATATTTTAGATATATCTACTCCTGGCTACAGCTCCTGCAAGCTAACTTATATACATGGTTTTGTGGTTTACTGTAGGTCTAACTACTAAGCTATATCCTCATGCCATTTTTAATAAAAAAAAAAATTAAAGTGAGGTCAATTACGTTATTTATCCCACAACACCCATTAGTTTCGCTGATGAAATGATAATCCCAGTTTTAAATCATATTCATTCAATGTTTATTCACGGAAAGCAAATGGATACCAGTAATTGTTTAAAACTTCATATTTGTCAGAAAAAAAAAGAAAGAAATTGAACATCTTGTATGATTAATTTTCGTACCTGGATAGATGACACTATTAGCACATATAAGACCAACTTCAACACCTTGGATTTATTGGGATAATCCAAGGCAAAACAGGCAGAAGTAGTCCAAAAATTTATAATTTAGTAATTCTGAACATAATGGGATCACAAGTCAAGCATCCACGACATTTTCATGTCTGATTTAGATCTGGTACTTACAATACACTGCTAAGACCTTCTTCCTTTGGGATCATTAACATATGAACTGGAAAAAGTGAAGATGAATGTTCTTTAGTTTTTGTTAACTGGGAGGAATGGCTTCTGGGAATCATATTTTATATTTTTAAAGTTATGTCTTAATAACCAAATGATTGAATATATAGTGCAATAACACAAGAGCAAGGCGAAGAAAAGTTTTGCTTTTCTTATTTATCATGGTGAATTTGGTTAATCTTTAAATCCATCTAGTCCCACATTTGTGATCTAGATAGATTTATTGGAAATGAGCTGTGGAGTTGGAAAATTTAAAATCCAAAAAAGTATATCGTGTATTTTTAAAGATGTTGTTAGATATTAAAAAAAATTAAGTGGCATGTGCCAAAAAAATCATACGACAAAAATTGATATTTTGACTTGACATAGGCAATCAAAATTTTTCTAAAAAGTTGGTCAAATAGTTTTCCACTCGTATTAGTTCTAATTGTATAAGTTGTTCATTGACTTTTTATTTTATTTAGTTTGCATAGAAATATGAATCATAAATTTCCTCTACTCTTTTTTTCCTTTCAGAAATAGCTGAGTCATGCTGTAAACAAAAAAAAGAACCATTGGAAATGTGTTCTGAAAGCCCTGCCAGTTTGACTTCCCTGGCCTGCGTGGTGACTGCAGTCTTCCCTGACAGTAAAGAAAATAAGCACTCAGCCTGTGGAGTGCTTCTGAATCCAAGTGAAGGCATCTTGCTTTGTCATGGATCTATTCTTGCAGATTTTGGATTATCTGAACATATTTTGCTCTCTAAAATAAAAGCTGGAGAAGTTATTTCAAACTCTGACTTCAATGAATGTTCTTTCACTGTACTCCTAGACAAGTGTTGGAGGTCTGCCAACTTACTTGTGACACAGTCACCTTCAATAGTCACTGCAGGGGATGTAAATGCGAACCATGAGGAAGAAATTGCCTTCTCTCCACTGACATGCAAATTTCTCGGAGCCTTCAGAAATTTTGATTTTCATGATGCTGTATGTAAAACAATGCCTGAAGACAATTGGACTTTTGCTAGTGGTCCTGAAGAAGATTCAGTATCATCAGGTAACAAAAGCAACATAGCAAACTCGGAAGATCACACCAACAGTATAGCATTTCAATTGCTCAGTTATTTTGTGTTGTTACAATGCCCGTCTTTAGTTCATCAAGTGAATCAGTTGCCATCGCCATTAATGCGAACAATGTTGGCAGAAAACCTAATAAGAAACGAGCAATGTGAAGTTGGAAGTGAGGCAGAGATCATATCCACACCATTTGGAGGCCTTAACCCACATGTATTCTTTAATTCCTACAGCAGAGGTGTCATATCTAATGTTTCAGGAAGAAAAGGTTGTTGGATACTCACAGACGCTCGATGTATACCAGGATCTGAAGGAGGACCACTCTTTACAATTCAGTTAGATGGAACCAGGTAATATCAGTGATAGGTCCTTCCCCATTGTTTGTTATGCATCCTATCAAATTTGATACACATACCAAAAAGTGCTCTTTTATATATATTGAACTCTTAAAAAAAATAAAAACATCAAAATTGACTGTCATAAATATATGCATAACAACTTCAAAATTTACTTTGTCATATACATGTAATCAATTTTGAAGTTGGTATATATTGATAGACAATTTTGATGGTTTTATTTTTAGTTTATTTCTTTATTTCTTACTCCACTGCTTTTATTTATCAAGTTAACACACTTTTCATTATAAAGATAGGAGGGATTCTCAAAAAATTTTATTATTCTATTTACACAACAAAAAAAAAACCATGAAATTCAAATTCAGTGATATTGTTTTACATAATTATCATGTGTCATTTTACATTTTATATAATTATCATGCATTGTGCACAAGTCTAGAATGAAATTAAAGTTATCAGAGCTTCTCAATATTTTTGAAATGTTCTATAAAAATGTCATTCTATTAAAACATTTTCTAGACAACTTGCAGGGATGGTTGTTGCATCTCTATGCTGGAAAAACAAAGAATGGGTGGGTTTATCACTGGTCTGTGGAATAAATAGTGTCCTCAGTGCACTCTCATCACACATCAGAAGATCCATGTCTGTTCAGGGTTGGCGAAGTCTTGACTCTCTTGACTACGATTTATCACCTTCCAATGACTATGAACAGCATGTGGATAATCAAGCAATTGAGGCAGGTTTGTTGCATCATATGAAATCATACAATTAATAGTTAAATCAATCAGGAGAATAGATTTTTATGAACACAATTCTTTTGAGAATTTAAATGTTTCATCAACTTTTCAAGTTAACCATATAATGGAAACAAAACAAAGGATAGTCGCATGTCACACTTTAGAGAAATGAATATTTGCAGTTTTATTTTTTTTGTGTGACTATTTGCACTCCTTAAAAGAAAAAACCAAAACCTAATATCTTGGCACAGAATCACTTAATCTCTATCATCTAATCCTGACCATTCAAGCTCATGAAATCGAGTTTCTCACTATATAAATCATTCAAAATGTTAAAAGTCTAACTTCTGTCCTATTTTGACTGGTCTCAAGACATTTGTATCTTTTCACTAAACTGAAATTAATCTCTATATAAAGACTTTCATTTGCTCAAGAATTCTTTTATTACAATTTCCAGGGATGAAGAATGTTATGCCATATGTTGTGCTTGTCAAGGTTGGGCGAGTGTGGGGATCTGGTTTTGTTATTGACACTCGGAAAGGTCTGGTTCTTACTTGTAGTCATGTGATCAAAGATGCCTCTCTCCACGATCCCCCTAGTAAGTTTTTACTAGTTTGACATTCCTCTCCAAATACATCAGTCCTTTCTGTGTTTCATCTGTTTATCTAAGTGTAGTCAACTTAATCAGTTACTCTCTTCATGTTTATGATTGAATAAAAAAATATTTTTTGTTCATGCCTACGGCATCTGTAATTAAATTCAATGTAAATCTCTTAATAGTTGAATACAAATGTAGCAACATCACAAAGGAGATGTTTTGTAGCAGGAGAAAGAGTTTTGAATAAATATTGGTATGGTTGTGATAAATGTCAGTATTTTGCATCCAAACTATCTCATAAACTATGGAGGAGTCTTACAATGTTGGATGTTGCTCGATACCTTTGAAAGTTACTGTCCAGAAAGCATAAAACTCATTTTTCTG
Organism: Plakobranchus ocellatus; assembly: GCA_019648995.1. NCBI lineage: Eukaryota > Metazoa > Mollusca > Gastropoda > Plakobranchidae > Plakobranchus > Plakobranchus ocellatus. Next base: position 334,954 of record BLXT01005873.1, read on the forward strand.
TGGCCAACTTCTGTCTTTTGTCGTTTGACCAACATATTTGAGACAACCAGAGAAAATCACTCACAAATTACATTTTGAAAATATTGAGTTATGGCCATAAAGTAAGCTTACAATGTGCATCAGTTTCTGGAAAAAAAATTATTTTGTCTCTATCCCAATGTTTTCAGTTTCAAAAGAGGGTTTGAAGGTTGTATTTTATCATCTGATTGCAGTCAATAAACATTTTAAAAGGTCCTAATGCAAAAGTATCCACAGTGACTTGTGACTGGTTTCTTCTGGTTGAAATTGACATGATGTCAACATCCACAGAATTTTCAAGATATTTACATAATAATTAATTGTATTTATCTGCTATCCTGTGCGCATCCAGCACCAACAAAGTAACAAGGTTTCAAATAAACTTGTGCAAAAAAAAAAAAAAGAGAGAGAAAAATTTACAGCAACGGATGTAAGTGCTAACGATTCAGTTTTGATTAAAGCATATGAGGTTCCTGATGTAAGACTATCACATAGAACTGCAACAATAAAGGCTTCAAATGGCCAAGGGTTTGTGAAATGTCAATGCAAAGCATAATATAGGTCAGGTAGATGCAGCTACAAGAGAAAGAAAATGTTATGCATCTCACGCTGTCACCTTGGCAGAGCAGGCAAGAATTTATAAAGAGATTTCATTAACTGCTGAATAACTTCATGGTTCTGTTTGTGTGATTTCTTTGTACATTTTTTTTTAAATACTAAGTGAAATAGTTAACTTGATTACTTCTAAATTAAAGATGACTCTTCTTAATTCCTCAAAAAGTTGTTAAACTTTCATACTTCATATTGTTTTCAATTGTATTCACAAGCAGTAATGTGGTGGTAAATTTATTTGCTTCTGTTCACATAAGGCAGCTTTATTCACTTGGGGAAAAAAACATTGCTGCGTAATGAGAATATCTAGCAACTTTTTTATCTAATTTTGATTGGAATTAACATTAGTCCAACCATTTAACCCAACGTGCATGTTAGGCGATTTTTCCTTTTATTGTTCACATTAGGCAATTATTTGCATTGAGTGTAATTTATATAAAAAATCTATAAAAAGTTGGTTGCAAATGAATTTATTGTTCCTTTTCAATTAATCTGTATAATTGAATAATTTATCAATCAATGTACATCTAAATTGCTAAGTTTGTTTTTTTTTTAAAGCATTTCCAACATCTATCAGGCATTTTGAATATCCTTTTGATTAATACTTTCTTTGCCAATACAAACATCAGTTTTATTTTATACATTTTTTTCTAGGTCCAAGCTAAGGCAGGTTATCCCCCCCAAAAAAGGAAAAAAAATCTCTCATATTTTTATGACTTGCATTTTGCAGTTTTGTTACGAGCATACAACTGTTCAAGACTTTTTAAAGCATCTGTGATATACAGGCAAACAAGTGTGGACATAGATCCTTTTGACTTAGCAGTTTTGAGATGCCCTGAGATGATGCGTAATTTGATCCCATCGGTTTTACCAAAGGTTGTTCCTCCATCAATAGGTGAGTGCAAATGAAATTAAGCCTGCAGCATATCCGAAAATGAATGCCATAAAGCCCATTAATGCTGGAAAGCTATCAAGTTCTTTTTTAACAGCAAAAACCATAAGCATTTATAAGGCTTGTTAAAAAATTAAAGGAAAAAACATATTGCTTTTTGACGAGGATTATTTTTTATGTTTTGAACATGATAATGATTTATACTTTTTATACCTAAAAGCCCCCCAAAAATGTAGACGTTGACAGCTCTGTAATTTAAAGAAAAGGCGAGAAAAGTGAAATGGCTAATTGTGTCTAGTTGGAACATTTGCTGCTGGCTACGAATCATCTACATTTATGATTGATTACATAGAACAATTTTTTAAATAATTGCTCCAAAAGTCTTTGTATGTACCATGGCAGTCAAGAATCCTTATAGTGACACGCATTCCATCTGAAAATATTGAAAATAAAGGAGATGATATGCTGGGTACCCACACACCATTGTTGTGTAACTGAAAAGGCATTATGAAAAAACTTGTGCCATGAATATTTTTTTCCTGGAACAAAATTCAGATTCTGAAATAAATTTGAATTCTTCATGAAGTGCAAAATCAATAATATTAAATCTATGACAGATAGTGCACTTCATTTGGCTATGGATGCATGAATTCTTGATCAAAAGTGTGAAATTCATCCACTTCTGATCAATATGATGCATCGTGACAATTTGGTTTGTTATACTGAAAACCTGGGCATTTCTTTCATGCAGGGAGCTTGAAAGAAGATATTGATATGTAGTGGCAAAACTTGACAAGTATGATTTGTGATGTCATTTCCTGACAAAATGATTGCATTTTGCGGAAGATCATTCAGGATTGCCATATGTACACCAAATTATCATCTTTGCTAAAAGCTTGTGGGGACCTTTCTGTTGTCCACAATTGGCACCAGGCCAAAAAGCCTAAGATCAGCAAGTAGTGGACAACATTAACAAAACTGCAGAAAGTTTGCAGGACATGCTGCTGTTATTGTCTGTATACAAAGCAAGAAGGCGGGTAGTTTATTAGATATTATTGTGACTCACTGCATTTGCTTAAAAGGTATGTTTATTTTTTTTTTAGTGTAACTCTAATACTTTGAGATTTAAGTACTGTGGATTTCAAATCAGGTTTTGAAAGCTATGCCTTGACATGGAGTATTTTTTAAAATGATTGTTTGTATGTAAATGCTTTTACAGGTCAAAGGGTGCATGTTTGTGGCCATGCGATTTTCAACACAGATCTAGGCCTTCAGCCCTCAGTGTCCTCAGGGGTTATATCAAAGGTTGTTAAAATTAGAGGTCAAGACATTATGGTTCAGGTATGTACAAAGATGCCAGTGAGAGTTAGTAGCCATGAATTGGTTTCATTACTTGTATCTTATCTTTTGAAACAAACAATAAAAAAAGAAGCAAAAGAAAAAAAAAACAAATATAAATATGACCATAATCACTATAAGAAAAATAACATCTTTAAAGCAAGGAAAATGTATCTTTTCTGTAATCGTTTCCAATGTTGAAATGCAATTGTTTTTGAATATCTAAGCTATACTTGTAGCCCAAGTATAGATTTTCATTTTCTGTTGAAGATTGAAATGAATTGTCAGCATGATTTATGAATCTATTTGAGTTTTAAAACTGTAAACTTTTATAACTTTTCTTTCCTTTTTTTTTTCTTGTTGGAAGTACATATCAAGGAATGTATAAATCTAGTCCTCTTATTTTACTTGTTACCTGTACAGATGATTTAACTTTGGCAGCTTGGTGGCATTGGCGATCAATAGTAATTGTAAAATAATACTCAAAAGTTCCATTTAAGACCAAATTGAAAGTATGGCAGTCTCATGAGATAAATATATTTCTGTTGGAAGTTGGAAGTACATATCAAGGAATGTATAAATCTAGTCCTCTTATTTTACTTGTTACCTGTACAGATGATTTAACTTTGGCAGCTTGGTGGCATTGGCGATCAATAGTAATTGTAAAATAATACTCAAAAGTTCCATTTAAGACCAAATTGAAAGTATGGCAGTCTCATGAGATAAATATATTTCTGTATGCCACTCTTGTGAGGTAAGTTTAGTGTAAAGCAGCTCATATTATGATAAATATAGTTTTGTATACCACTACTTAGGAGATAATCTTAGATGTGTAAATTGATCTCCTGCGGTAAGTGTAGTTCTTTAACTGAACTCATGAAAATTCATTTTCATCTGTTGATATGTTTCACTCAATTAGTGAGATGGATCATCATCATCATCAAGTGCCTTGCTTGTAAGCGTTGGTGATCATGTCTCTCCACAAATAGTGAGATGGATATACAGGTTAAAAAAAAAAAAACAAGAATTGGAGAGATGATTTTTGTTATTTTCAAATCTCTATTTTACTGGAAACTTATTTTGTAGGTCTGCTGCCCAAAATATTTATTTGAATATTTCTCTGTCTAGTCTACCTGTGCAGTTCATGCTGGAGCCAGTGGTGGACCATTGCTTGACATGGAAGGAAACCTTGTAGGAATCGTTGTGTGTAACACAGTGTAAGTGAATTCCATGTATCATTAAAAAAAAAAATTTTCATAGCTTTACCCTCATGATAATGAAACAGAATCAAAGATTTTTTTCCCCCATTTTTATACATTGCTTGAAAAGTTTTCTCAATGAGGAATACTTTGGGTATCTATGCTTTTTCTTTTATTGGATATTTGTGTAATGAAAAACAAAGAGAAACAAAAAGAAAATCCTTTAAACCACTAAAAATATCACCCGAGTTGGCTTACATTTTTATTCACCCAGGCTAAACAGGATACACAGGATTATTTCGGCATTGCTTTTACAGCCCAGTGCCTATTACAAGAGGAATAATATGATTTATGATGTTATGATTTGTTTGAAAAAAAAAGTCATCTCTCATGTAGATGTTCACAAAAATTGTGTATTTAATATTAAAGGCATCAACTCTTGGAATTTTTTTTATATAAGAAAATCTTGTTGCCACTGGTGTATAAAAATAAGAAAAAGGGGTGAAAAGAGGAGAATATATCAACAAACAAAAGAGGAGAATATATCAACAAACAAGTTATTGACACAACCTGAGCTAGTTATGTGTCTTTGTGAGCAGTTTAGTCATCACAGCCAAGTGTGTTCCTTTATCACAGCCATTAAAATAGAATTTTTATACAATGTCTTTTTAAGGGAAATAAAAGGAATTGTAGACATTACTGTTATAGCATTAATATTGTTATAACTGAGGTCATTATAAGTAGACTTGACAGTATGTTCATTGAAGTGTTCTTCACAAATAAAAAGCAAAAAGCAAACCCACCCATGATTCATTTTTACGTTGGTATTTTTTTTTTTAAGGGAAAATTCAATCCTTAACCCTTTAATCATCCCTCAATCGAAATAGTGTTCCATATGTAACGATGTTTTTTTTTTTAAAAAAGTCAAAAACCAGCCAGTGTTCTAGCACTAAAAATTATCAAAAGAAAGCTCTTGAATTGGATCATAATATTCTGGTACAAACCAAGTGTGAACTTGAGAAAGATTTTTTTTAAGATACAAATAATGCGTTTACCAATCTTCCCAAATCGCCACCATTTTGAATTTTGGAGATCTTTTACTACAACTAACCAACTCAGGAATTGTAAAATTAATATGCCTGTTTCACTTATTTGTTATGTTTTATATTGCTTTAGTTTTGTCACAGATTCCAAATTTTTTTATGTAACCTATTACATCAGAGGTATTAATCTCTGTGCATGGGTATTGTTTGTAATTTTTGTGTGTGTATGCTAAATGTGGATTAAATTAATTATTTTGAATAACAAATGTGTTTTAACTTTTTACAAACTGTCATAATAGCTGCTGCACAAGATTAATATGCATAAAACTTTTTGTGGAAATTGGAGGATATGCAGTTTGTGTAACACTTCCAAAAAATAAAATCAGCCTTTGCAGCTGTTGACTAGAAATTTACAGTAAAGATATCCAAATTAACGAACTTCATATTGAAGAGTATTTTATGACAGCACACAAATATCTCTATTTTTTTCCTTTTTTGATTGTGTCATTTTTTGCTCTTTTGCATGCTCCAAAAAATTTGTAAAAAAAAAAAAAACAAAACATAATACAAAATTTAAAAAGGCTGAACATGACAGCTCAACCAATTTCTTCAGAATGATGTACAAGAATTCTATTTTTCTTACAATATAAAGGATAGGGTTTAAAAATGACACCCCTTTGAAATAAACCAATCTTTAAAATACAAGGGATGATAGAGGATTAAGTTTACCAAATATTTGTTTTTTTTTATCAACAGAGATAAATGCAGCAATTCCACTTATCCCCATGTCAACTTCTCTGTACCAGCAATCACAGTGTGGCCTTCTGTTCTTCATTACATTGAAACTGGTGGTAAGACATATTCAAAGTTTTTTTGGTTGTGTGTGGAGATTCTTATCATAATGTTCTGAGACCAGTCCTAATCAGTCAGATGTTGCAAATAATGGTTATAAGAAAAGATATGAATAGAAAAAATTTTCTTCATTCCAAAAGCAAAAAAATAAATCTGTTTGACACATGTTTAAGATAGGGTCCACTTCTGTTCAAACCTCATCAACACAAAAAGAAGAAAAAGAAAATATTATTATATCTTACTGAAAAAATAGGTGAATGGAAGTACAAATATTTTTTTTTTCATCAGGTCTATACAACATTCTTTTTTTGTTATTTCGGCTTCGCCATGAAAATCTGTGATTCATAACTTTTTGCCACAGGTCTCCATTTCAAGTGAAGTCAGCTTGGTTTCAATCATCTTACATAAAATTTCAATATTTTCATTAAATTCCTAGTTCCACATCAAATTATTATTATTATTGTCACGGTAAAAGGATTTGTAGGTTAGGGGCAACATGGAATTAGACTTTTGGACGAGGAAATAAGAGCAATGTGCTCAGTAAAACAGATGACTGCAATCTCTTTTTGGGCCAACCCCGTTTATTATATAACAGATATAATATAATTTAACACAGCTCAGTCCATTCCCTTTTAGAAACGATTAAATTTCCAATCTGTTCAAGGATGTTACTAAGGGACTAATACGATTTCAGTCCACTCCAGGACTCATTTGAAACATAGTTTGGTTTTCAGTCCATTCCAGGACTGCCTTTTAAAGGTGGTTTAACTTTCATTCTATTCCAGGACTACCCCTGTAAAATTCAATAGTGGGAGGAATTCTCAATACAACATTTCCATTCATTAAATTTTCATTTCTGTATTTCAAACTCATAATTCAGCCTAATTTCTGTTACTTAATGAAAATGCATATCATTAACTCTTAAACCAGACCTGCCAACTTTCCGTTTTCGCCGGGAAAAATTCCGGTGAATGCCTATAAATTCCATTTTCCGGGCTGCCCGTTAAAATCCCGTTCAGTTGTCCCGATGGACAATGGAAAGGAAAACAATTATCTCGTTTTATCCTTTCTATTCCTCCGATAACAACCGATGTGTACTCTTTACCTATTTAAATAGTATTGAACATCTTGAAATTACTATCGATATAATCCAAGTATCCAACTTGCAGTCCATAACGTTTATTTAACATTCTGTGTAAAGAGACCGAAACTAAACGCTTGTGCTTTTGTTTCATTTTGTGCGATTTTCTTTCCATTCACATAATACAAAACGCGGTATCGATGGAAAGTTGTCCTCGATTTTTTTAACTGTCCGCAAAGTAGACCTGGAAGTTTCTTTGATCTTACGTCAAGCTTGCATAATGTCTCTGCATTAAATAAAGCAGCTAGGTCTATCCCGAAATGTTTTGTTTTTTTTTTTGGGGGGGGGGGGGGG
>BLXT01005873.1:354245-364448 GCA_019648995.1 Plakobranchus ocellatus
TTTTTTTGGGGGGGGGGGGGTAAATTTGCAAACAACAAACTGCTTGGCAATAAATAAATGTTCATTCTATGCATATCTCCATCGGTAAAAATTGAGATGTGGCTGTAAATGTCACAGTGCCTCACATATTACAATGTTACAAGACCAGTCTAATGAGTGAGATGAGAAGTTGCAAGCGAACCATTCTTAAAAGGTCAAATAAGAGACGTGACAAGCACATCCATTTTCAATCTTGATTAAAAACCCAGAAAACTTTGCCTATTTGAAAGCAAGACCATGTATTTTCATGAAAACACTGACAAAAGATAGTTGTTACCTTCATTATGAATTTATCTTCATTTTTTCAGCCTTCACCAAATCTTCTAGATGTTACAGGTGAAACAAATATGTAGTAATAATTTCTTTTTGCTCCAAAGATTTCTTTTTGGGTCCAGATTTTCTAACAATATTATAATGGAATAATATTGGGTTTAGATCTAAACTTAGGTTTTTACCTTCAGAATCCTTTGCCAAGAGATATGTAATTTGTGTCATTGTAACACCCAGAAGAAATAGATGATACCAGGTACTTTTTTCAATATTTCAATATTGTTGGTTTTTTTTCTTGTAAAATGTGTTAAATAATTGTACATTTATCCAGACCCGATAATTATTATCAATTATATTTCGTAGAGCCCAAAGTCAAAGAAGACAATGTTCACCTGCTTCAGGATATTACTGAGTTAAAAATTCGTGTCATTGTGACAAACTGAAGACATTGATGATATTTTATTGCTTATTTCAAAATTGTTGGTTCTTTCTTTTAAAATATACAAAATAATTGTATCTTTATACCAACCTGATAAATAAAAATAAATCAATTATATTTTGTAGAGCTCAAAGTCAAAGAAAAAGATGTTCACCATACTTTCAGATGTTACAGTGACAAAAATTTGTGTCATTGTCACATGCAGAAGAAAGCATCATGAAACAGAAAATGCCTTATATTTAAATAAATCACATACATTATACTTTTATGACCATTTTCTTCATGTATATTACATGGCAAAAGTGTGTTTATGCCTATATTATGGCTTTTCATTCTGAATCATAATGTAATAAGTGCTATTGTGTCATAGTAACAACCAGAAGAAAAAGAGGAAAGTTTTTTTTTTTTTACTTCAACCTTATCAATCCTTTTGGGTATTACAAAAAAAAAAAATGCACCTCAGACTTACTTACGTACTATTCCTGTGGGATTTACAGATCTCTAAGCCAAAAATGAAAACATACCTTTTGCTTCCAAATGTTACAGTGACATAAATTGGTGTCATTGTAACACCTGGAGGCAATATATATTTCAGATCTAGTCTTCTGGACGTTACAACTCCCAAAAGGTGACACAAATCAAAATGAATCTTGTTTAATACTTTCTGTTCATGCTTTTGCGAATCCAAGGATTGAAAACTGAAGTGGATACCGTTTTGGTGTTTTATGATGACATTGACTACACAAAGAGTACAAGTGTGGGTGATAACTAGACATGCTTCCATATCTTATGGAATGCCAGAAACCAAACGGATTTTTTTCCTGCCAAGCTGAGAGATTAATTTAGGACTAAATAAATCAAATGAAATTGTGAGAAAAACCTAATCTTTCAAGATGATACTATTTCTTGTATTCGATTTCAGGTCTCAAAATGGTAGGTATTATGATGCAAAGCATGACATCCGGAAGTCCTTATTTCTGATATGTTGTGCTGTATCGCCAATTTGTAGACATTTCTGTAGTATTTTTTATTTTGCTATACATATCATTTCAAGGCATGAAACGCCTATTAACTAATTTGCAAAAATTTAAATAGAAGAAAACATGCACGAAAGAGGGGGGAGGGATATGTATTTTTATCAGGTTTTGTATAAGGAAAAATGGCCTAATACTATAAGGAGCACATAATGACGCAGTTTCAAAAAGAAAATATGAATCAACACAATATTATGCATATTGTCTCTCTATTATGTCCTTTAAATGTTCACCCATCCTTTTTATATGTCTAAGCGTTCTCAAGAGAATATAGTGTGTATTGAAAATAAGAAGTACAGTAGACCACACCTAAACTGAAAACGGCTGAACCGCAAAAACGGCTAAACCAATAAGAAATTGAAGAGCTTCCCGTTTTTCCTCATATTCTTTCTTATTGAACATGCGGTAAACCAAAAGCATTGGCTGCCTTACTTTTGCTAAAGCAAAATAAAACTACCGTGAAAGCCCAGTATCATTTTTTTTTAAACACAACTTGCCCTTCCTTTTCTTTCTCACATTACTCCATGCAGACCCAATACTGATAGTTACAGGTACCTCAAACTACAGACGCCAGGCCCGATGTCTGCACACACTCACCCATCCCTTCTCTTCTATTACTCAGTTATGCAACAAAACCATGCCAGACACTCCCTACATGTCTAGCGCTAAGGTAAGCAAACACTGTTGCTTCACAGCCGATAATAAAGCCATCTCTCTTGTAGAGAACTTCAGTACCGGAAAACTTAGGCGATGATCAAATTGTAAAAGTAGAGTACTTCAGGACCAATGATAAAAATGTGAAAGCTCTATTATTCTACATCGATAACAGGCACAAGAAGCTTTTAACTGAAAAGGAAAGAGAAGAAGATAGAGAGGTGGATAAAAAAGAGAAAGATTCGTGGATAGGCGTGTTCATTCACATTGTGATGTAACAATGTATGGAATTGGTTTAATTTAATATTTTGGAAGCTGGTTACTCTCCTTTATTAATCTTACTTATTTAATGCGCTATGCTTAAACCAAAATATGTTTATACCAAAATAGAAACATAGTCCCTAGACTTTTGGTTTAAACATGTTCCACTGTGATTGAAGATTGACCTCTTGAGAATGGCTCAAATGCAAGCGGCTGTCATGACAAGCATTTTGAAAAGAATTTGTTTGTTCTTCACATTTCAAATAAATCTTAATACATGTAGTTCTGTATAGAATTAATTACAGTAAAGTTAAAAAAAATAATAAATCTGCTTAAGTCAAATTCTCGGTTAATATCAACTTTTTTACTGATTGGACTTTTTCTCTGTTCACATAACTAAGCTGGGACTGGTTTATATAAACACCAACATTTCTCATTCCACTTAAAGTAAGCTTGATGTGTGACTGAATTTAAACCAGTAAAGTAAATAAAATACAGTGGACACCTCAAAAACCGAAGTCCGTTTATTTGAATTTCTCATAAATCGAATTATTCGTGATCAGAGATTTTTTTCTCTTCTTTGGCTTTGTTGAGTTCGAACTTTTAATTCGAAGACAAAGAAAGTCGATTCTCATAATTTGAAGTCCACATTTCTGCAAAACACAATAAGAAAAAAATTGCTTTCTTCCAGTGGCTCCCAAAACAGTGCTGATGACTATTTTAACAAAGCTGGCATACTCCAGGAGTGCCATTAATAACAACGTGAGAGAGGGGAGGGGTCAAACTAGGGTAAGGGGAGGAAAGTGGAGTGCCGAATGTAGGTTAAATAGTTAGTGGTGTTCTTTGACCCCTACTTTTGTCCAGTTTAATAATTTGAAGTTTTGGTCTATTCCCTGGCATTTCGAATTATGAGGTTTCCACTGTAAAATGGACTGAAAACTGAAACAAAGACACCAGCCTAAACATATGCAGCTTGCTACCTCAAAGATGGAAAAACTTTCAACCTCGACCTAGAATGTAGACTTTGTCCCTAGGCTAGCCTGATGCACAAACTACAAGTTCTGTGCCGCATGTGGTGCAGCCAACCTACTAGAATGCGACCCTCTCCTTAAATCTTCTTTAACTGGTCAAGATCAAACTTCTCACATGGTCCTCAGCAGTTTATGTCAATGTATTCTATATATTATCCATGCTACTTTCACCAGTGAACAGAGATCCATAAAAAGTATTTTTAGTTTTATGAAAATCTTACATGTAATTTATGGCTTGTAACAAATTTAGACTAGTCTCAAGATTCACTAAAAAGATAAGAGGGCTTACAGATTTAGCTCACATGAATAAAAAGAGGAAAGATGTACTTAAAGGCTTAATAAAGAAAGATGATATAAGCAAAATGTAACATATTTCAAATACCGGTATGTAACTGAAGCTCCTGCATTTTTTTCTTTCCTCTTACAATGAAAATAAAATTTCGATTTGGAAACTATAAAATTTAATTTACTTCCTCCTCCTGTATAAAAAAAAAAAAAAAAAAAGAAATTCAGAAATGTTTCACATAAGGAATTGGTATTCTTTAAAAAATTGATTTTTTTTGTTTAAATTAGCACCGTTAAAAAAATAAATATATGCAAAATTTGATGATCAGATCTGTATTCTCAATTTATAAAACGGGACAACACAGCACTTTTCTTTACCAAGCTATCGTTTTTAATAAATATAAGCAAGAAAAATTCAAAGAAATCACAATAATTTGAGCAGTTTACTTAAGCAAGAACATAGTATTTTGGCTTATTTGTTTATCACAAAGGAAAAAATTCATGATTCAAAGAATATTTTTCCTTTTAATAATGCTGATAGTAATGCTCATGAATTCTTGCTGATTGAAAAAAAAAGTGCAGTTTTTTAACAGATTTAAACAAGAGGTTTTTTTAAAATCATTTTTGGAAGGGAAAAAAATTCTATTGATCCTATTTTAATTCAAAATTTTGAGAAAGATCCTTTGCCTTCATTTATATTCACTCAATACAAAATACATCTATGTATAAGAAAATGAAGAAGGAACATGAGATGTGCAAAAACAGATTTGCAACAAAAAAAATTTTAGTCAATATTTGCACTAATAATTAGAAATTAGAAAATACCATTTTACGCATGCAATTATTTACCTCTACTATTCTTGTTTTACCAATTTGATTTGATTTGAATAATCTATTTCTTTTTGTTTTTTTTCTCAATTATTCAAAATATGATTGTGTGTAAAAACCACAACAGATGAGGTTGATACAACTTCGTAGAAAAATCAAGTTTGGGGGAAATTATACAGTTGATAAGTACCAAAACTTTTCAAGAGTTTAATGTACAAGATTAAAACTAAATAAAAGGCTAAAAACTGTATGTAAAGTCTAATATTAATTTGGAATATGTAATAAGTTTTATATGGCTAAAAAAAAAGGAAAACATAAGCACACAGACATATCAATTCATCCTTACATGAAATCTTCCAAATTTAAACATTTCTTTCCAGATTATTAAGTAAAAATCCCACTCCCTTGCACTTTAAAGGAAGCAAAACTTGAAATAACCTTGGGTACAAGTTTGAATAAAACAAATTCACAACCTAACCTCAATTTATAAAAGGAACATGGGGTATTGGTACAAACTCAGACCATTTAATTCAGATCCTAATACATAGAAACAGAAGCATTTGGTATATTTTATAACCAAAAAAATAAAATTACAAGGCCTATGAGAAGTATTACACATATCTCCTTCAAATTGCTTGTCATTTTAATTAAAGGATTGAAGCAGCTGAGCGATTGGGTATATAGTAGAAGAAAAAAGCAAATTAAAAAAAAAAAGATCAATATCACTGGGACATCACAATAAATATTCAATACTAGTGTCACTGTATCACATTGCGTAGAGTTCAGGTTTTACTTGCTGGCAAGACTCAACTTCTGCAATAATTGTGGAACAACAAGAGCAATCTAGAGGTCAAAATATTCGTTTAGCCGTCCTACAAAATGAGTTGAGTTGCAGATATCCATTATTGAGAACGAATCAAAATATTGAAATAAGGAACCAAAATTTCCAATGCTTTGTGTAGAGAAAGGCTATAGCATGACTAGAAAGTTCTACGCCAAGAAAAGTGGCTAGCCTTCGCTTCTCTAGTTAATGGTTCACATTTTAAGTTAAAACTATTTCTAGTTAAGGCTGTCATTTCAAGTCAATCATGTAGAACTGCAACTGCACTCATTTGGTGGGTCTGCTGCACATTTACATACACATTACATCATGTATCACATGCATAAATACCAATTTGGGAATCAGGAAAATTATTTTACAAGAGGATTAAAAATGGAGAAGCTGCGGTTGATCATATAAAGTCAATCTCTCTCCTAAAATCTAAAATGAACAGCAAACATGATTTAGATTTTCTAAGTACATTTAACCTCTTTTGTACTAAAAAAACCCCCCACATTTCTCTGCCCTCAAATGAGACTCAAGATAATAAAGAAACAATTAATATAACGTACCTGAAGAATAACCTATTGTATATATTTAACTGTTACAGTATAGCTTTTCTAGCTAGCAGTAGCTTGATGGACCAAGTGCTTTTGGTATAAAGCAAGAAGTTAACAAGATTTAGTTACATATATATAGAAAACAGCTTTAAGGGCAAAATCATCTTAATTTAGTTGAATCATAGAATTCCCTTGCCACCAGGCTTCAAATGCCACGACATATACTATATAAAAAAGAGGCAAATAGGTCATATAATGAAACGCTGGCACAGGAATAGGTTAGCAATAAAGTAACGGCAGAAAACAACAAATGTTAAAAATTCACACTATGTTCAAGAATCAGAGATGCCACCCAAGTGAAAATTTTGCCGTAACTTTTTTCATTTCTAGTCATTTCAATCAACCGCTTGATTGACTCATTGACTCTGTCATAAATCCCACCTCAGTAAAACAACAAAAGCCTAATCATCGATCTGTCATATCCGCCTTTTCCGCTAAAAATTAAATTAAAAAATAGTTGGATTGCTGGAAATATAGAAAAAAAATGCAGGATTTCTGGCAATTGCACAAATCACCCTTTTTTAGAATTATATGGCAATTAATTATCACAAGTAACAGACTGATAGGTGGATTATTTCTTTTATTATTGAAAGAAAGATAAAACAAAATGAACTTGAAACCATTTCGATATTTGAAAAAAAAATAACTGAAGATTCAAAATAAAAACAGACAAACCAGCACTCAAAACTGAGGCTTATTTTCTCATTTTTTTTTCTTTTGATTCAAATAAAAATTATTCAGCATCTTTAAAAAAAAAAAAAAAAAAAAAAAGAAACCTTATGCAGCAAAACCTTTTCCAGAAATTTTTTTACAGCAGTTTTCACATCAATACTGAAGAGAGACAGAGCAACAATGTTCACAATAAAATATACTTACAGGTTACAGTCAGCCATGACTAGAACAAACATGTGGTTATTATAAAATATATAAAGTGAAGGAGAAAACAACAGATCTGTAGAATGAACATGTAAATGTCTGAGGACTAGTCCTAATAAGTTGGATATTGCCAATTTTAATTTCGGGAAACTAGGTATGAAAATAAACTATGTATCCTTCTTTAAATTGCTTTGAAAGTTGAATTTTAAACCTTTGCACACACTTGACATAGCTCTATCAAGTTTCCGTCAACATAAAATTATTGGCTAAAATCTGTTAATTCTACTTATGACTCATTCAAACTGGTTTCAGGGCAAAATAATCAAGAAATGGGGAGGATATCCATGGTAGGAATAGAGCATGCAGCTTTTTTGGTTTATCAAATACAGTAGGACTCATTCGATTTGAGTGGGCAACCCTGTTGCTCTGTGGTTAGCGAAAATTCCTTAACTTGCATGAACGTTCTGTTGCCCCTTTAAACATATTTGCATAGCATTTGGCTAAACAAGGGCTTACAAAAAGCTTGAAATCTGCAATAAGTTGACAGGTAAATGTAGTTATAAGTTGTACTTACATGTAAGGAGACCAGTCTGAATGAGAAGGACGTTGCATTTTATCATTTTAGAACATTGAAACTCCTTTCAGAAAAGCTTTGTAATTGTGACAACTTAATAGAGCTGTGCTGATTCAGAGTCAAGATATGGAATTTTTTAATTCTTAAAAGCAGCATTTAAAAGAAGGTAAAAAAAACTTTAGATCTCTTCTCAAAATTTTTAATTTGCAATGCCCAACTTAATAAGACTGTTCTCAAGAGATACCTTCTCAGGTATCTTGAATAAAAAAAAAACAATATTTACTTAAACATTTTGGTAGCATGGTGTCAGTTTCTTATTTCTCAACAAACTTTGGATGTTTCCATCAAAAGTTGTTCTTTCAATCTTTACTACTCTTCATATCGTTAAGGTTTCTATTATTTTTTTGCAGGCAAAGATGCCACTTTTTTGTGTACACTGAACGAAAGAAATGTATATCTACATAAAACTTTTGGCCTGCTGGAAAATCATTTCAGCAGAATTCAATATTAATAGACTATTACCCAACATTTTGCTTTTCATATCCCTATTTGATAAGCAGCATATTAAAATTATATTTGTTGGTAAGAAAAAAATTATTACATGAAAAATTGTTTAGCAGGCAGTTGGTGTAGAAAGCTCAATTAAATACAAGTGAGACTGAGCACATTATCTTGAGTCAGAGGAAGATGATGAGTCATCTATATCTTCTCTATCATCATCGTCATCATCATCAGAACTACTTGAGGTAGCTGCATTGAGGGTCATTATCCTGGCATCATATGAGGTTTTCGGATTGGGTCGATGCTGGTATGTGAACCGAGGGGCAGGTTTGGCAGAGCGAACTCTGTCAATCACTGCTCTAAAACCTCCAACTTTGTTGGAGTGGGCCCTCTCTGGCATTGCCTTGTTCACTGAATTGGATCGAGGCTTCATTGGATGTGAACCAGGTGACTGCGGCGGTTTCCTGCTTAGGCCTAGTGTGGCTTCTATAGGAGGCCTCTTCCTCACCATATTTCCTGTCCATGAACTATCAGAGTTTTGCATTCGAGAGGGAGAGGCATTGAGCCTCCTCGGCTGGATAGGTGGTGTAACTGCCTTACGCCTCGACAGCAGTGATGTATAGTTGCGTGTCTGACCAGTACCATTGCTGCTGTTATTAGAGTGGTTCCCCCCAACAGCCCGACCACTTCCCAGAGGCCCCTTTCCACTGGGTGGTCTGGAACTAGAAGCACCATTCTGAAGCGAGCTTTTATTATTGGTTGGCTTAATTGGTTTGGGTGTTCTTGCTGGTGAAGACTGGACTGAAGATGGTTTGCTTCCTCTATTCAAAGATGGAACCTTTGAGTTCATTGGATGCTTGCCTGAACTGGAAGTTGATTCAGACTCTGACTCTGATAAATCTGAGGAATCACTGGAATCAGAATCAGAAAACAAATTTGCTCTGGCATTCTGTCGCCACATGGCAGCCAGAAGTGGGTCTGTTTTATTGATTGAGTTTATCTTCCTAGCTGGTTTTGCTTGTGCGGATTCAGGTGGAGGAGGTGCAAACTGGATTTTGAAAAAAGCAAATAAAAATAACTTAAGCTTATTAAAATATTGAAGTTTTATAGACATTTCATATTAGAAAGATTAGTTAAAACAGCAGTCTTAAAATATTTTGTCCATAATTGATATTTCGTGACAATCTAAACCAAAATACTACAGCAGAAACACTAATGTATGAAAGTTAGATTTTACAAAAATACAAACTTATTATAACAATTTTGTTGCCACTAAGTAATGATGAATTGAATTTTTGAAGTACCAAATTTGAAAACAGCTTTATAGATTTTTTATATCTGGAACATACATTTGCGATCATGTTCCTCCACTAAAACCTTTTCTCAGTTAACCTCATAAAGTTTTTGGTGCTACCCTTGCCTATTGCACATGACTTAAGACTTTCAATAAAAGTTATTCTCTGTCTATCTCTCCTACGTTTGCCTGAATTTTAGCATGTATGAATTTGTTGTCTATATTTAACTTTTGCTCTATTTCCTAACATTCTTGATTTTCCATATAGGCATTGCAAAACATCATATTGAAAGATGCAATTTTGTGACATCAGTATGACAATTGAGAAATGACACACTGGCAAAAAAAATATTTTTGAGACATCTGAATACTACAACAAAGCTGTGTTTAAAAGCAAAAGGTCTCCAGATAGTTTGGACATGCAGCTTTTTTTTAATTAACAATTTAAAGCATAATAAAAAAAATTCGTAGTATTTAGAAATCAACAGATAAGGCAACCTTTGCAGGGTCTGTTTCTGTACTTGAAAATATAAAATAAATGTCTAGAAAGCTGAATTTCCCACTTAGAATATCAACAACTTTTTTTTTTCTTTCTTTTTGAATAGCCATTTCAGGCTAAAATTGCTAAACATTGATGCTTTAATTCAACACTTTCCTTCATACAGACTGTCAAAGGA
>BLXT01005873.1:368085-378529 GCA_019648995.1 Plakobranchus ocellatus
AAAAAAAAGCTTTTTTTTTTTTCTAAACATTGATTAGGATCGGGCATTAGCGTTACAAGTTGCGGGTGCTGTGAATAAGTATGGCGAGAAACATAGCAGACTAAACCAAACAAATTAGATTGAATTTAGGATTATTGGGTAAAATTAAGCGTAACATTGACAGGTCTGCTTCTGATGTTAATAATATTAATAATAATAATAATAAAACGTTTTCATTCATCCAATGACGCAAAGCTTTGAGCCAGCCAACACAAAGGTAGAGTGGAGAGTCAAATAGCGTCAAAACGCACACCTGCATTGTCTCCTAAGCTAGCCCAACAATATGCACGGACTGCTCAAGGTGAATGAAAATTGATAGCACTTGGGTGCGCTGCATAGGAGACTAAAAGTCGAAAGTTATAGGTATTGTAGGATCGGCTCCCGAGATCTCGTCAATAGGCCCAAGGCCTATCCAAGGGAGACAAAAAAAAAAAACAACTACTGCACGCAGCCACACACACACACAAAAAAAAGTCAAATAAAAATCGGATTTGGGGGGTTAATTTTGTTTTTCCCCACTTTTTCCCGAGCTCCCGACCCATCACAAAATTCCCGACTTTTTCCCGATTTCCCGACCTGGTGGGGACCCTGATATAATCAATTACCAATAATTTTTTTTTTCACAATGTTGTGTAAATATACATTTAGATGGGTTTTCAATATCAAATGAAGGTAATAAAATACTCCAGATGTCTAGATAATTATTTATATGTGTAGCAGTCTCACAAAATAGTGGAGTTGTTGGTTATGCATCACTGAGATTAACTGAAAATATTAAGTTGCTTGAGACTGGTCTCCTGAGTACCCAAGACTGAGCTTTTGGGGCCCTTTTTGAAAATTCATTTAAAAAAAACTACTCTAGCAATTAGGAAAACATTTTTGGATTTGAACTTTCAAATATAAGACTTAATTTTAAAACAAAAAAAAAAATTGAATTTTACTGAGCAATTTTTTGTCTTATGATTTTTCAAAAAAAGTCCCTAAATTGTTATTCCCAAAAATTTTTTCAGAACCAGATACACCCTCACACATCACACTAAATCTCAAATAAAACAGGTAAAAACTAAAATTTAAGTTTTCATTTACCTCACTGAAAAGCATCTCAACATTGAAAGTGAATTTATTGAGAAAATTATTGTGTTATATAGTTTTTATTATTATTGTGAAACAAGGAAAAGCAAGGTTCAAGGGAGAGCAGGACTTTGCACCAAGTATAGGTTTTACATGAGGAGCTCTGCCCCCATTGTGTTTGCTGGTAATGTTGTCTCTGCAGACTTCGCACTCTCTGCGAGGTCTAGATTTTGCTGCTGTAGCAGGCAAGCTGACCAGGTGGTAAAAGTGAGTGGTCCAAGCACAAGAGAGTGTCCTGTTTGTTCTGAGAGTGAAGAGTAGGTGGTTGAAGTCCCCTTTCATTTTTGTATTCCTCTGTTAGCCGTTTCCCTAATGCTCTTCTATAAAAAGAGGAAGAAAGAGAGTGCTTTTGAGGTGAGATTTTTGCAATCCAGTGTAAAGTATCATGGCTTGTACAATGGAGAGTGTAAGAAAATGCATAAAAACTCCTTTGGACCACTTTAGAGTGCGCCAGGCTGGAGGTAAGTATGCCATAAATTGATCAGAATGACCAACAGCACAGTTTTTTGCGTAGTCTGTGACACACACAGGTTTTGGTTTTTCCCAACAGTGTTTCTGCGTATTGTAGTGACTGTTTGTGTTGGTGTATGTGCTGAGGTGAGCATTTTGTCATTCCATTTCACAGCATTCATGTCACCTTTACTGTGGAAGGCTATTTGTCCAGTTGCACAGCCAGGTCCTTGGGCATACCTTTACGGTTACTACGGACAGTGCCAGTACACATGGTTTTTCTCTTGGAGAGAGTCTGATAGAGGGCTGAGCATGTGTTGTAATTGTCCGTAAATATGTGAAAGCCTTTGTTGAGGAGAGACTCTATGAGGCGCAGGACTACGTTGGTGCGCTTGTTGCTGATGGTGCTGTCTCCTGCATAGATTTCAAAGCAGTGGACATAATCTGAGCCACTCTCGCAGAGCTCATACAGTTTGACCCTCCAGGGAATTGGTTTATCCCTGGGATAAAACCTGAATCGAAGTTGCCCCCTCCATGAACACATTGCCTCATCAATTGCAATATTTTTGTTTGGGGTGTAGGCAGTTTCAAATTTTTCCTGCAGATGTTCATACTGGGGCCTGACCTTGTGTAAAGTGTCATGGTTGGGCTGCACAACAAGAATATACATGGAATTGTCACTTATATGAAACATACTGAGAATAGCTTTCAACCTATCTCGTGACAGGATCTGGTTCACAAATGGAGTCATGGTGAAAGGCTAGAGGCACCAGTAGTCATATATGAATGATTTTTTAATGACAGCCATGTGAATCAGAGCAAGCATAAAGCTTTTTATCTCTTTTATTGTCATACTTTTCCAATTTTTTAAGATGTTCCCATCTTCACCATTATGTTCTCCAGTTGCTTGGCCTTCAATTCTGTGGCATAGTTGTTAATTTGCTCTTTCAAGAGCATGATAAGCTCATCGCCAAAAAAAGAGCATGAAACAAGACAGGACTGAATAATTATCTTTTTCAATCAATTCACTGTTTATACCAGCTGCACATGTAAATAATGGGATGGATGGAAAACCATTCAGGTTTTGAGTTCCGTTTGCATCAGCTTCACCTCGACCATTATTTGTCTCATAAGTTCACTTTCTTCTTCTACATCGCTACCAACTGTGCAGAATAATTCTGTTTCTGCATTACTCTGCCTAATTTTTTTTCGAGATTTAGATTGTTTATGCCTTTTTGCAGGCCTTGTATTGTCCTCATCTGACTTTGATTCTGACTGCCTAGATCTAACGGTAGATTTGGATCGGAGTTGGGGCAAATTTGGTATCTAAATCTGAACTATAATCAAAATCTGACTCTTCTTAAAATATTGTAAATAAATTCCGTGCTTCAGACATACTAGGAAAAAGATAAACCTTATGGATGTTGATCTAGTACTAGGTCTAGTTTCAATACAAATTGTTGGCATTCCAGGCCAAGATTTCAGTTCTTTACATCGTTGTAGTTTTTAATTTGTATAAAACTGGGGATGCTTTCAGTTGTGAAAACTTTTGTAGCAGTCTCTTACTGTATGGACTAGTCTCGCAACAGTCGCAATATTTTTAGGTAGGTTTCTAACCATAAAGTCAGTCTCGCAGTCTTTTTAACACTTTGCGTGGCCCGCAGCAGCTGCAGGACCAGTCTCAAGAGAGTTAAAGAAAACTGTAAAGAAGTAAAAATTATCAATGCTTTGTGCACAGAAAGTTTATAACATGTCTATAGCTGGTTTTACCCCTCTGGTTAATGGTTTTCATTTAACACTTAAAGGACCGGCTTGCCACCCTAGAGTTACCCCTCCCAGACCAGGGCTGCCACCCTCCTGTTCAATACCCAGGACCGGAGTCGCTGCCCCCATTTTCTCGAAATCTATATGCATACCTTTAACAACAATAGTGATAAGCCTATAATGGAAATCCTTTGTTTGTATACCCATTAAAAGGTTACAAAAAATTCAAAATAAGTGTTTTCAAAATTTTTATGTAAAAAATAAGGTCTACATTGGAATAAAGTAATGGACTATCTGTTTCGAGAATAATTGTCACTGGTCCTTTATGGCTAGGTACTTTTTCGCAAGTATACTTGTCGCTGGTCTTTTATGATTGGTTTTCTTTCGCGAGTATTCTCGTCTACGGTCCTTTAGGTGTTAAAGCCAGTCATAGAAAATCAAAACTTGACTTATTTTTTGGAAATCCTATAAATATATCAAATATAAATTCTAAAACAAACTTACATCTCTCAAGTCCATCAATATTTTGTGTGTACAATCTCAACAAGACTCCTCTGTCACTGAGCAGCCTTGCAAAGTAGTGAATGTAATTTGGTCTGTATTTGCCTGAAGGATAGAGCTCTTTGGCCAGAGTGAAAAAGGGACGAGGGTTATGATGAAAGAAGTCTATGTCAAATATAGCCTCAGGATAGGGAACATTGTACTGCTGCAGATTGTCATATAACCCAGTGCCAGGAGTTCTGAAAGACAGAAAAATTAAGAAGTCATTATGAAATTTTAAAACAAAAAATTAAATGATTGAAAATAAATTAATTCATGATGAGGAGTTAGTTCTCTTGCCATACAGAATCTTTGACTCTTCATTAGAGGTGGAAGCTGCATTTTGAGTATTTTGAACTACTCATTGAAAAATCCAATGCCCAGTACTGGACAGAGATATTTCTAAAAGTGGTGAAAAGAAGCAAAATACAAAATTAGAATTGCCTTTTTCTCAAAATTATTCCATGCCACATATAACAGATCAAGACTTGTATAAAAAAAAAACTTGAACAATATTTAATGCAATAAAGTTACATACACGTATAAGCTACAGATTAAAAAGTCTTGTTAACTTTAACTTATACATGTACCTCATTCAAGACATAAAATCAGACATGCTTAACATTAAAAATAATTTTGAGTAATATCAAGTGTGAAAATGAGGAACAAACACCTAAATATAGAAGCAGCTCAGATTTGTGAAACAAAAAAAAATGCATTTAATTTCAATGTGAATGGATCCCAATTAAAAAATTAAGTGCTTTCAAAGATACTCTTAAAGAGTATGTACCTTTAGAATGAGATGAGTGAAAGAAATGGCTAAATAAGTATAAGATTTGACAAAGATAATCAGCCAGAGCACCAGGCCAACACTGTGGCACCTTTATAAAATTTATTCTGTTAGCAAAATTTAAACTATGTAATTTTTAACAAGTGGCTTGGTCAAATGATTAAAAAAAAAAAAATAGATTCAAGTTTATCTATTTCTGTTAAATTATCATTCACAGTCAACACTGCTTAAGTTAAGGTCCAGGGGATATAATTAAAAAAGATAACATAACAAATTGAAGCCAGGTTTCCTTTATCAAAATCGCTTGCAGATTTAACTGCTTTTATATTCATTACTAAACTATTAAATAGACATTTGAGGCTCCGACTATAAACTAAATTAATCATGCTTTCTCCAAACCATCATTTTGTGATTTGTCTTGTCTTAACATTATGGTGCCCAGATACTTAAAAATGCATCTTTTTCATTGGTGTCTAAGCAGAATTCGCAAGTACACCAAGTTCATTGAAACATCCTTTTGGTTTTTGCTATTGTTGTCATCAGTATTTTGTTTTTTTGTGATGTTGTTTCTATTTTTTTTT
This sequence comes from Plakobranchus ocellatus, assembly GCA_019648995.1. Classification (NCBI taxonomy): domain Eukaryota; kingdom Metazoa; phylum Mollusca; class Gastropoda; family Plakobranchidae; genus Plakobranchus; species Plakobranchus ocellatus. Next base: position 373,381 of record BLXT01005873.1, read on the forward strand.
TTTTGCAGTTTCACTTCATAAATAAGTTCAATTTTGCATTTTAGTGGCAAATTCGTCTACTCTGGACCCCTTGCTCTACATTTACTACTGTATATCTTGTGTTTCAATGTGGTTTATGATTCGCTTAAGTACAGTGCACTCCACTTAATTCGACCCATTTTAAAAAGTCCCAAATAAATCGGTCTTAATCCTTAATAACAAAACTTTGCCCAAATCGACATGTTTCTTGACCAAACTAACCCAAAATGCTTTGGCGTGGCCACCTCCCGCAGCAAAATTAATGTATCTGATAACACAGACCATTTATTGTGATTGAGCCATTGCAGGGGTGATGAGGTTTGGGGTAAAGGGTGGGGGTACACAGGAAAGGAGGAAATGTGTGATATTTGGCTAGGCCTAGGCCTGTGCTCTCTGGCCTAGTCCTAATGCTTCAATATGGGTGGACGGCAGTGGCAGGCATCCCCTGCTAGGTACCACTCATGTGCATGAGTGTGTGTGTGTGTATGCATAGCTGGCTTCGAGGTAGAAGACTGTGTTAGCGCGATGTTATATTTAATAATTGATAATTGACGCCCCCCCGGCCGCCTTTTTTTTTCTTTTTTTTTTTTTTGCTCTATAACTTGTCTTTCTCACAATTTGACATTCTTTTAATTTGACATGTGTGGCCTGGTCCCTTTGATGTCAAATTATCAGGTGTGTACTGTAATGGCTTTCTGTTAGTAACTCCTGGCCTAACATCGAATGAGGCTGGCAGTGTACATGTTTGTACATTGGCAGTGCACAACTAGATTTACATAGATCTACAATCTAGATCAGTACCTGTATTGTGTTGGCTACAGTGGAAATTTACTTAGGTCTTTGGTCTTCAATTAAGGAAAAGGGGAGGAAATGTAATGGGTTCAAGAGGAGGAAAAGGGAAATTACATGAAACTAACATCGACTAGACCAAGACAAGTCTTATTGTTCAATTATTGCCCGCAGATCTCAACAAAACCATCCTCCTCCCCAACTCACACACATGCACACACGAGTTGTTTGGAAATTATGGGCATGCTTGATTGTCAGTCACACTGCCTTAGTACTAGAGAGAGAAAGAGAGACAGACTTTTTTTAGTAAAGGCAGCCAATGCAGCGTAGGACAACACAATGGATGCTGCAGATGTAATAAGTGTGAATAGATCTAGACCAAGGCCCACCTCTAGACTAGACTGTCGGCCTCTGATGAGAAATGCCCTCCCTCCCCTTCCCCCTTAAAAATAAAAAAAACCTCCCAACTATGGCCAGTACTGTAACTGTGATAAAGCTCTGGAGAGTGTAAATTGTGAAGAAGAAGGAGAATATGAATTGGACAGTAAAAGGCTAGCATTACACACAAGCATATCTGTTAACATATGTGGACCCATAACTACAATTTTTATAGATTAGAGAGAGGAAAAGCATTTGTTAATAAGCCGTGTCGAACAGTAAAAGACTGACTTAGATAAAAACTGAGTTATGCGGTGACTCTTTACAATAAGTGTTCAAAGGAGGCAGTTCCAAGTAAACAGATCGACTTGAATGAAGATCAACTTAAGCAGCTTTGACTTAAGCAGTAACGAATGTAGCTGCGATGCATGATACCTTCTTTGATTTTGGTCACTGGTTTCAATTTTGTTATCATAATTTTCAAATAGATTTGCATGCTGTGATAAAATCAGTTAAAAACCCCCCAGCAGTGTGATGTACACAGTAGGGACGAGCCACTGTCATTAATGCCTAATTAATCAGCAATAGGAATGCAGCTTTCAAATAAAAAATTGCAAATTTCTGGACATTTCTATGAGAAAAAGTGGAATTGCAGACAGTGAAAATGAGTGAGAATAGGCAAAAGATAGCCTAGGATGAGAATGGAAATAAACAGTATCATAATCAGCATTTGTGTTGTTTAATCCCACCTGAAATCAGGGATACCACTTGGAGTAGAGATGCCAGCTCCAGCAACAATCACAACATTTTTGGCATGCCCATCTTTCAACATATTTGCAATATCATTGAGATTCCGAAGAATCAACCGACTTCCATTTGAGCAGAATGTTCGCCTGGATTATCAAAGAATAAAAGCATGAGATATATACCCAGCACATCAATATTAAAGTTAACAGTATATTTACCTGGTGGAGATTTTTTTTCATCTCTATATGCTGAAGAAAAAGTTAATTTTAAAAACCAATAATATCATATCTGTATAAAATATATAAGTCTTGATCACAATATTCATTAAAAAAGCAGGTTATAGTTCACTTAATTATTAAATGCTACCATAAGGAAATAGCCACTTCTGATTGATTGGATTGAGTAATATTAATTAAATTAAATATGATACAGTGAATATAAGATAAAAGTAGAAAAATCATAATATATATAGTCCTTTAGTTTTGTAGCAGGCAAGATTATTACTTGCAAGAATGACCCAAAACAGACACAGATTACATTAAAAAATAACTAAGAGCAACTTAATTTCATTTTTGCCACCTTTCAAAATCAAGAGTGGTGTTTCTAGACAAATTAAAATGAAATATCATTTTAGTCAATTTTGGATAAGAAAATTGAAAATTATTATTATATTAAAATGCTGTATGACTTAAATAGTATTTTGCATAGTTTATTGTAACTTTTTTTTCTTTTTTATGCAGATCAACTCCTTTAGTCTGCACAGAAAAACAAACCTGTTATCAAACTGTTTTGGTCCAGACTGTATCCTCACTCTATTTCCTATGCTCAGATCACGAAATCCTGCTGTAATCCCTGAATCCGAGTCAGACTGATTCCCACCTTTAATGCTAGAACTGCCGCTCCCAAATTTTCGAGCATGTCGCAATGGTGGGCTGGGACTCAGTGAGGGTGATTTGTTGATGAATCCCTGTTTCATTTGACCTGTGATTTATTGTTACGGTATTGATTTGAAATTCTTCAAAGAGATAAAAATTCTTTTTTCTTACTTTTAAGTGAGTGCATGCCTAGCACGATGTTACAATTCATCAATACTTACAAAAAATACCTCTGTTCAAGGCAAGCTTACAGATTTTCATGGTCATGCCATTCAATATATAGACACGTTATATTGTTAAAAGGAAACAGAGAGAAAACCAGAAGAAGGAGAGGTGTGGCAGAGAATAACATTTATTGAGTCTTAAGTCTGGGCAATAGGTATAGGATATAGTGAAAACAACTTTAAGAATTTAACTGAGAAAGGTTTAATTTAAGTGGAGGAACATGATTGCCAATGATTGTTCCAGACAAGGCACTGAAGAATAAGACGACATTTGTGAAATGGATGAAAGGTTGATTTTAAGGGAGTGTCATTTCAAAACATCTTCCTCTGAATTTCTTAAAATTTAAATACTTACTAATAAATACCAATAGCAAACACTAACTGAAGAGATGATAACCATACATCCACAAAAAATATCCCTCCCCCTGAAGACACTTGCAAAGGTTCGAGAAGTCTTTGTTTAACCTTCTCAGGACGCACCACCCATATCATCAAAATTCCTTATCTATAGACGCAATGGGTGGAACTCTCTATTCCCTATGGATGCACTAATTTTTGCATTTTTTAAAAATTTGTATAAAATCATCATATTAGAATGTGCAACTCTGAGGGTATACCAGCGTAGGTCAGTGTCCTAAAGGGGTGTAAAACCCTTGTAACCACATCGGTTACCTGTGTCCCTAAAGGCTGCATTTTGTTCATAGCCTGAAAGGGGATCAGCGTCCTGAAAAGGTGAAGGTATTGACTGGGGCTTATTATTTTCAAAATCCCTAATAAGTTTACCCGTATACTTATTTCTTTCCACAATATTTTTGCACCTGCAAGTGCCTACTTTGGGTCTGCAAGCTTATTATAATAAGAGTACTCTAACTATTTTATGTTGGTTCCAAGTTCTTACTAGTAATGTTAACAAGGTCTTTGTAAGTTCTCCACATTGTATCATTGGTTGTGGGTGTACTTAAATTAAATTGGTTTCATACCACAATAAAATCTAAAGAGCATTTGTGTCCGGCTTTACAAATACCTTGCTATTGTTCTGAGTCAGTACTCAATAACTCAATAGAGGACAGAAAAAGAGTGCAGGCTGATATTTTGTGCAACAATTGTAATCTTTGCATCCACCCTGCAGTCTTATTCTAGCCTGCACTGTTATTAATTTTGACAAAAATATCCACCCTGCATTGCTATCAGTAAATGAAAAAGAACAAAAAAAATTTAACAAAGCATTGGACACTGATTATTTGTCTTGAACTGTCATCCCAATGTACTCGATGTGAAACCAAAAGCGTCCGGGAAAATAACAGTTGGACCTATTTTCCCGAGTGTTCGGGAAAATAGGCACTTCGTTATTAGTAGGCCTAATCCGAATAATTCAATCAAAATACAATTATTCCCTGTGGTTCTAGGATCTAATTGAAATACAACTTAGATTAAAAGGTTTCATAAATCCATCTGTACTAAGCCCAAACCTAAATTTATTACTTTATTCTAAATTAAATTTATAGGCCTACCTTTTACAGTGACAGACGCTGCTGTTGCCATGATATTTCTCATGATGACTGCATCTTTCAATAATATAAAAATGTAATAAAAGCATCAGAAAAAAGATAAATTAAACATAAAAGCTACATACAACTAGTTAAAGACATTAAGAGAAAAAAAACATCATTTAAACCAGGTAGATTTAGACCTAAATCATGATGGTACTGAGCACATAAGAGAAATCTTGTGTGTAACGGGACTGGGAAGCCATAGTTACACTGTTGAAAGGGGCGTAACGCTCATAAAATAACTTGTTGCTCAAACGGTGTATAGCTATGAAAAAGAACCCCTTTCAATATATTCACGTTAAGCCTTTTATAAAAAACATTGAAAAAAAAAAACCCTCTCAAGTCTACAAAATAAAAGGCACTTGGAATGTTTCGAATTGAATCATTTATTTACAAGACCATTTTATTGATTGATCGATTTTAGCAATAAAAGGAGAGAAACTAAAAACAGAGTAGCATTATATACGATATTATATTTATTTGAAATTGTAAAAAAAAAATTATTAATACTGTAATACCGATTTTACTTTATTTTCTTACAGATCTAATAATGCTGATTGGGATTTAC
>BLXT01005873.1:395544-407611 GCA_019648995.1 Plakobranchus ocellatus
AGGGCAATTAAAATTTAAGATCATAGTATGGAAGGCAGGACTATAGCTCAGCAGAGGACTTCTATCATGAATTTTAGTTTGCCACCAACCCCAGCCTCCCCCATCCCCCACACAAAAAAGCTTCAAATTTAAAAGAAACGAAAGGAAAACAAACATTTGGAGGGTACAAAGTAAGGAACTTCTAAATAAAATAAAAAATATTGTATTTTTTTTTCACCTGTCTCACTCCGTTTGTTTGTGTCTGTTTCCCCAGTTGGTACTTTGGCATGTTGTCAAGGGAGCGCACCAACAATATCTTGATGGGTCAGGACCACAGTGGCTGCTTCCTTGTGCGAGAGAGCAAAACATGTCCTGGAGACTATGTTCTATGTGTAAAGTGAGTACCTGAAATTTCATGTGGACTTAAACTCCATGCCTTTATTCAAACTCTTTCTGAATCTTTACAATTTATTGAACTTAATTTTTGAAAGTAGCTCATTTAGTATTTTACCACATTAAAAGGTTTCATACAATGAATTAGGTGTAAATCAACAAAGCATATATGTTTATGCGATTGTTTATCAACAGCAATAGAATGAAATGCTAGAGAATAATGCTTCGATTGAAATATTTGATACACAAAAAATTTCATAATTAAAGGAATAGGGGGGAAAAAATTTCTTTCAGTTCCTGTGAAGGGAAAAAGGGAGAAGCAAAAAGAGGATATCTGATTCTGAGATAACAATAAGACCAAAAACTGCCAGGATGCCAACAAACAGGCAACCAGGCATGCCCTTTCCTGAGGGGAATCGTTTCAACAAAATATCAAAACAAAAAAAAAATGATAATGTCTTTGATGTGGTATCAAAACATTTTTACGCTCATTTTCTCTCTAACATCATCTCCCGCTCCTTATTTATTGCAGAGAAGATGCTAAAGTTAGTCATTATATAATAAATAGAAAGCCTAGCTCTGAAGGCACCACACGCTTCAAAATTGGTGACAAAGACTTTGCAGACATCCCCAGTTTGTTGAATTTTTACAAGACACATTACTTGGACACAACAACGCTTATCAAACCGGTGAGTGGACATTGCTGGTGGCTATAGTATTGGGTTCTCCCTCTATTCCTCAGCCATTTTTTTCCATTTTCCAAATTGCCCATTTAATGCTCTTGGTATTCTGCATCGTGCTATGTAAAGCAGTTACTCTAGTAATGAAAGCACTTAATTAACAATAATCTCCTCAAATTATATTTTTCTGTTGAGATCAGTGCTTACTTATTAAAGTGAAAGTTTTTTTAAGAGATGGTAAATATTGTGAACTAATACCCTGGGGCATAATGCAAAATTACACATGTGACTATGCCTGTTTTTCTTGTGACCTCTTCATATATATATATATTTATATATATATATATATGTTTGGTTTTTTAATATGAAAAAGCATATTGCATGAATAATACAGTTTTTTGTTTTCCTTTTTCTGAAATTTAAGATGATTTCCATTTTGTCTTTATAAGATAGGCCTGCATTTTGTCAGACTGTTAACATTTTTTGCTTTTCTTTTTGGACCGTCCTCACAGGCCCCCAGATCTCAGCTGTTGTGTAAATTTGACTTCCCAGGACGGGTAAGTGGAAGCCTTGTTTAGAATTTTTTAGATGATTTCCTTAAAAAAAAAGAGTGAATCAGTCCTAAGATCTACAGGGGCCTTTCTGTTGCAAAATCCAGCTTGTCAACAGGGCCTTAAATGCTTGAGATAGCTTGTTGTGGATGAACTCTTTACACAAAATCCAAACCGAATAAGACCGTTTCATATATCTGAGGTAACCAGAGCCTTTTAAGAATTTTTTTATGGACTATAAAAGATAATACATTTATTAAAAAAGGACAATCTGGGAATTACCTTTAGCTAGGATTGAGCCCAAGACATTTTTTTCCCTCTATGCAAGTGTAAATCATTAGTTTTTACATCAATGTCATAACTCAGTACTGTTGAACTCGGTAATAACACCAACTTTTGAATGTATTATGAAGCATCTTTATAGCAAGGGATCACAAAGATAGAGACGAGAGCAATATTGTTAGAGAGTTTAAAGTCATGAATCTATTTAGAGGACAAAGACACTCTATTTTAATGATCATAAGAGTTGGATGTGATGATGACACACAATTTTGAGTATCATGAGCTTTGTCTATATTAATATTTGTTAGATAAACCATAATCCAGCTGTCTGTAGGACAGACACATCACTATGGTCTTTTATTTTGAAGGCTGCTGGTCATAGTATAGGTTGTTTTGAAGTAACTGGCTGTCAAAAGTGTCTGTTCTCAGTCTATGTATCTGATGTAATAATTTTTTTTCATCTGCTGGGCCAAATTTAGTGTAGTCATGTTTGTTTTTCATGTGACGTTTTTGAGACAGAAAATAGGCCATATTTTAATGGAAATACTTTTCGTATACCAAAACTTGATAGTTTCACACCTTCACCATGTTCACTAAGCTAATGTAACACTCACACAAGGCAAAAAAACAAGTATGAGAGTGGCTTTATTATTTTTTTACAAGGCTTATTTATGGATGGGTTGATGGTGAAGCACCTTTGGAAAATAGCTCACATACAATTATGAGCAATTACTTCAAGATGGACTCCAACATTGCTACACTTTTTTCATGAGCATATGAACATAAGGGTCACCAATATAAATGTTGAAGACTGAGAAATACCACCAATAAATGGATGAAGTAAGTAGGGGCAGGTAGACACTTTAGTGGTGATCTTGCCATAGATGGGAACTTTAGGATCTAAAGTTAGGAGGTTGATTTACACAAAAAGGAGATGTGGGGGATGTTTTTTGTTGTTTTTTTTTTCCGCCAAATAAAGCATTACTTTGTCATGCTGTTGCATTAAAAACCATAAGATTCATGTATTGAAGAGTTCACACAACAAGAAGGTGTTGAAAATGGAATTTTTTTTCTTCTATTACTTGGCTATGCTGTTGTATACAAAAATTTAGAATTCATGCATTGATGATTTTTAATCTTTTCAAAGAGCTATTTGCAATACCTTTTTCCATTATGTGTATTTTATTTAAACCTCAGGACCCTGAGGACCTTCCATTTAAGCGTGGCGACATTCTGTATGTGATATCAGAAGATGAGGAAGAGTGGTGGACGGCACGTAACTCTTTGGGCCAAGTTGGGCAAATTCCAGTTGGATACACTCAGTTGGTGGGTCACAGTTTTTTTTTTTTTTATATAATTTCGTATTCATAATGGCGTACATACAAGCCTTTAAACTGGCATCTATGACAAGAATTCTAGGTACTATTGTGATTGAAAAAAATACTTTTCTTTGAAATAAGTGGCCAAAGACTTATTTCAGTAAATATAGCTGCATAAAGAATAATCCATCTTTTCTATCATCCCTGAATTAAATCTAAGGTATTAATATAAAAGAAGAAAAGGATACAGATATTTCTGAGTATTTTATTTCTTTTCTGAGTACTTTATCTTGATTTGATCAAAACTTATGAAAGTTTTTTTGCTTGTCTAGTTGAAATTTGCAGCTTTGAGGAAATGGATTGTAAAAGTGTGTGGTTTGGAGTGCTCAGTGCCAGAGAAAAGCTGATTTATTGATATTCTTAGTACATCAAAATTGATGCGGCAGTAAAGTAAAGATATAGATCAACAAAGTAGATACTAGTTGTGTACTTGCTCATCTTTAAAAATCAGGTATAAGCTGCTTTCACATAATTTTACAGATAAAAAACATTATGCCTGTTATACATTGTCTACGAATTTAGGGTTAAAATTATACATGGCTAGAAAAAAAATAAAGATATTTTGTTTTTAAGAAAAATGCAAGTTTGCTTCCTGAGTAGCCTCTGAAAATTTACATGTTCAAATGTTGATGTCATATTATTAAAAAATGGGATATTGCCAACCTAAATTTAGTTTATCAAAAAAGAAAAGGGATATTTACACATTATTTTTTTTTTCAGTAATTTCATGACGCTCCATGCCAAGTGAATCCAGATTGCTTTAATTTTGTAGGAAAACATACCCAGGTTGCTTCAGTGGTCTTATAATTTGAAGAATTATGGGTAGCCTAATACTGAGTGATCTAGTAGCTGACTAGCTAGATTTAGATCAGGAGGTCCCAGGTGTGGGGCCTGGCTTAGGGTCTCTTGGCCTGGCGTTAACCTTTTATTCACGTGACTCTTTTCTATTATCTTTGGTTCTCATCGTTTCAACAGATTGAAAACAGACAGACCACAATAACTTCAACCAACTATAGAGCACCTACTAATCAACAAACTAGGGGATCTTCACACCAGCCTATACATGAGGTAACTCCGACACCTCAGCTGCAAGTATGTGTAACAGTATATCTATAAACCTTTGGTACACACATTAAACAGAATTAAAACCATAATTCTGTCGAGTGTAAACTTTGTCCAAGGATTGGCTGCCTATGTTTGACAGGGTAACAAGTGCCTACTAATGTTTTAATTGGCACATGAGTGCTAAAGGAGGTTCAATGGCTAAAGGTTATGACAAAAAAATCGAGGATTACAGCTAAACTTGATTGCATTATGCTAAACCTCCTCTATGTGTCTCTGCTCTCTGATGTCAGTGTTATTCATTGAGCCTCATCATGGTATTTTAAACCTTGCACCATAAAGGTATGTAAATGAGTCATTCTACAAAAATGGATTCCAAAACGTCACACAAAAGCCAAAAATTCAAAATGTACCCATTGGAATGAGAATTGTTTTGAAATGACACACAAACACTCCGGTTTAAGAAAAAGTCACTCTTAAGGCTCAGGGTAGCTTAAAAACTATATTTATTAGAGAAAATCTGCATAAATACAGTTGGTGTTGGACGTGATCTATGACACAGTCATCACAAAACTCCTCATTTTTCATATATTTTAAGGTGTAGATCTGATAAAAAAGAATCAAAAGTAACAGAAAGACAAAATATTGAAGCCTCATACTAAAAAATCAAGTCTGGATTGGATTATATGAAAGTTTTAGTGGTTGAAGTGTGTGTCATACATCACATCCAACACCAAGACATACAAAAGTTTTTACAGTTAAAAAAGACATTGCTATAACTCCTTTTTGGCACATCATGAGCTTTGTCTATATAAATAGATGTAAGATAAGCCACAATACAGCTATTTACAGAACACAGAAATACTATTTTAATCTTCATAAGTTTTGGATGTGATGGTGACACACAATTTGTATGTCATCATCACGTCCAAAACTAAGACATTAAAGTTTCTATAGTTACTGCAAACATACATATGTAAGTCCTTCTTGACATATCATGAGCTTTGTCTATTTAAATAGATGTAAGACAAACTACAAACAGGTGTTTAAGAGGTCAAAGAAGAACAATTTCAATGACCATAAGGGTTGGACGTTATGATGACACACAATTACCTGGGTTCAGTAGTGACTATGACACACAAGGTCTTAGTACTAGTTTTAACAATGGTAAGGGTTTCTAATTTAAATCACACAGATATCCAAAAGAAACATTGTTGTGGCATGTAATTTGGGCTTATTGAGGTTGTTAGAGGTTAGGAAAGGTTTTCTTAGTTAAAATAAGCATTAAACACAATTAGATCTAAACAAATAGGTCGGACGTGATGCTAACAGAAAAGTGACACACATAGTTTTCAACCTAAGAGAGCTCCTGTCCACCATGTTACCCTCTCCACTCTCCCCTCCATGAAAATAAAATGAAAGTGTTGAAGAAAATCTGCTTTTAGTTAGTGCCCAATTGGCCTAGAGTTTTCTATAGAAAGCTTTGGGTTAGATGTGATGAATGACACACACATCTATGGTCATATAATTTTAGGGCTGCTGGCAAAAATACAGATTGTTCTGAAGTCACTGGCTGTCAAAAGTGTCAGTTCTTAGACTAGATATCCGATGTAATAATTTTTTTTCATCTGCTGGGTCAAATTTAATGTAGCTATTGATGTCAAATTGAAAGAGGCATATGACACACACCATCACGTCCAACCTTGCTTGTAATTTTGCTGCTGAGCATCAAATGATGGAATCAAGGCAAATTTTTTTGGCTTTAAAAATGTAGTTTCACCCTTTCTCTTGTAAAAAATCATAACGAGAATAGGCTAGACAACCATTTTGAAAAGTTAGTTCTAAATAATAACTGCTTGTTTTTCATGTGACGTTTTTTGAGGCAGAAAATAGAGCATTTTTTAATGGAAATAGCTTTTGTGTACTAAAACGTGGTAATTTCACACCTTGACTACGTTCACTAAGCTAATGTAACACTTACATGAGGCAAAGAAACAAACAAGATGTATGAGAGTTGCTTTATTATTTTTTTACAAGGCTTATTTAAGGATGGGTTGATAGTGAAGCACTTTTGGAGAATAGCTCAAATGATTCAACAAATCTCCCTGAAATTTTGGGATTTCATAATAACATTTACAATTTCATTCAGGGATATCTTTTTACTTTTTGCAAATTTTATTTTTAAAGACTTATGCTGTCCTTATCAGGTTTCTTATTTTCCACATGGGATCCTGTGTATCAGCTCATTCTTCCTGAATTGCTAGTTGTGAAATAAGAATTTTAGGGAACGCGAAAAACAGAGTGACAAAATTACTCTAGGTAAAATAATAATTTCGGGCTCTTATAGTTTTTAAACTTTCAAAGACATCCCTGATGCACTAAAATTTATACTTCAAATAGATTCTAATTGTGTCAATCTATCTCTCTTCATAAAGTCCAAGCCAATTTTTTTTTCAAAGTCCTGGGCTAAACCTCTTTGAGCATGTACAGCATATCAACTTTCACCAATGTTCTCTCATTCTCATCCTATATTATTTCATACCTTTTTGGACCATAATCGTAATTTCAAATCACAACAAGTCATTTTTTTGACAACTTGCAAGAAACTAATATAGCTCTACAAACAAGTATGTCTAATCAGCTGACTAAAACTGTCTTGCATTACATGTTTTTGTTTTAGCATACCATACACTTCAAATTTGATCCAGACCAATGTGTTGCTTAAGCTTTCTGTACACAAGTTACTATGATAGGGTCATACTAAAGGACCAGGCTTGACCATCGGGTTCATTCAAATGTTTAAGTGACAACAATATGACTTGCAAAGGATCATCAAGAATTTTAATTTTTTTTTCTTTGTCACCAGACTCAATTGCCAGCCAAAGCCATTGTTCAGATGCAAAGGAGTCCAAACGCCTATGACAGGAGCCAGCTGGCTTTAAAAGTATGGTCATGGTTTTGGCTTTCTCGCAAACAGAATCTGAAAGCAATAGTTTTATTTTGCACAGATTATTTTTGAAACATAAGCGACACAAATTTCTAGTTGGTATCACCACACATTGACGTGTTTTGCATGAAGAATTGTTACAAAACAGGCCCAGTTATAAAAAAAATTTTCAACATTTGACTCCCGAAATTTTGTTGCAATATTTGGTAGAGTCTAGGAGAATTTCATATCATTATCTCTAGGGTATATAAAAATGATTTTTTTCAAGGCTGTTCCTATTTTTACCTTCTTTGTAACACAAACATTTTATTTCGTGTTAACTCTGCAAAATTTGAGTACAAATAAGTTAAAAAAAAAACTTTTTACTTGTTTAAAAAATTCTGCAGTTTACAAAAGATGATAGCAGTGGCTGAAAATTAAGATTTAATTCAATAACTGTTTAATGCAGCTTCCTGAGCCAAGTCGCCATTCGCAGATGTCATAGAAATTGCAGACTTAGTCATGCAATAGTGCAGTTCATACTTTTTTATTTTGTTAAAAAAAAAAAACATTAAAAAACAAAATAGTTCAGGAGTTAAGACTGTAATACACATGTGCAGTCTCAAGTATTTATGTTTTATGATTTACACCTTTCCACACTGTATTAAGACTTTTTTTTATTTTGCACCATTATTTCTCTAGGTAGGAGATATTATCACTGTGACAAAGATGAACCTGAATGGACAGTGGCAGGGGAGTGTCAACGGAAAGTTTGGCTCTTTCCCCTTCACACACATCCGTTTCCTCACCCCAGAAGAGCTTCAAAATTTAGAAGAGCATGGTGTGCTGCCCAATGTACACTGAGGCATAATTATCTTTCTTTTGTTGACTTGTTGTTTTAGTAAGGTAGTGTTCTCTTGTTCTATGAAGTGATGATAAGGCTGTGTGGAGTGTGTCTGCATTTTGGCAGGCTCATTGCTTTCACAGCATGAGACTGTAAGGTGTGACTGACTTTGCAGCAGACTCATGGCTTACACAGCACAAGACCTTAAGGGTGTGACTGTTGCGGCAGACTTATCACGTACACAGCAGGAGCGTATGAGGTGTGACAGCGTTGTGGAAGATGTGTTACTTACATAGCATGAGGCTATAGGGTGTGGGGATGTTGCAAAACAAATGTTGCTGATATAGCAATAATTGCCACTCTACATAAGCAATACACGATTTTTTTTCCTGATGTGAAATGAGGCATGCATTTAGATAATTAGTCTTTATCTTGTATCTACCTTTTTCCTATTATGTCTGTCTCTTATGCCTTGTTATGAAGGATTAGGCAATTTTACCTCATCTCTAGCTGCAAGAGACAGCAGGAAACACCATTAAAATTAACCCACACATGTGTACATATAATGAGACCATGATGAAGGTTCATGAAAAGTATGAGATATATATCACCAGTCTACTTGTAGGAAGACAGGATGAAGGGCCTTTAAAACTATGATATATACATCATGGTGTATGGCTTTTTTTTTTGTGGGAGGGGATTTTTTTTTTCGTTATTTTTTTTTTTCAAAGACATTTTTAACCAGTGGTCCAATCTAGCATTTTTTCTTTGAATGCTGTAAAACTTGAAGGATTTTCATTATTAATTTTTCTTGGCATGGGTTAAGCATAAATACATGATTTATTTTTGAAAGTTAAAATGTAAACTAACTATTACACGTACAAATTGAAAAGTAACCATGTGTTTTTTCTTTTTATGTTGGCAAAATCTCATGCCCTCAAAAGCTAGCAGCCATCAACACTATGTGCTCTTTGAGCCTTTGGAAGCAATATCTGAATTGAAAACACTGTGTTGGGATTTCTTCCTCTTTGTGCCTTATGGCTTCCCTCGTGTGTGTTATCCTAAGACTAGTTTCGTTAGGTGTAGGTTATGATTTATTTTATGATTTTTTTTTCTTTTTTTGCACATAAAGCCCGTCCTCAACAGCGCTTTCTCAGGTTTTGAGACTTTTGTCAGACAAGAGTGTTTGTGGCAATTTCAAACTTAGACCCCTGACAGGAAGATCTCTGCAGGTTTGCTTGCCATTGCACCATCAGTGCCACTCCTAAAGCTTAGAAGTTCTGTTGATTTATGTTTGGGGAGTAGTGGTGATTAGTGGTGATTCCAGATAACTCAAACTACAGTGGTTTTCATTTATCAGGGATATATGCGGGGAAGGTTTTTTTTTTTCAATGTTGGAGATGAATTTTTATGCTGGTGAACACAATGGAAGAAGTTGAGAATAGAAAATTTAAGAATAGCCCTCTTGTAACACAAATCTTGTATCACATACTGTTAATCAGGGTATCAGTGGCATGTTGTTTAATTGAATTCTGTTACCTGCAAGAGCTTTACTGTCATGATTTTAAGCTTATTTACTGTCAAACGTTCAGTAATGGCTCAAATTGCCTGAGATTGCCTAGAAGTGGACATGCTAACATCAGCATAAAACATAAAAGAAACACCATTATGTTACAATTTAGATGAAATTATAATCAGAAGATTTGATATATTAATGTTTTTGATTATCGTTATGATCTAGTGTTAAAGAGAATAAATAGTCAACTATTGTGCTGGCACATTTCTTCATCTTGTAGATGACCCCCCCAAAAAAATTCTTTTTATTTGCCTCTTAAAGTAAAATAAAGCTGGCAGACAGCTGACACAGAAGAAAGCACTCTAACATCTTTTCAAAAAATGAATCTGCCATAGGCTTAACTGTAATCATGTGGGTCATCTCTTCTCTGTTTAGGTGGATGAGATTTGTTACATTCTTATAAAAACCTACACTATAAGGGGAACATGTGAATTACTTGTGTGTCATTTAAATACATTTTACTCAGGTGTTTAAGCACTTTTTTTTTTCTTTTTTGATCCAGAAAAGTTAAACTGTAGAAAGCTGCAATATTGTTATACACATTACTGGACTTGATCAAATAGTACTAAATCCTTTGATTGAATTTTTTTCTTTTGAATGTAGAAAAAAAAGTTTAATTTTACGCAGGCCTTTGAAATATTTCATGGATGCAAAGATACAATTATGTCAAAGCTTTCCAAATCAAACAACGAAAATATTCTCTCAGGATTCATAAAGTTCATATTGAAAATATTTTTTAAAATTTACTATGAACCGTATAGGTGAGAAGACATAGGTATTTTTTCCCCATGTTCCTTATTAAACTTTAATTGATTTTATTGCATCAAACTGCTGGACAAAGATTTTATAGTACTAGTACAAGAAATCAAGAGACCTAGGTGTGATGAGCTTAGAAACTTAGCTTAATTTTTCTTCCTTGTTTTGTGTCAGTTAATTTTAATTCTGTAAAAACATACTGCTCATATCTATATGTGTGGCAAATCCAATTACTGCTGTAGACCTTACATCGTCATAGAATTTCATGTTTACAAATACCATCTCTGAGGTAGATTCTATTTTCTCTTTAGGTAAAAAGTCTGTTAATACTTATTCACTCTTAAACCTCTCTCCTTGATCTAAATGTGTGCATTTTCAATCTATTATTTCTATATTCAAACCTAGTTGCAGGAGGAAAGAAAAAGCAGCAAATCATTTCTATGCTGTATCACTAAATGTGTCGTATAAAATGCAGTTTTGTTAGGCATAAGTATAGTCATAATCAGACCTGCCAACTTTCCGTTTTCGCCGGGAAAAATCCCGGTGAACGCCTATAAATTCCGTTTTCCGGGCTGCCCCGCTAAAATCCCGCTCAGTTGTCCCGATGGATGGGAAAAAATTATCTCGTTATATCGGTTGGATCCATGCAATATCTACCGACGTCTACTCTTTGCCTAGTTAAATAGCATTGAACATTTTTAAATTACTATCGACATAACCCAAGTATCCAATCTGCGGTCCGTAACGTTTATTCAACATTCTGTATAAAGAGACTGAGCAGCTTCTGTGTTATTGATATGTCTCGATACTACATGCAGACATGTTGGCATCATGCTTTAGGTGTAATACATCCCGCCAATGGGGGAAATTTTACACTTTGGCTGTTTAACTATAGGCTTGTGCTGTTGTTTCATTTTGTGCGATTTTCTTTCCATTCACATAATACAAAAATGTGGTATCGATGGAAAGTTGATCCTCGTTTTTTTTTGTAATTGCCCTCGAAGTAGACCGGCGTAGTTTCTTTGATCTTATACCAGGCTTGCAAAGTGTCGTTGGATTAAGAAAGCATGTAGATCTATCCCGCAATTATTTTTTTTCGTGGGGGGGTAGGGGGGAGGGAGGGGGTTCTGTAACTCAATAGACCCTCGGCGCTGGTGTTAAGGTGACCAACAGTCTTGACAGTTAGAAAAATCCTTTGCCCCTTCCTCCCCCCCAAAAAAAACCAACAATAAAAAAAAAAAAACCAAGAGCTCAGAATGTCATCTTGCATTGATAGACATACAAGTAAACTATAATAAATATTATTTGAAAGTCAACATGTGCACGATGCAGTAGGCCTAGAGTGATAACTAGCTTACCATGTCGGCAATAGATCAAAGAAATCAAAGGTTGTTTTTTTGGAGTTGCAGCACGACCTTCAAGTCAGCCCCATATCAAAGTAATTTGAGATGCCGGCAATGTCTAGTTTTGACACTATATGAATGGTGATGTGCGTACAAACTGCCAGACATTTACAAAAACTTAACTTAATACAGCACTTTTTCATCTCTCTCTCTCTCTTTCTCTCTCTCTCTCTGTTTCTCCTTTTATCACTCTGAATGTCCCTCAGTAATTCTCACTCTTTCTCTTCTTATTTCTC
>BLXT01005873.1:411479-428119 GCA_019648995.1 Plakobranchus ocellatus
TTTTTTTTTAATTGTGCCAGTTACAATTTTTTTGACAAAAGAGATATAGTTTCAGAAAAAGAGTCCACTTTTTGTTTTGTTTTTGCAGGCTTATAATTGCTGGGGTAAAAATGACAGTCTTTAATGTATAAAAAATAAATTGCCATGTCTATGAAAGTTTTATGGATTAAAAAAAATGGGGGAGTCGAATATCATTTTAATACATCTTGAGACCATTGCAAATGTGATGGATGTTGGACTTCACAAGTTTGATAAACAGGTTAGCAGGTAATGTTTTGCTTCTTTACCAATTTTTGCAAGTTATTTGGGTTTTGATTTCACAGCACAGAATAATGAGTGAGGGTTATGCCAGAGAGAGACAGAGACACATACACACATACAGACACCAAAAAGAAAAGCTTAGATCTGGGAGTACCAAAACCTTTATGAAAGGCCTCTTGTTCTCCCACTGTTTGTATCCTGCACCCGCTGAATGGGGCACACACATGCTTGTACTGTAGCTTATTTAGACAAAGGGTGAGATTATAATTTGTGCATATGGAACTAGTCTGTTGTGATTTTACTTTTCACTAAAAAAAAGCCCTGAAACATTTTTGCTTTCTTTGCTAAACTCAATGTTTGTAAATTTAGCTCTTATTCAATTTTAAGATTTGTTTATATGTTTGTATATATATTATATGTATTCCTCATTGAGCCCAGGTTCTCATTAGGTCCAAACAGGTTGAATTCGAGATTCACCCTTTTGCAAAACCTCAATTTTGGGGGAGTGAAAGATTTTATCAGAACATTTCATATCGAAGTCAACTGTTCAATTTGTAAATCCCCCCCTTTTTAGGCCAGAAGTGATTTCTTTTCTTTTTTTTTTTTTTTTCTCTTTCTTATTTGTTCTGTTGATTTAACCCTTTCAAACCTGAGCCCCCTCTGGCTGTCATCCTCTCCCACCTGAGCAAAATGGCTGATTTCAGGGTAGGGTACAGATAAATTTCCAGAAGAATAATGAGGATATCATTCACAGAAAAAGATGCCATTGAATCCAGATCTAGGCTCAGTGAATGTCTCTGATCATCCTTTATCCAAATTTTCTTCCCGAAACCTATTTCTTTCATCATCTATCTTTTATCGTCAGGTCTATATTTATCTTTAGATCTAGATCTAACTCTATCAGCTCTTCTAACTCATTGTCATTGCTATCACTTTCATTATAGGGGCAATCTTGGTCAAATTCTTTTTTAACTTCATCAGAATTGATGATTTTTCTAGAACATTATTGCACAAAACAATTTTGTTGGGGTTTCCCTGACAACATCCTTGGTACTCTAGTGCTCTCTTCATGTCGTAAATTTGTTAGCATTTCACAAACCATGCAGACAAAAACGCTGAGCTCATAGTCGCAGCCATTTTTACACAATTTGACCTCATTTGAACAGAGACAACAGAAATCTGATTGATTGAATATTTTTAGAGACATAGTCAGGTTTAAGAATGGGTTTCTGAATCCTGGTCTACAGAGAATCCGGCAGAGATCTATTGAAGAGGTTCCTGATTAACCAGAAATCCGGTCTGATGATGTAAAACATTAATCAAAAAAAAAAGGTTAAATAGGTTTCGTATGCTAAACAGTACTGACCTCTTTTACTGGAGTAAATAATCAAAAGTGATATTTATGAGCATACAATGTATTAAAAAGTAAGGAGGCAGAGAAAACAATGACAGGTGAAGTAATCACAAAGACTATACACTCTAGTCTAATGAGAGAAAGGAGAAGTTCAGACAAGGATGTGGCTTCCATTAAATCTCATTACCTTTTTGGATCTTTTCTGAAAAAGCTGAGAAGCTTTCATGTTGTTAGTTATTTAATATTTGGTGTGCATAAAACATTTCAAGACATTGGTACTCAAATATGTGTTAGTAATTATACATTTTCCCATTACTTTATTTTTACAGTAAATGAGAAAAAAAATTGTCTTTGTTGCAATTAGTGTTTTATTCTCTCTGAGGCCTTTTATGTAGATTGGCTGTCCAAGAAAACTTTTTTTTTAAACTGTATTTGTTATTAATTGCATGTTGTCTGAAACTACTGTAGAATTTCCTGTGCACGCAAGCTTTAGAAAAATCAGTCAAATTTAAAAAAAAATTTCTTGAAAATGACATTATATTGCACTAAATTTTATTCTGTGCCTTTTTTAATTCGGCTGGGAATAAAAGAGAAACTAGCTTTTGGTTAAATTCATACCCATGTTGATATACTTGCTAAGTTTTCAGACTTTTCTTTTTGTTTTTTTTTTTTTTTTAATAACATGGAAAACTAAATTCCTCCAATTTTACCCTTTTACTGTTTAAATTGATTTTGTCAGAGGAAACAAAGAAGTATAGAATGATAAGTGGTTGTGGGCCTGCTATTTTTTTTTTATAGAAAGGAAAATGATGAGAGAGCTTGTCTTTCTGTTTTTTTGTCTTTTAATATTTTAGCATTTAAAATGAATTGTTCGTGTATCAAGAAAAATCTTTCGTTGTGGAATACTAAAGTTAAGCCATTTGCAAGTGGCAAAAGGTTGCTTTCGTGATCTCTTACTTATGAACATGTTTCAAGTGTATTGGTAGTCACAATTCATCTTGTATGGGCAACCAATATTTAGACATGGTTTTCACTTTTATTCCTAGTTGTTTGTCACTCCCCACCAAAAATTATTACTTTTTTTGTTTGTGTTTTTATGTTTTACTGTAACCTAAAGAATTCACTTATTCTTGAACAAAAACTTTTTTCCATTTTCTTATCAGTCAAGATTGTCATTTTAGTTAATATTTTTCTCCTTTTTCAAAATGAAAAATGTGGCGGCCTTTTGGCATCAGATTTAATTCTTCATAATCCAGAAAAGACCAAAAGGTAATAAAAATGATTGACTATGACACCATTTATTGTGAGTTCCAGAATATAAGTGATATTTTACACATTTTAAATCAGTGGCTCACTCTTAAACTCATCAAATGAACTTTGTTGTTCTGGAATATGCATAAAAATATGTTGGTTCCCTCTGTCAGGATAAAAGAGGAAAGTGTTTAGCGGTTTGATTGAGTCAAGAAAATGGAGATCTACATTTAAAGCGTGTAAAATTACCAATGTCCGAATGTTGAAAATGTTCAGAATACGTTGCATGAATTATTTATCTCTGAAAAATGTTCTTTTTTTATTCCACCTTTGGCTTTGGCTTAACCTGAACCATAAGGACAGCAAGAGGATTAATTTTGTGAGACTGACACAAATTTTAAATTTTTGGGAAAGTATTTAAAAAACAAAAATGTATTTTAAACACCTTTTCTCAAAACTTTTATTTGTTACATCTGACTTAAGTGTACAACAATAAATTTAGCAAAGTTGATGAGAGTTGAGAGAGAGAAGGTAAAACTTCATGAAGATTAATCTTGAAAACCTAAATTGTTGTGACCTCATTTGGGCGTGATGGGCCTTTTTTATCAAGTCAAAACTTTAAATGCATGATGGTAAAAAAATCATAAAGGATAGCTCAAATTACCCAAAGCGTTTGTAGGGATGCAATGCACTCAGTTTATGAGCTAGTATTTTGAAATTATTCCAAAAAAATGTTTCTTAAAAGTGTGACATGGATATAAAGACCTTTGCCCTTTATTGTGGCTTTCATTGTACCATGAAGTTTTAAGTTGTAACTCAATATCATACATTTTGCATCGGTGCATAATTCATGGTTTTGATGTACTCATTGTAATTTGTATTGATTGATACATATTTCTTAGTTATTTTCAATGCTATTTGATGTGCCCCAGAAGCAAGGAATTTGTAATGTACAATAAGATTTGTATTGGATATGCAATATCAGTGAAAAAGCAACCTACATTGTTGTTGTTATGACTGTCCTGCCATCGCCTTTACTTTACTCACGTATATTTAGCTTCTATCTTGCAAAGCCAAAACAGAAAACTTTGGTCTCAACAAACTTGTTCAGCCATTTTAAAAAGTTTGATGGAGCCAAGTCTTCTACTGTCCTCCCCCATGCATACACACTTTTTCTTTCATTGTCATTTAAGTTTAAAAATTTTTTTTTTTTTATACAGCATCTTTTAAAAAATGGTTTTAGTCTCTTTAAGACTGAAGTCTTAATTCTAGAAATCATGATCACCCCCCCCAAAAAAATTGATAATCATTTCCTAATAATAGCCATTCGTCTTCAATAAAGTGGGATTGTCTTATTTCATGGTCAAAAGTATTTCTAGAGAGATGATAATTTTTCTTCATTATGTAATTAGGGTGAAATTTTAAAAGATGTGCACATTTAATAAAAACTTCCCAAGTTTATAATTTTAGACAATATGAATATTATTTCCTAATAAATAGCTTTCATCGTGTACAGTTTTACACAATTGTACAAAAATATACCTGTAAACCCATGTCCATCTTTGTCAATAATTTGTATATGTCAGTAATTAGTTGTATTACTTTCCCTTCATAATGAATGTCATGAACCAAGTCAATCCATTTTAAAAAACAATTATATGTCCGGATGAAATAACAATTCAGTATATATTTAAATAAAGATATAATATTTTTTTTTGTGTGTGTGACTTCCATACAAGATTACAAGTTACACCAGCAAATTAAGCATAGTTTGGAAGAACGAATTTAAGAAATAAAACCCTGTACAGTAACCAAAACTTCGTGCAGCCTAATTTTGATGTTGTCAGACTTCAGTCAATCACTGCAAAAATTTATTCTAAAGAAGAAGAAAAGAAAGTGTTGGTATCAAGTCAGAAAATGAAGAAAAGTTTCTAGTTTTCAAGCTCTTTCAGTTGTTCTAGTTTTCCTCTACAATGCTGCCCTTCCCCCCCGCCCCCCCAATAAAAAAAAAAAGTTGATGGTAACATTTGTTACTCATGTAGAATTTGCTTCAAAAAAAAAAAGGATGACCAATAAGCAAGAAAGCTTAAACTTATTGACTTTTTACACCTTTATTTTGATATTTTAGATATTTTGGGTTACATTGAAATGACAAAAGAATTTTTTTTTCAAGCCATTCTTCTTTTGTGGCATTTGGACCAAGAAGACAAACTAGCCATATTTGTGCTGTAATGAGAAACTACAGTTTATTTAATGTTCCAGTGTTTGGTTGAAAAAGATTTTTTTTTTTTTTTTTTGATTATGAAGAAACAGTTATGTCAAAGTGACTTAAAGAATTCTTAGTTCTATCCGTTATTACAGGAGCCAGTTTCGAAAATATTAGAATCTGCTATTGTCATAAAATTGGGTATGATATAATCTGAAATGGGAAATCCTGCAAACAAAGAAATTAAGGCAAGAAAGTGGCTTAAACAGATCATCTTGTTTTTTAAACAGCTATGTCATTTTTACATATTTTTCAAAACAAGTTTTATTGTGTTACAGGTCAGAACAATGAACCGTATTGAAAGCAGAGCATCCAAAGTCTTTTGATTATTAGACCATTTTTTTGCCTACATAATGCTTTCTGGGAGATATTCAAATAACGATTTCTCTTTACTGTACAAAAGACAAACCAAAAAGCATATATATGGACATCCAGTACTGACTTCTTCTTGTATTCAAGATCGTTATTTAGATTGGATAATGACATTTTAAAATCTCTGTCCTGTGCAGATGCAATTTAATTCCATTTTGAAATTTATTCAATTTCAATAGTGTCAGCTGAAAACATTTTAATTTAAAAACAAATGAAGCCAAGTAAATTTGAAAAATTAAAACATTCTTTGCCATGTCCATATTCCAATAATTGAATTGTAGCAATTTTACTCTCTTCCCAAAACTGTGATGCAAGATTGTATTTTGGAGAGGTTGAAATGAATCTATAAAAATTTTGAGGTAAACTCAATTATTCTTACTAAGTACATAATTAGTAAATTTTGTTTAATGAAGCTCTGGAATTATTGTCCATTAAGTCTTATGATTTATTCTGTTCATCTTCATAGGCATGTGTATGTGTGTCATAAACCTTTAAAAGTTTTTTATCATTATTATTATTACTCTGATTTATTCTGCAATGAAATATCTATAAAATTATTTACTGAACCGGTCAAAGTTTTTGATTCCCTCTCTTTGTAATACCATTCATATTATAATGATATATTTCAGTCAGAAATAAACTCACTGACCTTTTTGATCCTCAACTCCTTTTTCTTTTCTGTCTCTCTCTTTTTTTTTTTTTTTGATCGGTGAACGTTCTTTTATATGTATAGAATGCAACAAATGACTTGCAAATTAAAAACAGGCAAAACCTGAACAATTTCGAATCATCCTTATGAGCACTCTGGATAGATGTCAAATGGTATCAAACATTACCAGACTCTCCCAAACAATAAGTAAGAATTTTTATCAAAATATTTAAAACAATTTGACATAATATAATAATATGAGGCCTTGTGTTTTACAGCTCATTAATCATTGTGTTGGCTTTTCTAATTATAAAACTTACATTGTGTAGGGAATTCTGTAACTATTTTTATTTGTAAATGGTAGAGATGATAATCGTAAAGCCTGACAGTATATGTAGTTTTGACTGGTATAACTTAAGGTATAAGTTAATATAAGCTTGCATCAAATCATTGAAAAACAGCTGGCACCTTGTCACAAAAAATCACAAAAAGTCCTAAAAGCTGGGCTAGTGAGTTCACTTCCTTGAAATCCTGATAAATCGCAATTTTCTTATATTTTAATTTTTTTTTTTTCATAAAGTGAATTTTCTGACATTCAAATTAAATGCAAGTTTTGTTTTCCCAACAATTTGAATTACGTGGGCTTCACTGCAGCTGGACAAATGCAAGTTTCAAACCACTAAGATAGCTATTTAATCAAGAGGAATAGAAGAGTTTTAGAACCTCCTTTGAAAAATGTGGAACCTTTGAATAATATATAAACGAAAAAAAGCCTGCAACAATTACTGGTATTGTATCAATATTATAGTGAAAGACAACAAAAGTATAGATTATGTTTATCATTTTATTTTTATTTTGATTTTTTTACTGCTTGTACATGTACATACATATTATTGTAAGTAAAATCCATTAAAAAAAATTGGGGGACCTTCTTGAAGCAGATTTGTTCAAGTTCAGTGGAATGCAAAAAAAGAGTTAGTTTTCTGAAAATTACTTAATTCTACTGAAGAAGTCCATTTAATTTAGACCCTTATCTATGACATTTTTTTGACATATTCAATCACTTGCTAAGTCACAATGTAGCCCTAACTTTTTTATTTCTTTCACATCTATTCTGAAACTTAATTTACTGATGATACATTGCCCGGAAAACTCAATTTGTCAAAATTTGATTTATCAGAACATATTATAATAAAGAGTCAACTTGATAAAAGTTAAAGGGGATTATTTTTAATGGCTACTGCACAGTATTTGTGCTGATACTAAGATCTACATACAGTTATAGTTAGGATGGACGCTGTAGTGTACTTGGTAAAAATAGAAAGACCATAAAAGTATTTCTAATAATGCTTTAGTTTCAAATCATGGCTTTCTGAGAGTTAGAAATGACTTTTTTTTTTTAAATATAAAACAAAGAGGGGGAAAATCTGTCATTGGAATGTACCTTGATTTATCATTAAATGAGTTAACCAAATTTGAATCAGATGTAATCTATTTTAATGTGTGTTTCCAAATAGTTTCAATTAAGTGGGCTCCATCATAAATACTACAGCTTTATTCATAAATTTTTGTAAACATAAATCTTTTGGCTAAAGTAAAAAAATATAAAAATTTTGTTTGTAAAAAAGATGAAAAAAAAAAATACAGATAGCAAAACAATATGGCTGCATTTGACACTGGAGGGTATATTTTACTGGAACAGGGCCAAAGAGCTTCACAAACTCTGTGAAAACGTTTTGTGAGCAACAGGGCTAAAAATAAAAAATAAAAACACAGCTCTAGATTAAATAAAATGTACATCTCTTCAACCTCTGATACGTGAAAATAACAGGCATAGGAATTGCCTATGTGAAAATACACTGAAACCAGGCTGGGTGTAGGGGTAACACCCTGCTGGGGGCCCTGGGGGTGGCCGAAGCAAATTTAAAGCATTTTGTGCAAAATATAATCATTTAAATTTGCTAAATCAGAAAACCAACTGGAAAATTCTTTTTTTTCAAAATTGTTAAATGTGACGATTGATTCATTTGGTCTAATCTCATGACATTTTATTCTACAGCTTTAGCCCACTTTATTTTTACCTACTGCTTCAAAAAATCTCCACATATACACTATGTCATATGATCAATTTCATATGTTGGGGAAAAAAAAAGATTTTGTAAAAATTCAGACTTTTATAAATAAATATACACTTTTTTTTTTTAAGTCAGATATATATGCAAATGCTTGAATTTTAATAATCTAAACTAGAATTAAATGCAGTGCCTTGAAGCCTTGAGGGCAACCTGAGATCACAATCTGAAGGTATTGCTGCACAAACAATAATTTAAAAGTAAAACTTATTGGTAAGCTGATATTTTAAATATAAAGGAACTAATTCTATTGATCACTACTATTGATTGCAAGCAACATTTCAATTGCAATTAAACAATAAAATCCTACTTATTATAGACTTACCTTATCTGAATTAAAATATGTGTAATAATGCATATTCCCTGTTTGCCTTAGAAAGATAATGGCAAAAGCCGCATAGAGACATAATAATTCTGAGCTGAAATAATAGCGCTTTCATTTTTTTAGAAAAGCAGTGAAAAGAAGCAACAAACTGACTTAATATATTCTTTTTCCTCAAATGTATTACATGCTTCATCTCACCAATTAGAACTGGTCTAAAGTCACATAATAAGCAGAAACAGATTTATGGTCATTGCCTTGAAAGTTCTGTAACAATACTTTCAATAACACAATGTTTGTACCAACAAGTACAGCAAACAAAATATCTTCGGAACCACAAAACCAGATGAAAATCTAGGAGAAAAAGTAAAATACAGGGATTTTAGTTGAGAGTGGAGTGCTTCTGATGATGTGATTTTGTGAGTATGGAATGTAATACAGTGTGCAAAAAAACTACGATGGATCATATTCAGAAATTCAATAATATAGTAAGGTTCATATCAGAACACCATGGCACAATAATAAAGTAAACAAGAATATTTCAGGTCCAAGCTCATATAGTGACAAAATGAAAAAAAAATAAAACAAACGTTATGCAATTGTATTTAAAATCAGACATGTTAGCCTAGATGTGACTAATCCAAGAACAGTCAAAGGTTAATGATTGGCCATTACTTGTAGTTTCTCCATTTTTTTAGATTTTTTATTGTTTGGTGTGAAAAAACAGATATTTAGTTTGAAATATATTTCAACTCAATTAAATGCACTTAGTTTTATTGTAAAGTGATACTTTTCGGATTAAAGCATAAAACTGGGATTTCAAGGATAACCTTAATTGAAAAAAAACACTGTAGTAAACTTTGTGGGCTGGCAGCTATGTAGATTATACAAATTAAAGTCAAAGTGAACACACACAAGGCGAAAAAAGAGTTACAGACTTAGAAATCACCCAATTATGTAAAATCACTTAGAAATCACTGAATAATGTAAAAAGCACTGGATCATTTTCATATTCAAAGATCAACGATATAATAACTCTTTTGATATGCTTTGGCACAGATAATATCCTCTGTGCCACATTTGTTAAAATTCAATTCTTCATTGTTTGAAAACACTGTTTCACAACAAAACATTTCCTGGCTTCGTTACCTTAGCCGTAAAAATAAGGCTGAGGAGTGCCTATGTGAACCCCCTAGAAATAGAAAGGCATTGTAGTATGTAGATCTAAATTACATCTTGTAAAGATCTACAATAAACATAAGTACACCTAGGTCTACAATAAAATGGTCAACTAGAAAACAGACAAAGTGTGTAGAATCATCAGTTGTACAGGCCTACATGCACTGCCCAGATTGTCCACTTTATTATGAAATAAAATTTGGCAATCAAAAGACTCTATCCTTACAACTAACCCTTAAAGGTGTGATGATATCTATGAATCAGCCGGGGATTGGATTGGGAACCATCCTACCTAGACCTACTCTAACTCTAAAGGGCATAATTATAATATATTAATAATAATAACAATGATAATAATAATAATAATAATAATAATAATGATAATAATAATAATAATAATAATAATAATAATAATAATAATAATAATAATAATAATAATAATAATAATAATACTAATAATAATGTCTATGAATCCACCAGGATTTGGGAGGTGTCTTACGTTGATCTCACTTAAAAAGTGTGACAGTAATTGTGGTGCTTATGAATCTGCTAGAGATAAAAAAAAGACCCTACCTGGATCTCATGCTAAAAAAGCATGACAATAATTATAGTGCCTATGGATCTGCTAGGGATAAAGAAATACCTTAAAAAGGGCATGACTATGATTATGTTGCCTATGTATTCTAAAGGGTCTGGGAGACATTGTGGCACCTATGAATCTACTATATAAATATAAAGAAGGGTAAAAAAAGTGGGTCCCATGGTTAGTCTAAGCATTCGGGAATTAGGAATACAGTCCTGGTTTTTCTTAACATACGGCATTATGAGGTAGTTTGCCTATGCTTTCCTCGCCGCCTTTACTTTTGCAAGGTCTTAAGAAACCTAGCTACCCA
This sequence comes from Plakobranchus ocellatus, assembly GCA_019648995.1. Lineage (NCBI taxonomy): Eukaryota > Metazoa > Mollusca > Gastropoda > Plakobranchidae > Plakobranchus > Plakobranchus ocellatus. The sequence goes on from BLXT01005873.1 coordinate 422,159, forward strand.
CTTATTGCTGGGTGGACATGGAGGAGCAAAGAAAAATTGATTTGGCCCTGACTGGGATTCCAACCTCAGACCACTGACTTGGTAGCCAACTGCATAGAAAAGGTTGCCTCAGCAAAAAGACGAATCTTTTAAAGCATCCACAGATATTCTTGGTGATTTAATAAAAACTAAACCCAAAGTGCTTTTGACTGTTTGTCCCAAAAAAGAAGTATTCATTCAAGACACAATCAAAGAAGATAATGCATCAGTCAAAATTCCTTGCAATGAACTGTATGTTGATAAAAATTGTATTCTGTAGGAAAACAATGTAACTGTGTCAAATTTGACTATAGAAAATCTCGAGGCTACATAAGATCTGCGTCATTTAAAAAATAAAAATAAAAGAATGATATCTGATTATGCACACTTAGCAACATTCAAATTATGACAAAAAAGGAAATTTTAGTCAAGTGTTGATAGTTTTTAAAATTTAGCAACAAGTATTACCAAGTGCAAATAATTTTTAAGTTAAAAAACTTTTCAAGTTATTAGAAAAATTGATCACCTCAGATCACCATCTTTGATAACGGCCATCAAGTTTTAGTTGATCAAGTTTAACTCAGCAATTCATTTAGAAATCACCCAGCTCTGATGCAGGTCGGGCATTAGTAACACCATGGATAGCAAAACCACCTTTAGATCTGCAGGGACCCTTCTGTCATGGTTTGAGCCCTGCCACCGGCCCCCTGGCCTGATGGGAGGCTTGAAAGCCTGAGATCACCTTGTTGTGGATAGGCTATCATACAAAAAAACCCAACCAAACCTTGTTGGAGGCCTGATTTTGTCTGACTGCATCACACATGCATGGTCTAACACATCAAGAGTTATTCTTTTTGGCTGTAGCACAATTCATACTAATACCTGAGTTATTTCCTCTTGCTGCATCACAATTTATTTCGTTTCTATCATACTCAGAGTGATTTTCTATGCTGAATCACTTACAGAAATGTGAGCCTGACAAAATTTCCTGGACTTTGAGTGAGGACTCATGATCAATTGAAATTGGCTAGTCAGCACAAGAAAACATACAAAACAGCAGTCTTAGAAAAAATTCTGTCTTCTCCAATTTCCAGAATTCCGGAAATGTGGCATCTCTGCTCATGTATACCATTACCAGAGTTATTTTTCCTGGTTGCATCAAATTTACCATTAACAGAGTAATGTTCTTCATCTGAATCACAATTATACCAATACCAAAATTACTGCCTCTGGCTGCACTTCCTTTCTAACATTACCCTAGTTATTTCCTCTGGCCTCAAAACATGTACTGGTATACCAATACCAGGATTATTTTTCCTGGCTGCACATCTATATCATTAATACCTTCGCACAAGTATCCCAACTAACTTAGGGGACATAAAGCAAGCAAAAATTTCCCGTTAACATGCTTATTTTCTCTGGCTGCACCACATCTATACTATAATCAAAGTTCTGAACTTTATTTATACCACAACTGGAGATTTGTTCTGGCTGCACTACATTTACACACTGGCCAGCGTATCAAAATCAAAAATTGGATCAAATGTTAAAATAATGTATCAAATTGAACTATAAAACAGAATTCATATCCTCAGTGACGATTAAGGTCTATGGAAATTCACACACAAAAAGAAAAAAAAATCCCCCAAAAAGTTATAGCAATATCTGTTTTTCTGATTACAAAAACCATTTGGGACTCACATGCAAAGTCACAAATCAAAGCAGAAATTAATAGCCATTAAACAAGTTTGTCAACAGGAAAAATAATCAAACAAGTGAACTCTCAACAATGATAAAATAAAATTTGAGAAAATTAATATATCATAATTATATTTGTCTTAAAAAAATGTTTGCTGACCATTAATTTTCTATATTAAGCATGGCACCAAGAGGACAGCTTTAATGTAGGAAACCTCTAAGATTTTTTCTATGATGTTTTGATGAATATAGTGATATTGACTAGAATCACAACTACGAGATTCCCTGATTGCCATGGCTGCCAACCCTCTATATAAAAAAAATTTATAACAATAAGCTGAAAAGTTTGTAAGGAACCAGAATTAATTGATAAAGAAAGCAAAAAAACCCACATAATTGAAATCTTGTATTTTTGCTAAAACTACCTTTTTTTTAATCTTAGATGCAGTATTACTTTAGATTTTTTTGTACATTTTTTAAAAAGGTCACGATCAGTTTTTAAAAAACATACTTTTAGTGATGTTTAAAGCGACTTTAAACTTCTACGGTTGTTTATTTTTCTTGAAATCCCTAGGAATCATTAGGAAGCCTTTGGAAATTATCTCTAAAGCCCTTTGGTAGACCTCAAAAAACACTCACCAAATTATCAATTTTTAGTCTCACAAGGCAAAATAACACGAGCCTAAGTGGTTCTTTACCAAGAATACTGAACACAGCCATTCCAAAATGGCGTGTCGTGTAGTGGTGGGCATATTCGTTTCATGGCTCCATTTCATGTAATTTTTACTCTATGCTGCTGCTACTACTACTACTACCTCTACTGCTGGCAGCAGCAATAGATAGCTGTAGCAGTAGTAGTAGCAGCACCAGCAGTAGCAGCAGCAGGTTTGGGTTTTTGTATAGCAGTCCGAAGGTGATCTCAGGCTTTAAGGCCCTCCATCTGGTTGGGGCGCCAATGTTGGGGCTCAACCCTATGACAGAAGAGTCCCTGCAGATCTCAGGGCTGACTCACAAGCACTGTGCCACCGACACCTGCAGCAGCAATAAAAATTACATGAACTAGAGCCATAAAATGAATATGCCCACCATTACACAACAAATCATTTGGAATGGCTGCCTTCAGTATTGTCAGTATAGAAACCACTTAGGCTAGTGTTATTTTGCCCTCTGAGACTAAAACTAATGATTTGGTGAGTGTTTTTCAAAGTCTACCAAAGAGCCTTCGGGGGATTCCAATGGTTTGCTAGTGATTCCACCAAAGGGCTTTCAAGGGATTCCTCGGGATTCCAAGGGCTTCCTAATGACTCTTAGGAATTCCTAGGGATTACCAAGGATTTCGAGAAATATAAACACCAACTTTCACATTAAAAAAAAAAAGTACTATGCTGGCAGCCCTGTGAATGTTCATAGATCACTTAATTCATGACCAGATGATATGGCAAAAGAACCAATATGAAAAAGGTACCCACTAACAAGGCTCAGGTTTGATCTTTATACTTTCTGTACTTTGTTTTATACTTGAGCACTCTTGCACTCTTTCATGCTGAACATCCTGAAGGCTTTGCCCGGCAGTTTCCACCTTGAGGTTAAAGGTCAGAGCAAACTGAAACAGAAAGACTACAGCCCAGACCAATGGGTACAGCCAGGGTAATGAGCTGGACAGCAGAGTGGCACCAATGAATGGTGTCAGAAGGCCAGGGAACTCTATCACAATATTCATCCAGGCCAGGGCTGTGCTACGCATGTCAGTCGGAAAGGCCTCAGGAGTGTAGGTGTTCAGGATGGAATAGATGGGCACCATACTGAAGTAACAAAGTATGATCAAAGCAGCTTGGACTGAATGTTGGGGCACTGCGGCAAATAGGAGCAAAGAAGCTGCTGTCAAGGCTGAGAAGAACCTCAGGGTTCGGATCCGACCCAGCATGTTTCCCTCCACTAGCAGCATGGCTAGCACAATGCCTGGCAGTTCTCCAATGAATACTGAGAATAAGGAAAGTTGCGCATGTGCACCCAAGCGTGATGACATGTACTCAGGTAGATATGCTGTCACACCCCAATAACCAGTGGCCTCTAGGAACCATATCAAAGTGAAGGTGACACTTTGTCCTCTTAACTCTGGAGAGAAAAGGCGAGCCAAATGGGTAGGTGAGAGTCCCTGTTTTGAAGAGGGCAAAGTATCAGGACAGGTCAAATCTGTGAATACCAAAGAGAAGAAAAGGTAAATCTTGAGAAGTGACTTAAAGCACTGGTTGAAAAAGGTAAACAATTACAGGTTGACATTCTTTCTAAAAACAGAACATATTTTCTGTCTGGATGTGAGCAACAACCTGTTGAGGGTTGACTTCTAAAACCTACATGTCTCTCATTTACAAAATATTATTAATGTCAACCTTCAATGAAATGATTACAAAGTTGCTGGAGTTTTCAAACATGACACAAAGTTTTCCATTCTTTATGCTTTTTTATAATGAAACTTAACAAGACGGCTGAGCAAGTGGCTTCCTCCTGAGCCTAGACACAAGCAAACAGGCAAAAACTAATTTAGTAAGATCTCTAAATATCAGGCAATAGATGAAAATGATTAACAACAAACAACGAAAATTGAAAACAACCTGAAAATGAAAAGAGTGTTGCAGAAATAAGGAATTCATATGCGACTTGCTTGGTTCATTCCTTTTGCTTTTATGAGCCAGTGCCCAGGCTGACAAGAATTAAAAGTATATGAGAGAACTACGCAGAAAAAAATTAACTCAAAGAAACCAAAAATTCTTATAAGTTGAATTTATTGACAACAAAAACAGATGTTATGCGCTCAAACAGTTCAAATAAGTGAACTCGACTGGATGACTGTGCTATAAAACTTAACTAATGCAATCGACTTACTGGAATAATCCTGCTTCTCTATCCTGTTTAAAACCTGCAGCGTCTCTGTCTTGCGACCTTTCACCATCAGAAAGCGTGGGCTCTCGCTAAAGTGTGCCAGAGGCCACATCACTGCCAGCAACAGCAGAGCAGGCACGGCACAAAAAGCCACAAACCATCGCCAGCCAAAATGAGGCAATATGAGCCATGCGAGGCCTGCCACCAGCACTGCACCAAGCGCACCACACAGTGTCACTACAACCATGATGGAGCCCCGATGGTTTTTTGGAAGGAACTCTGGAGAAAAAAAGAAGCTAGATATTTCCAATTCTGTCAGAAAGGGTTACAATCTTAATTTGCTGTGCTGCTTACATTGCACATAAATTTTTTTTCTTAGTTGCATCCTTCACATAATTATAGAGATTGCAAGAACTGAAAATGGCCTTAGCGGACATATATCATCTCTATGAATAAAATAAAATCTTATTTATCCTACCCCATTAACTTTCTTGACTAGCTCATAATATTACATCATACACAAATGCAAGAAGTATGTTTATGATTTAAAACACAAAATTAAGAAGGGTTATGTTAGAAATCAAGCTTCTAAAAACATCTAATCATAATATGGACAACTTGAAAGTAATAAGAGTCTTTCTTACCAAGCAACAAGACAAAACCAGTGGCTTCAAATGCTCCAATGCCAAGAGTGACAGCGCATCTTAGAGCAATAAACGCAGGATAGTTAGGAGCAAATGCTGATGCCACACCAAACACAGCCAAGCAAATAATGCCTATAACAAATGGTGGCTGGCGGCCGTATTTGTCACTACAAGTTCCTGCAATGTAGCCGCCCACTATACTTGTAATTCCAGTGCTAAAGACCAAACCCAATTAAAAGGAAATAAAGCATAGAAAAATTTAGTATTTGTAAGGCCTTTCTAAATTAAAAGATTATAAATTTTTAATGTGACTTCCAGTTTAACATCCATAACTTCATTTATAATTAAGACATCACCAAACATCAACCAAATTTAAACTTTGAAATGCACTCAAGTGGATATAGATTATGGCAACAGAAAAAAAAAAAAAACCCTCACTATGCAATCTGTGGAGTTAAGAAGTGTTTTCTCAAGTTGCAGCACATTTATCATTAGGATCAGACCAACAGAGTAGTTACAAAAAAATTATGTGAACAATAGCCACCAAAAACTTTCATGTACTACACTGCCTTATTTCTAAATACAATTTCAACATAAGAAAAACAGGAGTTTTGAGAAGAAAGAAGGGGATGCTTATATATATGTATATCTATATCTATATCTATATCTATATCTATATCTATATCTATATCTATATATATATATATATATATATATATAT
>BLXT01005873.1:442330-452968 GCA_019648995.1 Plakobranchus ocellatus
GAATTCTTTCACCTTATCCTTCTTCTGTTGTTGCTCCTAAAATACTAATACTGGTGCTGCTACAGCTACTGCTACCACTACTACTTTTACTACTTAGCACTACTGAGTTAGGCCTTCTTCCACTGGTTTGAGCGCTGCCACTCCACGATCAAATGGGGAATACATTACTAGCAATACCAAGGTCATTTGATCATTTTGGCTCTATCTGATCGAAGCAAAACAACAACAAAAAAATTGCTGGTACTGCTGTGTCATGTCATTTATGCTCTTAGCTTTAGCCTGTTTCTTTAGTTTTAGGGTCCTCAATAGCTAATGCGATTGGGAAAGCTTTTAAGAGTTTGTATCGAATCTCTCGTTGTTTTGAAACCTAAAATTGAGTCGTTTCTTTGCTATAGTCTTAATTTTTAAGTGGAGTACATTACAATGTATCACTATTATTTCTTGAATCGTTACTCCTCGGGTATTTCCGTGTTTCCAGTGGGTAGAAGGTGGAGATCGCAGTAAGATCAAATGAGCAGCAATGTGAATCTATGATGTACTAACTTTTTTCCCCGTTTATAAATGAAACCGAAAGTAAAGTCATTGCTATAATACCAGTTGATCAATACTTTTTTGTGTGTGTGGAACTGAATAGTAGATGGATTTTAATTGTAAAATACACGTAGATCAAAGTGCAACTCGATCTACATAATTGTCGTGCATGTCAATTTATTACTTCAGACATGGAAAGTAAACTACCACAAAAAAAATATTACAGACAGAGAGCCCATTGCAACCCTAACTCAGATCATAGTTTGGATTAGTGAGTTCCTCATTTAAATTCTACTTTCAAATCTCTGTTTTTAATATAATCCTCTCACTTTAATTTAAAAATGCATTGAAAATTTCTGTCGCTCTAGATACATTATTTACACTACCTTTTCATTTTATTATACAATTTAGGAAAATGTGATATTAAATATATCTGTATCATTATCACGATTTTAAGCCTATAATAGTAATAGGTTCTGCCCATTACCAACCTGTGAATCTAGATCTAGGCCTGAAGGGACCAGAGTAAAACTGGTGTAGATCTAAAAAAAACATAAGTTCCTATGTACTGAAGAATGTCAGTTGGAAATAAACACTTTGTTAGTAATTTTAATAATTTTGAACTCTTAAAGAGCAAATTTCCATATTTCAGCCCCCTAAGTCCAGATGTGATGGATTGGTCATGTCTGTTCCCTGCACATTTTCCACCATCAACACAGCAGCAAGGTAGCAGTGATGTGGCAACATCTGAAACTAATGAAGCTGGTAGCATGCCCTGTGTGGAGTTTGCAGACATTGGCTGTGGTTATGGTGGGCTTTTAGGTCAGTAGCAAACGAGGAGTAGATCATGTGAAAATTGGCCCACTCACATATATAATTGTCTTAATTTGGAGATATAAACCCTGTATCTTTATAAACAAAATATAAATTATTTTTCCATCAAATATTCTTGAAAGTATAACTATAATATAGTTTCAGTGGAAACCAAATAATTCTAAATTCTAAAAGGGGGAAAAAAATTCAAAACAACAGATTCTGACTATTCTTGTTTCAGTGGGTACCAAATAATTCTAAAAGGGGGAAAAAAAATTCAAAACAACAGATTCTGACTATTCTAGTTTCAGTGGGTACCAAATAATTCTAAAAGTGGAAAAAAATTCAAAACAACAGAATCTAACTATTCTACCTTCTCTACTCTTAAAAGTCGTTATGAATAATTATGGAATTCACTTTTTCAGGGTATTTCCTCATTTTTGTTTGAGACTTTCTTATGTTTCTGCGTCATGCAACTATTTCAGCTTGATCATGATGCGGCTCGTATTGATTACTGCTGTAAGTGACATTTTTTATGAAAAGCTTTTATTGCATAGATCTAAATGCCCCATCTCCTCCCACATGTTTCTACCTGGGCCCTGCTCTCCTTTGGTTTGAAAAAAAGCTGTATGTACCCAAGAAAAAAAAGTACATTTTGATTACTATGATAAGAGCGCTTATAGTGTTATTTCAAAATAGTTATTGATTTTATGGTTATTTATGGCCATATTCTATTGAATTTTGTTCTATGTATTTGAAAAAAATTGTTGAATACTGCTGTAAGTATGTATTTAGGGTAGAGTTCAATGACTGTAAAGTTCAGATGAACCTAGCAACTGTATTCTGTAAATACGCCTGTGACTATGTGCATGACTTAGACGCTTATAATTTCATTACGCCAATTTGAATTTGAAGGTTATGCTTGCTATTAAAATCGACATAAATTTACCAAACCACACCCAGAGATTATTGTTGGTCAGTTTACTCTTCTCTTTTAAATGAATGATGCCAGTTCCAAAAGTATCAGGCTTGATGAGATTAAATGAGTGACCTGTAGGAAAACCTTTTTTAACTATATGAATTTGTTACAATGTAATCTGTGCTATATATAAAGAAGCTTCACATTTCTTTAAGAAGTTTTAAGAGATTATTGGCAAGTATTCTGTCCTTCCCATATGCACAGTAATACTGTAATGAAGAGTGACAGGAATGTATTTATCTTTATTTCTACTAATAAGATATGAGTGGAATAGTGTCTGCATACAGGAACACAACACTGACAATTTGCTTTCGAGACAGGGTTGCATCTTTTATGAAGAATTTTACAGACTCATTGAAATTAGCTGATCAGAATGGGCTCACCTTAATTAATGTAATAAGCCATTGGGTACCTTCATCGGCAAATGTAGAAAGGGGGAGCTGATAACATCCATCAACTTCAGTATGTTGTATGAAGAGTCAGATGAATCAAACTCATGCATGTCTCTAGAGTTTCACCGTGTGACATTGTGTGTCTTCAAACTCAATGGAATGGCAGAGCATGTGGATATTCTGTGCGGCTGAAGGCATTGAGCTGGACCAGCCCTGTAGCAAATGAAAGAGGCCTTGCGGAAGACAATCTTATGAAAATAACTTTGGCCTTGTTTACATGTAATGTTTGGTCAAATTTCTGATAGGTCTAGGTTAGACTTATTTTAGTCTAACATTGCTATTAATATTATGGTTTTAGCTTTGTTTAAGATCGAGGGATTTCTATAAAGTTTTTTTAAGTTGTGAGAACATTGTTTACAGGAAGTAAGTTAGGTCGCATCCTGGTGACATGATTGGTGTATCATGTTTGTTTATGAGAGGGTGAGATAAATGAGAGTATTTGATTGGTCAGTATTTTTAGCTTACCTTGATTACAAAATTGTAAATTCTGCCCTTTTCTTGATTAGTTTAACATTGACCAATAAGCCTTTGCATTGCATGACTAGTATTTTCTAAAAGTTTAGGCGGTAGGCATTAAAGAGAGCACTTTGAGATTGTTGGGGGAGCTTGCAGAGATTGCTGAGAGATAAACCACTGATGTTAGGGAGCTTGATAATCGAAGTTATTAAGGGAATTAAATTTCTGTTTTGAAATTGTTCTTGATTCAAATTGATAAACTTTTCAGTCAATTTTCAAAGATTATAAGTGATTTCTATCCTATTTAAAGGAACTCAATGTCACATGCAGTGCGCAACTAGATTTATAACTGAACAGTATTAAGCCATTCATGACAAGGCTACAATCTAAATTAAATTCAGAATAAAATATGTGCAATATGCAACAATATTTAGATAACTTCTCTCTTGCGCATTGTCATGAATTGATCTGAGCGTTGATGTGACTTTCCTGCTGCTTTTGGGAGTTATGAAAATAAAAGTTGTCTGAACCATCAAAGACCGCTTTCATAAGAGTGAAGATATTTGCTATCTGTAACAGAAGCCTGCAAATGACAAAATCAAAATCAGTGTATAAAAGCGTTGATTAGGGGGATTTGGAATGAATTTGACTTAATCAAAATCAATTGTTCCTTCTGTATCGGTCAAAAAGAGGTGGATGAAATTCAGTCTAATATAAAATGAGTTTGTAAGGAAGCAGGTAAATCAATGACATCCTAATAATCCACATACTTATCCATCAAGGCAAAAGCCTCCTCGTAATGAGATACATGAGTTTGATTTAGTTGACATCAAAATGTTGAAATACACTAAGTAAATAAAATACCATGATTATGAATAGCAAGGGATAAAAACAAAGTTCATTTCCTAACATCCAAAACACATGTAATGATGTCCCCTGACAACAGTGAATCTGATTACCGATGACTCCAACTATACTTCTTGATGAGTTTAAGCTAGTGAGACTGTTTTTTCATTGAAAAATAGTTTGTACACACATATGTCTGGTGAGACCATTTTTTCGTTGAACAATAGTTTGTACACACATATGTATGATGCAGCACCGCTTGGAAATCAGTCTCTTTTTTCCTGCATGATTACACATAGCCATATCAGTAGCATGGAGAAGCTAAAGAAAGTCAATACCAGAAAAAGAGAAGAAAGAGAAAGGGAGGTTAGAGAATACAAGAGACAAGAGAATGATAAATGATAAGGAAAATTGAGAAATGAAGCTACGAGAAAAATAAAAGGAGAGAACGAGAGAAGATAGAAAAGTGGAGAGACAGAAAGAGAAAGATAAACTGGGAGAAAAAAAAGAGAGAGAGAAGTAGAGGAAGAGAAGAGGAGAGAGAGAGAAGGCAGACAGAGGTCTAATTAATATGTTCAGTTTTATTGGTTAGGTTTCTAATGTTGGCAGTTGCTGGATTCCACAAATTCTTATTTGTACGTTCTCTGCTTTATCAAGCAAGAAACTTTGCTAGCAAATCAATAGGCATTAATGATACTGTGTTAGTAAAATGCCATTACTAATGTTATTAGGGATTTGAAAAATGCACTTTTTTATTCGTTACGTTCTCTGTGAATTATTATGCATAGAAACATTTAAATATCGATCAAACGCAAGCTTTATTCATAAATCCGTACCCCCAACCCAAATCTTGAAGAAAAGAAAAAATGTCAAACTAAAAAAAATCATATTTTGGGCACTTTGTGTAAATCGTTTTTTCAACAGCTGTAAGTGCCCATACGGCTCTAATAAAAAGCACCTAAAAGCTAGTTATCAAAATCTTTTTACAAATCTACATGCGCCATATGTTTTATCACTCAGAAACCAATGAAGATTATCAAAAAAATTCGATGGACAAAAAAAAAAGAGGTTTCACTCCAATGTAGAAGAGGATCGATTAAGAACTGTGGAAATGGGACAGTTTTTTTCATCCTCCTAAAAAATTTGCTCATCGGCACTTATGGCAGTAATCACCTGCAATGTGTGATAAATTTCCTTTGTTTAAAACAGAGAGCATCTCTTGATATTCAGAGATCATTAACTTAGGCAAGAGGAAACAAAACCATTTTCTAAACAATTCCATCCATAGTGATATTGGGCTTTGAATAAAGAGAGCTTAGTCCAATTCACTCTGGATTTTAATGAGCTCAAATGAAATTTTTAAAAATCTAAACGTAAGAATAAATCCTTACTTCTCAATCATTTGAATTTATGGGGAATATTTATTGGGCTTAGCTTTTAATGTCTCTACCATAATTGTCTGCTTGGCACTTACTTTATTTACAAGTAATATATGCAAAATTGAAACAAGTTCTTAAAAATACCCCTGTGAGATTGCCTTCTTCTCATTTTTTTTAAAATCATATGTGACCAGTGCATAGAAAATGATCATTTATTTGCAATTGCCAACAAGAGATTCTGGAAAGTAGACAAAAGTAGCCAGATATATTGAAAGAAAAATTTTTTTGGACAGATTTTTGAAAGATAAAAAATATGTGTAATGAGCAAAACAAATGTTTTTGTGATCTTGAATATTTTCAAACATTTTGCTTATCTGGAACAAGCAACTCTTTTTGTGTGGACAAGTTGCATACATTGTTAGCAAACAGAGATTTGAGTCATGCGTTGAGTTGATCAGTCTGATATTCATTTACAAAGTTGCATTTGAAATATGTTAAAAGCAATCTTTATGAATTGGAAGTGGCATGCAAACATTTTTTTGTTTTTTCCTTCTTTTTCATCTTTTCAAACTCAAATTAAGCATTGCTGTTTATTGTTAAGAATTAGATTAGCTCTATCAAGTTTCACCTTTTCAAAAGTGACAAAAAAGTAGTTCCAAACTGTGTCAGTTATTTAAAAGATATTCAAACTGCTTCTTTTGGCATAGATTCAGACTGGTATTGACACCAAGTACTTTTTAAAAAATTTCTTTAAGAATTTATATGTCACTAAGGGTATGCATGTTTTTAATCAGCCTATTAGGAATTAAAATCTTCTCTTTTGATTGCAAGTTTTTATCTAGTGGAAAAATAATTAGCAAAGGCTCTTTTCCCACAATTATGTGAATTTGCAGTTGGTTTTAAGTCAGGAATAATGTAATATTTACAAGTTAACATAATCGCAGTTGTAATAAGTCATAGAGGCAATTAAATTTTCTTTGTGTATGAAAAACAAATTTCATAAGCCTATGTCTCAAAATTTCCCTTCTTTAACACAATGATGCATGGTTTTATGTAGCCAGCCCAGGCTATCCGTCAGGCCAGTGAACCAGAGGCAAGGCTTGAACACATGACTAAAAGGTCCCTACAGATCTCAGGGCAGACTTGCTAGCCACTGTGCCACCAATGCCTCCATATTGATGCCAGGATTATTATGATTTATGTCAAGATATTTACAATGCACATTTTAAACGACCACTGTATTTTATTCTCAGTGGCTCTGTCATCCCTCTTCCCTCACACTTTGATGCTTGGTATGGAGATTAGGTTGAAGGTGAGCGATTATGTGCACAAACGTATTGAGGCTCTACGGCTGCAATATCCAGGGCAGTACACAAACGTTGCTTGTATCAGATCTAATGCCATGAAACATCTGCCCAACTTTTTCCACAAGGCTCAGGTTTGTTGAACATGTTTTGCATTATCTGTTCAGATTGTTAAGTTAAAGTGGTTTCCTTGGGACCACAAATAATGAAATTAACAGTAAATTCCTTTTCATAGGAGATATTATAAATTTGGAATACAGTGAAAATTTACAAATTATTCAATATATCAGATAGTTGAATTATTATAACCGTTTTGAATGTAAATGCATGACATATTGTTCTCTTCACTCTTAATTTTTCCTTTCCTATGGTATTTTCAAACATTTTTACTGTAGTTTGTATTAAGATTATAAAGATCATAACCCTTGAAAACATCGCTTGTTTCTTATTTTGTGGATATTAAATGAATGGTTTGGGCAGATTTCCCATGATGATGTATAACTGCACAATTCTTAAATGGCTGATGCCTCTTATCTGATTTTTTGTTTTATATTGTTTGTGATAACAGAATCATTCTCAATTATTATGGTGTGAATTTACATTTTTTTTTGTTGTAACAGAAATAAAGTAGATTAATAGTGTAAACCTTTAGAGTTTCTGCCCAGTGGTTTTTTTACGTTAAGCGTGTAGATTTTTTTTGTTTTGTTTTATTTTACAAGGCTTGGGGTTTAGTTTGGATTTTGTTCATACATAGTCCATCCACACCAAGGTGATTTTCACTGTGAGGCATCAATTGTAGGCTCAAACTCAAGACAGAACAATCCTTGTAGATCTCAGAGCAGTTAGTAAGCCACTGTGCCACCTATGCCCATTTTATAATGAAGCTGTAATGATCTTCATTGTGCTATTTTTATCATGCTTTTTCAGCTCACTAAGATGTTTTTCCTGTTCCCTGACCCTCACTTCAAGAAGGCAAAACACAAGTGGAGAATTATCAACCACACACTGCTTGCGGAGTATGCCTATGTTTTAAAAGTTGGAGTGAGTCACACTCGGCATTTTGAATATTTTAAAACATTTACATAGCTTGTAACTGCTTTCAATGAACTTTATTAATTTATATTTTAAAAAAAAACATAAAAATTTGTTGGGTATATGCAAATATATAAGTACTTTAATTTTTTTTTCTTTTTTTATCAAATGAGCAGAAAAAAAGTAATTTTTAAAACCTCTTAAAAATAATCTATGCTACATCCAATTCATTAGTATTGATCTCAACAAAATATGGAGAAAAACTTTACTTTTTGAATTTGTATTTATTTCGAAGATGATATTGTTCTTCTGTGACTTTGATTTATCTTAAATTGTCTGAATCAGTCACTAAAATTTAGAAACAAAATCCTGGCATTTAGACAATTTATTTAAAAAATGAATTTTCAGTTTCCCAAAACTATTATTCTTGATGTCATTTTTGAACCTTCAAGATTGTTTCCAATATATCTGAACGTGAAAGATAAAAAATCATTGATTCAGCATATTAGTATAAAATGACAATCTGAATAATTCATGTACAGAGCTGCAAAGTAAATCTCAAATGATTTCTAGGATAATCGGCCTCAAAACCTAAATGTGAAAAGGTTATATATCAGAGCCTTTGATATTGATAGGAGTCTCAGTTACAAAATTAACAGTTGAGAGTTTAAAAAACCTTCACCATTAATTTGTGACTTACGCATATAAAATTTCAATATCTCCAACCAATTTGACTTTTCCACTTTATATCTCTGTGAAGTGATTGCAGATATATGACTCACTTTGTTTTCCAGGTCACATATTCTTCTGAATCATTGCCCGATCCTTTTTTTTTTCTCTATACTGTGTTACACTAACTCATATTCATATCTTCAAACCAACTTTTTGAAGTTGCTTGTTTAGATTGATTCATCAGAAATTTCTGCAGCAATTTCATCAAAGAAGTCTATATACTAAGCCTTTCTAAATTGAACTTAATGTTTGGTGAAAAAATTTAATTTAATTTGAAGTCAGATTTGACATACACTGTAAATTATACCTTACAGGGTCTTGTTTATACAATCACGGATGTCAAGGATCTTCATGAATGGATGGTGGATCATCTGTCAAACTTTCCTCTCTTCTGCAGAGTTCCACAGGAGGAGCTGGTATGTCCCAACAATTATAATATTATTCTAGGCTTCCTCTCATTTTACCTGAACATTTTGGCTCTTTTAATGTTTGTGTGTCAAATCTGATATGTATTGAGTTTAGATCTAGACTCGGAATGGCTGATCTAGCCTTGTTTACTTGTAATTTTCAGTCAAATTCTAAGTCAGCAGAAGTTAGGTCTATTTTAGTCAAACAGTGTTATTATTGTTATTACATTTAGCTTTATTTTACGCATACCTATTTCAGATCTAGGGATTTCTAGAAGGTTTTTGAAAGTATGAAACATTGTTTTCAGGAAGTTGTTAAGTATGTAACCAGCTTGTCTCTTGTGCGAGAGTAGTCAACTTTGAATCTCTCTTTAAATCAAAATGATTTCAAAGGGCCCCAAAATTTTGGTTTTGGGAGATACTTCTGTACCTATCTTTTATTATAATGTCTCCCCTACACGCCCACATTATAGGCCAATATGAAGTAGGAGATATATAAAGCTGTGTCAGTTTTTGATTCATACCCTATTCTACAATCATCTTACAATTGGATTCATTCAAAATTAATAGAGAATAATACCAGGTTTGATGTATTGAGAATCGAATAGAGCACTCTACCAGAATATGAAAAATTCAGTTTATCAGTAACTGTATAAAGTGGACTTCAGTTTACCTCTACTAAAATATTGATGTTCTTATCTACACAGCGTATTAGCCAAGGGTACAGACATATATTGTTATCACTAATGCAATTTCTTATCAACCATCACTTAATGCAATGATGAAATCAATGCAATCTCCTTGTATTGAGTTTTAGCTTTTTTATTCTTTTTAAATTATCTTTTGTTCTCTGTTTGAACTGCAGTATTTTTACGCTTTTATGAATGAAAAAGACTTGTTTATAAATGTGTGTTGGCGTGAGAATAAGTTAGTTTGAAGGCTTCAATACATAGCAGAATTTTAAGGAATAGCAAGCTAAAAATCATGGCAAAAGATCTGAATTTCATATTTGGGTACCATTGAAAGTTTGATGGCTTCCCCAGACATATTCGTTTATGTCTTGAGACAAGTGTGAATAAGTCACACAGGATATTTTGAATCATCAGCCAGTGCAAAACTCTGTCCTGTAAGCTTTAGAATATTAGCAATAATGGGCATGGATTGATTGATTGATTATTGGTATATCCAGTTCACCATTAAGCGGGGATTTCAGGATTTTTTGTTCATTCATTTCCTCTCATAGACCGCTATCAGATGCTAAAGCAAATAAAAACAAAGGTAAAAATTCATAAAATCTTCAGAGTATATGGAGAAAAACTGTACAAAGCCTCAGAGATTTCTATAGACACCGAATTACTTTAAGTGACCCATTATGCAAGAGGCATTGACCTCTTGGAAAAGTCTGTACATGGCAGTTACACTGAAGTATTTATTCCTGGTGACTTGAAAGTCTGGGCATTCAATTAAAATATGCTGGACGGTGTAAATGCTATTGCAGGCATAGCAAAAAAGCTGTTCCTCATTTTTTAAAAGCTAGCTCTGGGTGAGCCATGTGTGGCCCACCCGATTCCTACACTTTACCATCTCCCATTTTCTACCTGCTCCTTCACCTCTTTTGCTGAAGTCTTCTCTTAAGTCAGGGAAAAAAGGACTCTCTCTCTCTCTCTCTGTCTCTCCCTCTCTCTCTCTCTCTCTCTCTCTCTCTCT
>BLXT01005873.1:462260-478877 GCA_019648995.1 Plakobranchus ocellatus
AAAAAAAAAAAAAAAAAAGAATAAGCATAAAAAGTACAAGATAATGAGGAAAGAAAAGCACTTTAAGCAAAAAACAATCCACAAAAGTTATTGTTACAAGCATTGAAACTTCAGAACACATTATCTATCTATATAAGTTTGATTTGTAAAGGCCTGGAATTTAGAGATCTAAATCAATCATATTCACATATAGATATATTCGAAAATGCACCTGTGTACTTTTGTGTTGCCACAAAATTCAATTTTTTTTTAATTTTTAAAAATTGATCATAGTTCAAAAGAGAAAGCCTGTAGCTGAGCAAAGGAATGTAAAGGAGTCACATTACAGGACATGCCATTGTGTGTATATCCTATAGCTCACCTTTTCTAGTTTTTGGTCTTCGTCAGACCAGGCATTGGTGGCAGGCTGAAACCTGCAATAGAAACGCCTTGCCAAACTGTTTGCTAAGCATTGCATCACTTTAATGCTCTCAATCAGGGCTAGGAAGTGCTATATATTACTGAGGAGGACCTTTTGTTTTTATTTCACAAATTTTATCCCTGAATGAAGAAGAATAAATTAGAGAGGTTAGGAGGTTAATGAGACTTCTTTGTAAAGAATTTTGCAGATTTAAAGAAGAAAAAAAATGATCTTCAATTGAAATAGAGCCTTAAAAGTTAACTCTCCTGGTTGAGCATTATAAGGGTTATCTTCAGTCTTTACTTATCTCTAATACAGAACCAGTGATTATATTACAAATATGGTAATACAACTTTTAATTTTTTGTAAAACCCTGTTGCAATATGTCATCATAAGCATGAGATATACATGTGAACAAATCTCAAGTTTTTACCTCTGTAGCATTTAGAAGCTCAAATTTAGGATAATTCAGTAAAAAAGAATCACAACAAAATGCACTTTCTTTAATGAAAGAAAAAGAACATCATGAAGTGAAACAGTGCCCTCTCTTTTTCAAGATACAGGTTGTTTATGTTCATACACTTTGTACAGGAAAAAAAACTTTATCAAAACATTCATCCTATTACATAGCAATCAAAATCAAGAAACAAAATATTCAACAATATTTTGGGTTATATTTCAGCCACACCCAAGCATTATGCTAAAAAGAAATTGCAAAGCCAAATTTTACATCTACATTTAAAATTTTATTTTTCCTTGTTACACTTCGGTTGAAGTTTTTCCCCTCCTTGAAAGAGAAGAAAGCAGGGATTTTTTGGTGCGAGTTGCCTGTCTTCTTCTTCTATGTAATCTCACTTTTCCACTCTCATGTTACTGAAACCTATGATGGAAAAATCTTGAGAGCATTTGAGAGCAAGTTTGCTACCATTATACCGCAACACCAAAGTCCTAGCAAGTTAGCAGGTCAAAAAAAAAAAAAATCACATGGTCAGAACAGAAAAAATCTGTCAGACTTTTAGATCAGGTTTTCAAGCCAATTAAGAAATAGCTCCTGATTAAGCCATGACATGGGCATAAATCACAATAAGAAGGCATGCCAATGAAATAAGTGAACACAATATGTACATTATTACTGGATTGTCTGTACATTCATAAACAGCAGAAACATTTTGTAATGGAAAAAAAACAAAAAAAAAGGGGGAACCAACAAATCAACAAAACTAAAAATATCCACCAAAATACCAGGGAAAATTACTGGATAGACTTTTAGTAACAGAACAATATTTAAAATAAGCTACCTGCAGCACCTGAATCACATACATTTACAGCCATTTCTAATTTATGTCACCCCACGGTCTATTTTGAATACAGTTTAATTTGAAAAGGAAAGCAATGAGGAAAAAAAAAGCAATCATGAAGACTTTTCATGTAAAAGGTATTTCATAAAACAATTAAAGTGAGTCCCATACTCAGGACAAGCATAGGCAAACCAGAGGTCCGATCCTAGGTCATTCTTGGCATGGTACAAACATCTTACCCTTAGGTTTCACTTTAGCTATTTGATTGGTGCTTAGTGGAACAGTAAACCCAGTAAAAGTTGTCTGCCTAGACTGGTGATCGAACCATTCCTCTCTAAAATGGTAGCCAAGGGGCTCAATGATCATGCAGCAAGCAACTTAGTCTTCAAAAAATAACCATAAACTCACACACAAAGAAAAAAAAATCAATAAATATTCAATTCACAAGCTTTCAGTCACTTTACACAATGCAAAAACCACTCAGAAATGTACAGACGCCCTATAATTATTCGTTATAAATGTAACCAATTTAAAATTTCTTTGGAAAGGAAGTATTTTCATTTCCACAAGAACTTAAACGCTTACTGAAAAGAATTATCAACACAAAATTTCATTCTGAAAAATGCAATGTACTCAATATGAGGAGCTGATATGGAGAACCCACAAACTCCTTTTCTTTTTTTTCGCATATACAACAGATGTGAGAAAGATACAATATAATTTCAGTCAAGATGTTCTCCCTAAAATTATTTCAAGGGAACTTTTCACATCCGACTTTAAATTTTCCATAAATAATATTGATAAACTAACTAAAAAAAAAACTTGTTGTCAACAGAACAAAAATAAATGTAAGGGGGTTTTATGCCTCAACCCCTCATACTCCATACAATGTAAGCATACAAAAGGCTGCGATGGTAAGCAAGGTTATAACTGTATAAGAAGCCAAGCTTTCGTTTGTAATTATTATAAACCTCAAATACCACAGATGCAAAAAGTGCAATACCAAAAAAAGTCAAAAAAACCTTAAACAAAAAATGACAAGAAACCAAGGATTATGAAGCAGAAAGTGTAAGTAATTTTAAAACTTGGTTCATAATTATTATTCATAATGAATTTGCAGACACATGGTTTCTGAAAATGCTGAAAAAAAACAAATGCACTATTCTTAAAAAAGATTTTTTAAGAAAAAGCGATGAACAAATAACAATGGTTGCCTTCCTCAGGTTAAAGGGAAAATTTGCAGCATAGATTATAATTTGGTATAAGGATGAAAAAAATACAGGTCCTTAAAAAAAGCACACATGGCAAAGTCATCTCTTGTATGTTACTATGATTTGTTCATGGTGCTTGTGATCCTAAAGTGCTGCACAAATTTGTAGACAAGGCCCACGATGAAGAACCAGAGATTGCGAGCAAACTGGGACTTTGCAATGAGTACTCGCCACAGAATTACAGCAACCACAGAGTTGAATACATAACGGATGATTCGGAGCCTGTACAATGTGAAGGAAAAAAAAAATACTATATATATATATTTTTTTTAAACAAGAAGTGCAGATGAAACTAATTAAAAGTTGTAAAATCACATCTATACTTGATGCCAAAGTTGCAAACTCAATATCCTATGACATATTGGATAACACACATTTAAGGTTTACATTTTAGACTATGTAAAAAAAAAAAGAAGTACCAATAAATAGAACTACAAAGAACATATATATGCATGTACAAAGTAGACCTGCAAACCTCAAAAATGTGTTTTTAGGGACAAAAGATAGTTCTCAGGGACATAGATGCACGTATGCGCTCACACAACAGGCAGATAGTATTTTTATGCTTAACAAAGAACTCTAACTTTGGAGATTCAAATGTAAACCAGATTATACAGCATATTATAGTTTATACAACATACTTCCTTAAACTGAATAATCAAACATCAAACCATCGCAGCATAGTGCCTTTTCTAGGTCCCATCAATTCAAACAATAGATTAGTCTACATTGCTGAGCAGGTATTAGAATAAGTAGCTGCCAGACCTAACTCGTTTGATGTCATAATAACACTTAACAAAATGCAGAGTTGGTTATCTAAGAAGCCAGTGAGTGGTGCTGGTGCAAGAGGAAACTTATGATGAGGCAGTCAAAATGCCCTGGTGCTCAAGCTGACAGAATAAGAACTTTTCATGTAGGCACGTAGAAAGTTTGAAGCTATGCTAGTGCTAGTAAAACTGGTTTGATGCACTTAGACTTAGATGGTTGAAATTGAGTGCATCATTTTCTCTGTGATCGTCAGACATGAAGTGATCTATCCAGCAATGAGCCTCTCTTGCTTTTCATTTCCTCAATTGTAATTGTGACTCACATACATATATATGGATGAGTTCTATTAACATGGAAGTCTTCTTTATTATAATGACAGATTCTAGCTGGCCAGGAGCCTTGTAGTTTTTTTTTTAATTACAATTTTGGCCAGGCTAATCCTTGAAAACATTTTTACCATCCTTTGGCTGTCCTTACAGATGTTTACACTTGGTTATCGGAAAGTATCTTTAAATTAGATCGGTGAAATAACTAATGAAGTATAAATCTGCCTTACTTTGTATTTAGACCTATAAATAAGGACAAGACAATAAAAATGCCGACGATAGATCAAAATGAAACTATATAAATAGTAAATGTCAGAATTTTCTTATCAAGTTACTTAGGAGAATGGTGGGAAGACCAATATTAAGTAAGACATCCTTTGGATAAAGCTGACAAAAAAAGATCTTTTGGTGTGATTGTTTGAAATTTGAAGAAGTAAAAGCTAATCCTAGAAGGATTGTATTTTAATCTAGGCCTAAAATTCAAAGACAAAAAAATAGGCTCCCCTGTGTAAACATTCCATCCTTTTTACTGTTCTATATCTAAAGATTTTTACATATTCACCTAGATTTCACTCCATTCATAGAGCTATAGGGCCTATCACAGGACCTAGATGCATCTACTCTTAGGCCTATGTATAAAAAAAAGTAAGTATGACTCACACAGGTCTATAGATATAATATAAATCAAACCTAGCTGTAGAATAAGTATCGTGACAGTATCTTCATCTTTAAAAGATATCTATTGCCATCTAAATCTAATACACGGTTCTAGAAACTCTACAACTTCATCATAAAAAAAGCATAGAGTATCAAGTTCAGTAAATTTATCACAAAGAAAATTCTACAGCTCTAGCTCTTCTTCACTTATGTTATGAATGTTAATAATACTTCCTAAACCTCGCAGGTGCAGTTCATATAAATAATTAATAATAACAAAAAACCAAAAAGCATCTCTCAGTAGTACCCCTACCTTCACATCGACAATCGGGGAAAAAAATGAAACAAAGAACTGTAAACAGAAATGAGACTGATCCATCATGCTTAATTTCCACAAGTTTATATTGATAAAAAGAAAGAACCATAGTGAAGCAGGATGATTGTAGGGTATATCGATATAAATACTGAAACCCCAAAAAGAAAGCGGAAACTCAAAAAAAAAAAAGCACTTTCATTTGTGGAATAACGGTATAGGCCATTACCTCGGGGTCAACTGTTACACACCACCGAGGTGTGTTGGTCCCTCACTGGCTAGCAAAACAATGCCCGACCGAGCATTATTTATAGTAAAGAAAGAGCTGAACGCATGAAATTTGAGGGTTTTTTTTTTTCCAAACCTAAACTCAGAAAAGCGATTATTAACCTACAAATCTATAATTTGAAAGTCTGAATGGTTTCTTTCATATTTTTTATTAAGTCTTTGAAAGCTATCTTTTAATGAGGTCGAAGACTAATTTATACATAGATAGAGGAGTCTAGATCTAGACAAGAACATTATTAGGCCTATTGTATTATATCTAAACTATACATATAAATTTTCTCACGAATTCTAATACAATTTCGATGAATCTCGCTTTGCGATTAAGCATTTGTGTTTTTCCATTGTGTCTTTTGTAAAATCTTTTATTTTGATTTAAAATCTAATGTAGCCCTAAGTCAGGGCAGAATTTTATTTCCCACTAGAATCTATAATTCATCTAAAACTGTCCTCATTCTCTCATCACAAATCATATTCTCAATACGGAGAAACATAAATACATTATTATCCTTACATTTAATTTATCAAAGTAACGAAAAAACCCTTTTCAACAGTTGCTTACTTTATTTTATGCTCTTTGGATTTGTCTTCGATTCGATAGGCTATTACTAGGTTAGACTACAATTAGATCCAATTACTTTAATAAATTTATAAGTAACATAAGACCACTAAGAACTGAAGACGAGGGAAAAAAAAAGATTTACGAAACAACAGGACAATTAGTAAGAGTTCCTCTTCCATTATAATTTATATATTATGCGCCTGTGTAAAGGCGTACTTTAACAACATCAAAAAAAAAACCAAAAAAAAAGAAAGAAAGAAAACAAAGCAAAAAAAAAAAAAAGATAAAAATCACTGCGACCCTTAACTTAAAAAAAAAAAAAGGTTGCCTTATTTAAATTCACGTTATAATCAATTTTCCACTGCTACAACACGTCTTTTCAAATCCACTTGATCTTACTAATACTCACTAAAGCCTGTGCGTAAACGAGGATGCAGAATACTGACATTCTATTTATAATATAAGAATGTTGATTAATTAACAATGTTGCGGCTCTTTTGATAAGTACATTAAGTGCATAGCTACAAAGTTTTCTAAAACCGCAAGAATGCCACAGTTTTCGTTTGAAAGTCTTTTCATTCTCGTGTCCTTCACCTGCTGCCTTTTTATTTTTTTCGTTCATTCGATCGGCCCATGTGCATAACTCGCAGAAATTAAAAAAAAAAAAAGTTAATCATCTTGCTGCAATTCTAAAGTTAGATGAGCTAGATTTAATTAGATCTCTTGATAAAAGATCTACTCGCCAGTTACTTGATCTGTAGACTTAGATCTAGACTTGCGAAAATTACAAATATATCGATAAAATGGATACTAAACAAGTCTAAACAGAATAAACAAACTATGCAGTAATTATTTCATGATGGATTGGGATATTTTTTACCAAAGAAACATTCAAACTTATTGTTTTGACACGAGAAACTGCATAGTTTCGATAGGCCTACTGGTTACCGCTGGCACTTTTTGCCAAACGCTACACAGTGGTGTGGCCATGAACTTGATAGGTGATAATGGCCTATAGATGAGAAAAACGAAAACTTGGATAATTTTTTTGGACTGAAACAATGCTAAACTCTGGGATTTTTCTATCAAATGCGGGACTGTGAGACAGACATTCATTTTCTGGGATTATCCTGCAATTTGTGGGATGGTTGGCAGGTCTGACAGAGACATATCACCATTTAAAAAAACGACGTAACAGGGCTAGCCATTTACTTAAACCACAAAGGCCTAAACTTAGACTTATTTGTGAAATTGCATCATGTTCCCTGAGCTGTAGATGAATACTTTACAACTTTTAATAGGTGATATCTTGCTGCTGTACATATACACTCTACATCCTGCCCAGAACAAGTTATTTTTCCTACATTTTCTTTAAAGAAACCAAACTTTTAGTACATGAAGCAATCTTCCTTGAGAAACTGTATTGTCATGGCTAAATACAGTTGTTTATACATTAGTTTCTTTGTTGAGTGTGTGGTTATAGCCTTTAAACAGTGTAACGTAGAGTTAGGACTAGATCTACATCTACTTGTTACACCCTTAATATGGAGATCTAGTTCAGATCTAGATTTAAGCTTATGCAAACAGGTCAATATACAAAAGGATCTCTCTTACTTGCGAATGTGTGCTCTTGCTGCAGGCAGACCTGACAGATCCTCATTAAGCACATATTTCTTTGCTCCCAGACAGTAGTTCTCAATGTATGTTGGCCAGTGCAGAGGCAAGGGATCAAAGTAAAAGGTCTGTACATACAAAAAAAAAAAAAAAAACATCAAAAGATTTTTTTTATAATTGTATTAAAACATTTAAAATATTGCCTTTTATTTTTTTACCCTTCAGGTAAGAAAAAGAAAGACATATGCATAATATAATGGATGCAACAGCTTTTCTTTTGCAGTTTTTTCAATAAATTGTAAATATAAACCCGCAGACATATCATTTTGGTTCAAAAACTGATAACATATACACAAATTAAAAAAGATAAGCAGAAGAGTGTGTTCATAAACAAAACAAAATGTACTTCTCAATAACTGAGGAAGCCAAACTAGTGGAACTAAGCATATCTATGCAGTCTGAAAATTTTGACTAATGTCACTCAAAATGAACAGGGAATAAGCTAGGATCCATTACGAAATTAAGATCCTGTCTTTGCTCATCCTCCACTAAACCTCATTTATCATTTATTTAAGAAAATAAAGATTTATAATCACAAGTCTTGACATCTGTAATTCTGTGATGTTTATAAAACCCTCTACAAAAAGACCATAAAAACAAAAGAGAAAAAAACAACCAAGGTTTTGCTTGGCCTTTTTCAAAATATATTTTGTGCTGATAATAATATGAGATGCAGTCTGGAGTAATCATCCAAATGTCACAATTACTTGAAAGGTGATATTGGCTGATAAAAACAGAAATCTAATATGAAAAAATTGTTTAACTAAATGTGAACCATCCATACGACGTAAGTTGAATGTTGAGAAATGCCCTACAAGGTACAACACTAAACATTCAAAACAGTTCTAAATATATCAGAAACGTTTTTCCTACATGACAGATGGAATGCAAATAAATTTTTAAAATCAAAATCTCCATCCACTTTCCTTACTTTTGCTGCTTGGCTCTATAGGGCAATTGGCAAGGACACTGCATTTTGTATGGGTAGGTTAATTATCTGTCTTTATATTTTTAACACAGTTCAGAAAACAATAAATTTTGTGTCAATTTTACACAAAGAAAAAAAGAGGCCTTCATGAGGCGCAAAAAAAAAAAAAAAAAAAAACTCTACACCATGAGTATTTACCATGGAATATAATGAGACTTTTGTCAGTATTCTAAATTTTGCACTGCCAATTCTTACATATACTTTCGTGAAATCCTGCTGTATATTTAACATCACTTAAAATTTTTTTGCCATGGCCAAATTTTTTCACAGAGCATCTTATTTTGTGTTGCACAACATATAGGACCCCATTTAGAACCGAGCCTGTTTTCCTCTTATAGCACCACATGTACGGATAATGCAGGCAATAGATGCAATTGATGCTGAAATCTCAATCCCAATCAACAAAACAAAACAAAAGTATGTTTTTCAGGCAGATATTTAGCCTTCTTTTTTTTACTTCTGTACCTTCAGATCAGCAGGCAACAGTTGATGTTTGAGCATATCATGGTTCGAGTTGGACCACTGCCACTCATTACACGTGAAAAACTGGAGGCAGTCTATGGAGCGGTGTAGCTTGTTGTACAGTTTCACCATCCTGAGACAAGACAAAACCATGAATCAACAAAAAGAATGACAAAGCGAGAAAAAAAAAACACGCCCGAGAGGAAAATCAAATCACAGTTGCCATCCTTGTGCGGTAAACAGTGGAAATTAATCACTTGCGACACAACCCGCACCTGTTGCAGGCAACCCAAAAATCTCCGATGGACGGTGCCCGCAAACCTTGCGGTTTTTACCTTTACCTCTCTATAACACTTATAATAACCACACAAACAACTCACCGCCTCAACATTATTGTCCCCGAACCATTTCTTCATCAGTATTCTGAATCGCATTTTTGTCATTGCGGAACTCGTTTTTTTTTTATAAAATAATTAAGAACACGTGTTGCGGAACAAAAAGTCAGCCCAGAATTAGTCAAATCTGTGAGGTAGTTGGAGATTTGGATCTAGGCCTAATGCGATTATGGTTTTGAATAGACTTAGTCTATTTGGTTTTATTTAGGCAGACGGATCTGGGAAAGAATTTTCTAATAATGATGTAGAGTTTTTGCCAGTAAAAAGTCACCATTATTCCAATGATGACCTAGATCTAGATCCAGACAGTTTAAATCTATGAAATGCTCAGAGTAGTAGATCTAATAGCACTAGATCAACATCCAAGCGAAAAAACGAGCACAACCAGATGATTTGCAGTCTAGATATCTAGATCTAAATAAAATCCATAGAAGTCAAAAGCATCTTTCCTTACTTGTGTGTGTTCTTACCTGTTTGCTGCATCTTTCATAGGCTTCAGAAAATTTTTCCGAAAAATCAAATTTTTACCCTTTTTGTAAAAAACATACAAAATTGACATATCAAGGTAGCTATGTAAAAAGTGTTGCTACTAACAGATCTAAAAATATTATTTTATGTATCCAAAGTTTTAGAATGATTGTTTCATTACTTTTTTTTCACATTTTTCAAAAAAGGCCAAAAAAACTCAATCCGAAGGGAATAGCAAGAGGGAATAACAAGTGAGTTAATAATATCAATAAGAGGGACTATGGCACCAAAACTAGGGTGATTATACAGCAACGGATTGTGATTTTAATATTCATATGATAAGTACATGCATAGTAATGTTATTGCTTTTGCTATTTGATGGCTATGAGAAAAAATTCATGTTTAAGTGGTTTAAGGGAAAAAAAAAATGAATATCACACATAGTCTCATTCAAAATTTTCAAGAGCCTAGTTGTGAAGGGAAAAAAGTTCTTTTTTTAACAATCATGTGTTCTGAGGGACAAAAATAATGTGCTCTTCTTTAACATAGCCAACACAGGGATTTTGGGTATGAGATTGGAATACTTGTAATGAGGGCCACAAACAAGAATTATCCCTTGAACAGGGAGGCTCAGTATTTTTGCTCATACCTCAAAGCCATATCATATTATCTTGCTGATTTTCACATATCAACCCTTTGACTTTACCAAGGCAGTTTCAGCTGAAGAATACTAGATTTTTTTTAACCTAGCTTATGAATTATTACAAAAATATTGAATATCCTGATCACAATATCCTTCAAAATTTATTTCATTTTTGATTTTACCACATAGGCATAAATTATTTTGCTAATGCTAAAAAGTTTGTTGATTAAATTAGGGCTTTCTTAACTATTGTTGGGAGCTATGGAGAGAACATCAGACAACATGTCAAAGAGATTTTATGTTTTGAATCTGAAAAATAAAAAATGTATGCCAATAACATATCCAGGTTTTTTTTTTTTTTTTGATGATGATTTTCATACAGCCATGATAACACCTATGTGACCCTCATTTTCTTACAGAGACATTATGTGGTTATTCAAAATGGTGGCCTCAATATCTCCTGGACATTTTAAAGAAACTGGCATATAGTATGGTAGCCCCTCCTCGCTACCTTCGTGATCACAGATTTGAAGTACCAATTGGATGACAGAGATTGAAATTCTCATCCATCTAGAGGTTAACAGTTGGGACTCTTTCCCCTGTCACCCATGAAAAAACAAACAAATAAAACCTTTCATCAAGATAAGTAACAACTGAGCCCACCGTGGTTTCTTGCCCATGAGCCTGAAAGCCACATCACACAGATATGCAGGGAACAGATGACTCACGCAGGTCCAGTAGTCATGAAGGAAGCTGCGAAAGAGAAAACAGAAAGTTCATGGATTATAACTTGAATTCTCTCTTCAAAATTCAAAGGCTTTGGCACTGGTTACAATGCAATTTGAGACAAACAGCAACAACAACAACAAATGCAATACTATAAGTACTTTCTCTTACTTGCATGCACAAAGTACATGAACACAGACAAATAATCTAAAATAAAATTTTCAGTAAGTTTCGGTAAATAAATTTCTTGATTGCAAAATCAAACTATGTTGAGGGCTGGTCTGTTGCACCAACGTGAAAAAAATCTTTCAGCTTATAGGAGATAATATTTCATGAATGATGTTAAAGTGTTCAGTTGTTATAGGTCTAGCTGAGCACAACCTGTGACAAGTAGTTCTTTTAAATAGACCAAAGAACAGAAATCTCTGCGAGTCTTGCCAAAAAGTGCAATTCCAATTTTATTAATTCAAATGAAGAACAATCTCAGGACAACAAATTATTTTTATAAGATTTTATAGATCTACAAATTCAGTCAGCAATCTTCTTTAACAATCTCTAAACCATCTTTTTATAATTATTGCCTGCAGCTTACAGAAAATACGGCTTATGTGATACTTACACTAATTATGTCAGTATTTCCAAAACAATCCATACCAGAAAAGATTTGAAATTAGTCTTATATAAATAAAGTAAGCTGAAAACACTGTCCAACCAAATACTCTCATTTATTCCCTCCTTAATAGATAAATACCTCTGGAAATTTCTAGTGGCATCCCACTAGATTAGGGTCTAACAACTTCTTGTAGAGAATGTTTTCACACTTTCAAAATACTTCTAGATTTCTAAATCTAAAATTGTAAAATAGGCAAATACAGCTAAAAGTAATAATGGCATTATTAAATAAAGTAGGCCTAGGTAAGGTACATTTGGGATTTGAGTGAGTATCACAAAATAAACATAGCTAATCAAAAAATGAGCCATACTGAGTCTACATCTAGACTTAATACATTTGTGACAATATATGACTACCACACGCTGCAAAATACTATTTTGCTTAGTTTAACCTTGCCTTTGCTTTTTTTTATCCAATTTCAGAAACACCTAAAATATATTACCAAATGAAAATAGGTTGGGAAGAGACAAACACATATATATAAGAGGAAAGTATACAAATTGGTGTAGCGAGATAAAAAAACAAGACAATTCACAGTTTAAAAAAAAGGTGTGAGTTTAAATCCCATCCAAAGCTTTCACTGCACATGAAAACAAAGATCTATTCTTCCTGCACACGTAGGTTATTGTTTTATTTCAATCAGTGGATTATTGCTATTTTTTTATATTTTTTTAAATTAACCTCCGTAATGTGATTTACAGCGGCCGGGAGCATGTGAGTGTGACCCCCCTCTCTTTAAGCTTGGGCACCTTTTACACCATGCTTTGTGCTGACCCACTTTTGACTGGGTTGAAAGCTCAAGAAATTAAGCTTTATTTTGGTTTAACTTTCATTTGGTTCATTAGGGTATAAGGTTTTTCTATTTTTCATGAAAATCAGAGAATTTTGTTAAAAAAAAAAAAAACTTAAGTTATATCATAAGAAAGCTCATCCATCTTTCTAAAACATCTCAAAGTTCGAAACTAATGGCGCCAACTGCCTTTGTAATTATTTTGACCCCTCTACATCTATTTTTATAAATTTTAGTAGGCTAGGCCTAGACCCGGTCAGAGTGGAGTGCTAGGTTTTAAACAGTTGTTAAAGGATTGGTATTTTTGACTTGCAGAATGAAAAAGGATGGATAAGAAACGCTAATATACTTTTAAAACCTAAAATTTTACGAGAAAATAGAAATATGAATAGTTCGTCCTCATTGACGGATTTGTATTGCAGTAGTGGTGTTGGGTGAGATAGAGATTTAATCCCGAAATCTTAACACCCGATGCGGAGAGGTAGGTCACTTACATAGTCAGTCTATTTTTTATTGCGTGTTC
Organism: Plakobranchus ocellatus; assembly: GCA_019648995.1. NCBI lineage: Eukaryota > Metazoa > Mollusca > Gastropoda > Plakobranchidae > Plakobranchus > Plakobranchus ocellatus. The sequence continues at coordinate 475,483 of BLXT01005873.1, forward strand.
CTGGGAAAAAGAATAGTTCAAACAAAGGTTGAAAAGCTTATCTTTGATAAGAATTTTTTTATTTGTGTACGATTAAACGTTTTGGGGGCTTTAATTTTGCTTTAAAAATTGGACACATGACTTTGCTAAACAGCCGAGTCTTTCTAGCGGTTTGACTTGGTCTCTTGAGGTGAATGGTGATCAAGTCCAATTTGGCTCTATGTAAACAAGAATAATGGAATAAAAGCTTATAAAAGAAATAGTTACTAAAACGTTTTTCAGCGTTTTTAAATTGAACTTTACTGTAGTTAATCACACAAGTATTTACTATGCTGCTGCTAAAGCTATAAAGATTGGTTTCTAGCGAGAGAATTTATTATGATTGAAGTTCATTTTATGATATTTTGCAGTTTCAAATTAATATTAACATCAATAAATAAATAGGCCTCTCCGTGCTATTTTTGGCACTCACTTTTCACTGCTATGTTATCATCACAATATTTTTGTTATATTCAATTCTGATTTTTTTGTTGCAGCTGAACACAAAGTGTAATTCTTAATATTATTACATAAGTAATACAAAAATATGTAATAGACTTGATGCATTTATTTACTGGGCCTTGTTTTTTATGTTATGAATTTTAATTAGCTAATTAACTGGGTCCCAGTGAAGATTAATAAAAATTCCTCTCTAGTGTTATTTTTTCTTCTCTAAATACTCTCAATCCATCATATTCGCAGAACAGTGGAAGCTCAAGTGCTCCCTTTTACTTTACATTTTTTTTTCTTTTTTCTTTAAACTGCCCTGCAGCATCGGATCTTTACCATGTTTTTCTCTTAAGAGTGTTTTCAAGGGCAAACATTTTTTAACACTTCAAGTAACAAAAGTATGACTGAATTTCCTTGCTCTACTTCATGGCTTTGATAAATATGTGAAATGGCTTGAAATTCCTGATTTTGATTTGTGTTTTAAATATTCTCAGCTTTCAGTCTTTAATTATAAACTAATCATTGTCTCAATTTATATGCTTATAAAGATCTTAAAGCAATCTGCAATTTGATACCAATTTCGTTTCTTTCTTTAGTTTTTTTTCCTATAATTTTTTAATTTTGTGAAAAATCAGATTTTTTGTCTCTCTTGGCAAATGTGCAAATTTGCATGGAAAGCCAAATTCGTATGAGAAAATAAATATCTTAAGACTATTTGACAATCTTTAAAAAAAAAATAGGCATCAAATATATGTCCACAAGAGTGTGCTCAGAAAGTTTAAAGGCTGTGGCCCTATATTTGGAAAAGTTATGGAAGTATATACATCAGGGATGCCAGTGACCTCTGACAAAAAAGCAGGAAACTTGTATAGCAATAAAGAGTTTTATAAGTATAATTGACTTTTGAGTAACAAAAACAAGGCAAAAAGTTGGAAATCCTGTTTAAATCGGAAAACTGGCATCCCTGATACATGCTATTGCATAATATTGCCAAGTGTCACACAAAATTAATTATTTTAAAAATTCATAAAATCCTTAAATATTGACCTCCAACTATAAATTTGGTTTCAAAATTCTTAAAATCAAAAACTCTATCCATTTCAGGGGTCATTTTATTGATACTATATCAATAAAATTTTGGTTTTGGGTACCTATTAGGAGTCATAACCATACTGTGGCCCCTTAAGGTTTATTAATTCAACACCCGTCTAGAAGAGTGCTTCCTCTATGATGACCCTGTTGTCTTACTCTTTCCATAAAAATGCACTGTGAAAAAAAGCTGGTATGATCAACAGTGCACAAAAGAAATCACATTTCATTAAAATGTTTAATGCTTTTCCTCACCCTCACACCCACCCAAACATTTACCCTGACAGTCTTCAAAATAAACTAAGCAGGTTATGTCATAAGAAGGATATGGAGGCCAATAACATAGCACTCACCTATTACCAACTATAGCAACATTAGGTCGACGAAAGCAACCCTCCAGAGGAATTTGGTGAAAGGATTTGTTCACAAACCCACCTTAAAGAGAAAAAAAAAAGAGATTTAAATTGAGGGTGACAGTAATGAAAGAAAATAATACTGCTAATAACATTGTTAATTAATGTTCTTCAAGCAGGCCTAGTTTTTTAAGAAGTAGAAATATGTTTATTGTGTTTGCACTACAATCTGCTAGAATTTTTGCTCTATTTCTCTCTGAATGATGGTTTTCAAGTATTTTGGAATTCTTGAGATTGACACTTGTGAAAAATCTATTTGAATATACAGTGCATACCTGATATATTGACACTGAAGGTTCCAGACAAGCTATGTCGATATAAGAGAAAGTTGATATAAAAGAAGCCTTTTTGAAAGAAGTTTTTTTTGTTGAAAGGAGTGAATTTATTCTTCCTGTTTCCCCCCTTTCGTGAGGGGGCTTAAAACCTGATTCATTTATAAGCCTACTGCCTAAGCCTAACCTACATCACTGCATCATTTTCAGTTTCAGTCCCCCATGTAACTCTAGACTAGGCCTAGCTCATGAGTCTACAGCATTATATCACTTTCAGTTTCAGTTTCTGTATATACACTGACAGTTGTGTATGTTTCAGTTCCACGCCTACTGAGCCCTGTCACTCCCTTGTACACACTAGCTCAGGTATAGGCCTTCTAGTCTACAGTCCACACGTCTGTGGTCCATATAGTGTGCGGCAAACAAGAGGATAAGCAGGTCTTTCGCTCTTGCTAAAGATCTAGGGCTAGATTTTGGCTGGCAGCATCTTTGTGAGGGGGGTCAAATCAACTAGAACTTGTTTTCCAACACTAGTTTGGTTACTGACATGTTGATATAAGAGAAATTAAGCAGGAGTGGGCGTCGATATAGCGAAATGTGTTTTATTAACAATTAAGAGGGGGAAAAAATGGACTTGAAAGAGCATGACGATAGAAGTGATAAGTCAGAAAAAGTGATGTCGATATAAGTGGTGCGCACGGTGTATACATATATATATATATATATTTTTTAATTGCTTTGTTTTTGCAATTGACCTTAATTTGATTGATTTGAAATGAAGGTTAAGTATATTTTAAAGAATTGATCTACTAACCCTTTCAAATCTTTAATGATCTCATCCTTTTTGATACCCACGAAATTATCAAATCCCTGTAATCCTATCAAGTCCTTGTTGGTTTTTTGGTCATTCACTGACTCTCGAACCTCCTTGTAATACACTGTACTGATGAACCCTATTCTCATGCTGGCTTTGCCAGGGATGTCATTTTTCAATCTATCGAAGTCACTGAGCCTAACCCTTTGTGTACATTTCAATAGGAAAATCACGATAATGTATAACTTAAAGTAGCAAAAAGAAATTAAAAAGGCACAATGTCTCTTCTTTTCACAAGAGAGGAAAACTACAATGGTGATGCAAATTAAAAATGAAAAA
>BLXT01005873.1:524127-546219 GCA_019648995.1 Plakobranchus ocellatus
AAAAAAAAATGTTTCATTAAGCAATTGCCTTAACAACGATGTAAAGGATAGGCCTCTCTTTATATTACTGAAATTAATTGAAATCATTTTATCCCGTTTTCAAGATGGGAAGTTTAAAATGAATACTATCAGAATAGTAATAGGGCATGTTGCACAACAATGAAACAAGTTATAATATTCAAATATCTTGACTATCTGATTGCATCAGATGATAGGTAAACAAGCGAAGTAAGTAAGAGAATAATCATTGCTAAAGATAAATTTTAAAAAAATTAAACCAATACCGGCGAAAAAAAATATAGGTATGGACACGAAAATAAGGGTAATGAAAAGATATGTATAGTGTTTTATTATATGATAGTGAGTGTTTTACAATAAGCAAAGAAACAGAGAGAAAATTGGAAGTACTTGAGATGTGGTTTATTAGAGGAATGATGAGGATATCAGGAAGAAAATAGAGTCATATGAATCGGTGCAAAATTGAAATATGTTGAATACCTGATAAAAGGCGAAATAAGAACATGAGAATAACCATTGCCAAAGATACATTACAAAAAATGAAACCAATATTGGCAGACAGAACCATAACAAAATAAGGGTCATGAAAATATACTTATGTACAGTCCGTACTATTATTTGATAGTGAGTTGGACAATGCGCAAAGAAACAGAGAGAAAACTGGAAGTAATAGAGATGTGGTTTATCAGAAGAATGATGAGGATTTTATGGACGGAAAAAATTCCTGTGAATCGGTACAGAATTCAAATATCTTGACTGATAATATCAGAAGTTGCATGCACAAGCATAGTAAGTAAAAGAATAGCCATTGCCAAAGATACATTAAAAAATATATGTAACCAATACCGTCAAAAGGAAACATATGAGTATGGACAAGAAAAAAAGGGTTGTGGAAAAATATATTTTGTCCTCACTTTTATTTGGTAGTGAGTATTGGACAATAAACAAGGAAGCAAAGAAAACCAGAAGCAATTGAGATGTGATTATAGGGAGAATGATTAGGATATCATGGACGAAAAAAAAGTACAATGAATCGATACTGAAATAATTTTTTCTTTACCGATCATTAATCACTATCATAAGACAGAGACGACTACAATTTTCTGCAAATTTTTTTTCAGACACTAGGTGTAGAACTCTTGGCGACCACAGGAAAGATTGAAAGCAAAGCTGTGGAAGGAGGCAGAGAACAATGTTTATCGCTTTCATGTCTTTAAGTTATGAGCAATGTACAACAGCCTTATGAGATTTATACAGCCTTATGAGATTTATTACTAACAGGTTTGAAGTGAGGAACGTGATCGCCAATGTCTGTCCCAGATGGGGCACCTAAAGGAGAAATCGGACATGTTTATCGCGAGTGCAACAATCTACACAACGTTAGCTGCTTTTTCGCAAATTTTATGTAGTATTGTAGTCGCCTCGCCAGTGGTACCACCTTCTTTCGCCTCCTGAGGCCATTTCCTCCAACTAAAGAAACCACAAAAGCCTTTAACATGAAAGAACTTCCGGGAGAGACTTAAGTTCAAAACAATAACAAATCTCATACCGTGTAGACCTGGAACTAGATCTAGAATCTAGATCTAGATCTAGATTTAGATTTAGTTTTTAAAACCTATTCAATACGACTTGTCAGGAAATTACTATAATCACTAAGAATAATTGAAATACTAGAAAAATATGCGCTTAAAAAACAGGAACATATTCTAATCTAATCTTGATCGAGATGTAGATCTAGATAAGCGTTTTTGTCCTAATCTAGATTCTAGATCAAGACCTTTAGATCTAGATTCTAGATCCAGGCTTTGCAAGAGCTTGCATTTTTAGACGCATGCTGAATACAGAGTATCACTAAAAACCTAGAATAGCCTTAAAAAGATAAGCTATTTAGAATCTAGCCTAGATTCTAGATCCAAACATTTTGTGACATTGAAGTCAGCATTTGATTAGGCCTGTAAGGTCCGATTATAATCCTAAATAGCAAATAATTTAGTAACCTATAATGGCAAGCAATAATCAAGGACGTGAAGCAGAGGTAACATCTAATTTTTCTTATGTCCCATTGGTTATCAGCAGTAGTCCTAGATTTCAGTTATAGGCTAGTTTTTGTGAATACATACATGTATACATATTTATTTCAAAGATATTATTAAGGCCAACCTTATTTTCCTGAACGTTTGGATAAATAGAGCCCGACCTTATTTTCCCTAACACCTTATATTTGTAAAGAAAAAGAGAGAGTTCAATAACATAGACATACTTGTACTCATACAGCCTGGGTATATATGCACAGGTCCCTGTTAAAGTACCACTGCATTCAATTTGCCTAGTGTTCGGGAAAATAGTCACTTTGTATATTAAGCACATGGGGAGAATTTCCACACTGGTCAAGACTTTTTAATTTGATGGGTACAATCTTTTAAAGGAAGGACAACCGCACAAGGGAACCACCTATAAATTAATATTAGCTTTCCTTCCAAAATCCAATATGTACCTTTATTTTATCAAATATCAAGTTAAAACATTTGGATGTGATAATGTTTCTCAGCTTCATTTAATTTCTTAATATCATCTTAAGTAATTTGCAAGCAATTTGCTATGGTGCGGAAATCATTCCCTATTTAATATTAGTGTTCTAAATACTCTTTTTACCTGTTTGGAGGTTTTTTCCTAGTGTAGAAATCCGCTCTGATGTTTTAGATCTAATTGTAGTTTATCTTAAAATAGCTTTAGATCTACAGGAGGAACAATGAAGATGGAGAAGAATCACGTAGTAGGTGTAGCTGTTTCCAGAAAATCAATGTGATAGGCCCATGGGACAGAAGCAAAGTATCAAAAGTGCCAAGTATCATTGAGGTTGAGCAGACCTTGAGTAAAAGACAGTTGTAAAGCTGCTTACTGATAAGACCTGTTTGTGCAAAGAACATTGTTATTATATATATCTGAAAACAGACAAAATTAAAAGAATACTTAAATGAGAGCAACCAAGCTCTGTGTAGGAATTATGCCCCCCTTGAATATAGAAGACCTGCGTTGATTGGACTTGCCTACCTTGTAGTCAAATTACTACACCACCGAAGAGAAATAGGTGTTCTATATAAATGATCCAAACATGCAAAATTTTGACAAAGATGGATATCATACATCCTTACCTAGATATGTCAAAGGCAAAGCTTGAGGTCTTCAGTTAAACCTGGACAAAAATATGTAGTCTGAAGGACATAAAGTCCTTTAGACTGAGAATTACAGATGATTGGAATAGAATTTTTGGTACTCATATGTGTGCTAACTGCTTGTCACTTGACTGGCAGAATTTTCAAGGGATTCTGAAACTGCAATGTCCTTTCTTTGAAATCCATTAGAGTGGGTCAACAGAAGAAAAAAGAGTGATTATCACAGAAAAGGTGCAGTTTCTGACTACTTGACTGAAATAGAAATCTCGTAATGCTTTTGCGGCCTTCTGGCTGAAATGGGAGAAGCAGCCTCAAATGAAAGATTATCAACAACCACACCACAGAATCTATCTAGAAGTTATAAATACAGTTCCCAGTAAATTTCTCGGCCTTTTCCATATGCACTGCATGGTGACCAGCATGGCACCACCTTGTGATTTACATAGCCATGATTAGTACCACTGTTATTGTGAATTGAATAAAGAGTCTGTCTAGCAAAGATGTTTAAAGCTGACTGTTCCACCATATTTATAACTTGTACATCACGTTTCAAATTTATGTCTTTCTTATTTGCTTGAATATAATTTTATTTTCATTCAGGATGGGGATGATGACTTTGCAGATTTTGGAGGATTTGAGGTGAGGTGGAGAATTTTCTTAGGAATTTTAACATCCTTTCATGCTTACTAACTTATTGTACATTTTTTATAAATCTTTAAAAAAAAAAATGTTTCCCCAGTCCAAGCTCATTACAGTTTATATAACTTGAAAGCAATCTTAGTAGTAAATTATGAATTATATTTGTCACTGAGGAAAAAGATGTTCTGTTTTCTGTAATTTTTTCTGAAAGTTACAGAGATCCCTTATCAAGGATACTTGTTTGAGTTTTGCAAAGGTATGACAGCCTGACCATAACTTCAAAACTGTTGCTACAGACCCAACTTTCAAAGACAAAACTGAAAATGTCTTTGGGCATTTAATGCATCATTTAATTGGCCTATGTTACAAAAAGTGTGGAAAAAAATTGGCCAGAGGCATGATAAAGAAAAACTTTTGAAGATACAATAGGATCAACATAACTACTTTTGAAATGATGGGAGTGGATTTAGTTGTAAATTAAGGAGGTAATTCAATCCATACAATTATGATCAAACATGAAACTACATACTTTTAACATCCAATAACCTGCCTACCAGTAGGTGATTTGAGGCTGCTTCACGTTCCTTGTTCCAGGCCTTGATAGTGGGCCAAAAGTTTCCTGTCCATTTCAGGACAAATTGGATAACTACTCAGCCCTAAAGCATTGATCAGAGTGGTAACACTTAAAAAATTACCCTTTGTTTGATCAAGGCATTAATCCTCTCAACAAATATGGCATTGGTGGTATATTAGTCATCACATATGACCTAAAATATGCAGGAACCTTTTCTTACAGAAATGCACCACTTGTACCTGGCCCAGCAGAGGCTAAACAGCCTATTGATACTTAATAGTTAGAGGATTTGATATTTGCATTCACAAATGTTTTTAACTCTGTAAGTTTCTGATCACCACAGGCAGCTGAACCAGTTGCTGACATGCCGGCTACCCAAGCTCAGGCAGCTGCCTCTCCATGGGCCATGTTCAATGCTGGTATGTTGCTACCTTTGTTTCCCTCAACTCCCCTCCCTCTCATCGAAGTTGTTCATTATTAGACATAGTTTTAAATATTCAAAATTTTTTCTATATTTATGTAAATTGTCACCTTTAGCAGAAAATAATGTTGATTTATGAATATATCATGATGCATATCCTCACAATCTCAAGACTTAATGAAAGGAACTGGAAGCTAATAGAAAGGAGATGTAGACATCTTAATTGTTCTCTGAAAGCCCCTCCTCTGTTAAATGTTTATCCAATTCAAAGCAAAGCTTAAACTTCATATGAACTAACTAAAAAAAATATTTTTTTTGCTTAGTTTAAATCTTGGCTGCACTCCACAGATGGAAGTAATAAGTTTTCAGAAGCAAAAGTGAATAGCAGAAAGAATGACAGCATAGAGCAGGAACCAGGATTCTGGTGATAATTTTTTTGGAAAGTTTCAATTTTATGCAAATTGTGTGTTTTTGTATTTCCACCAATGAGAAAAAGGCTGGGATTAATGTGATATTAAAATCTGCATTCAAATTTCTCCTTTGTTTTTTTTGGGTTTGGGCTCAGTAACCCAATGACTGCCTGAAAGAAAAAAATGCTGGAAAGTACCAAAGAAGTGCATAGATTGTTACACAAGACTTAAAAAATCTCTTTCTATAGCAATGTATCTATCAATAAGCCTTTTTTTTTTCAGGCAATGCTTCAGGTCAGCCTGACCTTTTGTGTGCACAGAACCGGTTCCCCAACTACCTTGACCCATCTGGTATCACAGGACCTGGTGATGGTGCAGGTTTGAATTCAAATCTCAACAATCATGCCACAGGGAATCCTCCAGATTTGCCGCAAGCTGATCTGCTCAGTGGACAGCTGTTGGGGGTGGGTAATCTCCACTTGTGTGTTTCACTTCCAGTCAAAAGGATTTTTAATTGGACACTTACCCATTACAATTGCTAGATTTTTTTCTTTTTTTAGAATTTAATGTTTGTTGTTTTTTTTTTTTTAAAGCAGTTTTACAAATGGTATGAAATTGTAAGGAAGATTATTTCTTGTGGTGTAGAAAGAGTTAAAAAAAATATAAAAAATTTGTGACAATTTTTATAATAATTTTGTGTTTTTTAAGCATTTGCTTTCAGCTCTGAGCTTAGGTATAGGTTCTTTAATTAATTTTATTTCACCTTAGCCTCTTTCACTGTAATTATTTAAAAAAGGCTACATTTGTAGTACTATATGTATTTTGAACACAAAAAGAGGGCTAGAAAAAATCATTTATCCCTTGGCTGGGCCTGCCCAGATGTTTTGCAAAAGTTTTCATCTTAAGCATTTGAAAATGACACTGTAGCAAAAAGGCATTTTTTAGTGATGACATCTTATACAAAGAGAGTGTTTTGGCATAATATTTGGCAATAAATTACTGTAAAGATTTCTTATCTCTTTATTAAGAAGAGATGTTTGCATGTTCTATAGGCTAATCAACTGCGAAACAGTATATATTCACCTGGCAGTTTTGAAGAAAAAATGTACAATTTCACTGTAATGTGGGTTTTGATTTCTAGCAGCATTTGCTTTTCATTTCTCCATATGCTTAGATATTAATTAGTCATCATTTAAAACATGGATTCAACAAATTTTTAATAACAACTCCATTTATGTGCATATTCCACTGTAAGCAACTCTTAATTATTTTAATAGTTATAATCCCCAGTGAATTTTTTGGTCCATGATAAAGAAAATTTGAAACAGTTCTTTTGTAAGCATGGTTCCACACCTGCAAAAATTTGTTTTCCTTGAGAGGAATTAATCCAGATTGTTTCCAGACAATCCGCAAAAGAAATTGTACAAATAAATTTAGGAAAAAGGGAATAAACAGCAATACTCAAGCTTATTTAAGTTTCTATATTTTCTTATATAAGAATAGTTCGGAGGATTTAAAAAAAATTATCTTAAATAAACAGGCTCGTATTGCTGAAAATGCCTTGGATGGAGCTTTGGCTGCTGGTGGAGGAGGCCAAGGGTTTCATGCCAGTCATAGCCATATCAATGGTCGTCTCCCAGACCTAGGCCTTGGCAACAATGAAAATCGACTGTTTGGTCAAGGTAATGGGCCTGAAACTGCAGAGTGTTCCATTGATGATCAAGGCCCTGTTAACCCTGCTCCCTTTGAACTGCTGGACAGTGCTAATGGTGTTTCGCATCCTGTGAGGGCAGGGATCATGGATCCTCATGCTACTCTGCAGGATGGGGCTGTTGCAGAGATTCATGCTGGAGGAGAAAGACTTGTTGGCGATGCCATGGGTGGCACTGCTGGAGCATCTTTTGAAGCAAATCAATGTCCAAATTTGCCTGAGGCTGAAGTACACGTAGCCAGACAAGACAGTGAAAGGGACAATGCGCTACAGCAGGTGTGTCTTGATATAATTTTTTTTTTTTTTTCAAGTTTTTGTTAGATAAAGCTATTTCACTCATTAAGGTGATTCGTGTAGAACTAAGCACTGGTTGTAGGATTCATTCATGTCCTTAGTGGATGGCTGTTGCATAAGTTGCAATGCCACCAATGCGTCCCTCATTTTCTTGCTATCATATTAATTATCAGCATTTACTAAAGTTCTTTGTCTCTTAAACACAACCCTTTTTTGTCTACTATATCAGTAAAATAACATACCTGCCTTTTTTTTTAACCTCTATGTGACAAGTATTTTCTCTGGTTTTTTTTTTTGCTTTTTTTTTTTAATAAAGAAGAATGATTTTACATCTCCTGAGGTTTATTTGATTGGCTATTTTTTATGGACTTGATTACTAATGTAAATAGACGTAATTTTTGTTCCTGCTCAAATTTGTCCTCCAGAGACTAGCTGCTCTCACGGATGAAAATTTACGGTTGGAAAATGAGTTGAGCAGATATCGTGATGAATTAGCTACTCAGAGGTCAAGGCTGCAGGAAGTGGAAGCCCGTCACCAGGCTCAGCTTGAAGAAGTCAGGAGTGCAGGTCATGATGCTCTTGCTGTAGTTGTCGAACAATACAAGGTAAATTCAAAATGATCGGTTCAACAAGTTTCCCATTCCTGATTTTGGCCTAAGTCCTTGATATGCACAGGTCTAGGCTTATATATTTTAATTTATTTGACATCCATTTCTCTCAGGACCAGTTCAATTGAATCATATGATATGTGCAATGTTTAGGAGAAAACAGACTTCTGTATTGAAAAAATTTTTTTTTGAGTGAAGTGTGTTTAAATTTATTGATCTAAGATAGTAGGCATGAACCTTGTAGTAAGAAGAAATTCTTCTTCAGATGAAGTATCTAGATTGAGTTTTAAGCTGAAGTGAATGTGGAAATGGGTGGTCAAATTGTTACATATTTCTTATTTTTAACCAGGAGCAATCTAAAACAGTTGTTTTGGAACAGCAGGAGGAAACACATCGACATATTGCAGAGATTGTCAGGGAGCAGATGCAAGCTTTCCAGGACTTGCTGCAAACACAGGTGACTAAGAAAGCTGCTTGTAAAGCACTTTTCACATCTTCCATTCCTCTTCTCATGTTTTTTTTTTTTTTTTCTCTTTTTCAAATGTCAAAACTGAATCTTGACATGTACAGAGTCAGGTTGGGGCCTGGATTTGGAGGCACAGTCTGACAAGTTTCAGTGGTCTGAAGACCCTCGTGATGTTGGCATTTTATTCATGAAAAGAAAGCTTGTTCATTTCTCCACACATTCCCCATTGATTATTTTAGGTATTTAAAAAAAAATAATATTTGAATCTATAACTTTTTCAGTGAAACATGATACGAAAAAAAATTAGAGTTATACCCCTTACCTTAGTAATTTGACTGTGTGAAATTCTGAGAGGGTTTGGTAAGTTAAGGATGAAACATTCAATTCTCTACAGATACTCTCACAAGGTTTTAGTCATCTTGATTTTCTCTGTCCCTTTTAATTTTAGTTCAATTAAAAAAAAACTTGATCTGAGAGAAAGAAAAGAGATAAAATGAAATCTAGGATGCCAGATTTTATTGGTTTTTGTTTTTCTACCTAAGGAAAAAAAATTATATTACTTTTTCAATTAATACTAATTTAATTGCATACCTTAAAAATTGTCTCCAAAAAATGTTTGAATTAAATATTTTTATTTATACATGACTGACTATATATCTGCAAAATGAGACATTCTGTGGAAAGATATACTATTAAAGTTTATCACAGATTTCACAAAAGGATGAGTCTAAATCTACTTGAAACTTCAATGTTTTTATATTTGTTTATGCATATTTTGGAATATATCATGACCTGTATACTTTCTATTTTCATTATAAAGAAGCTGCTATAGCATACAACATATGTCATCCGTTTATGCATAGTTGCAAATTCGCTGGCTGTGGCCAGTATGCTGGCCAATCAAAATTTCTTGTCAATCACTGCCGGCCAGTGGGAGATTTGGAGTGAAGCCTTGATTGTGAAAATTGGGCTTTGAGTTTGCTTGTGGGTTAAAAATAAGAAATACACCACGGAAGTTTATTTTTAAAAGTAGACCTGTCTTCTTTGTTTTGTGCAGGAAAATAGTGTTATGAATGACTATAAATGCGGTTACCTGGGCGGCTATTGCTAAAATCCCATTGATATAATGGTCTCGATGTACAGGAAAAAAGATATCTTCTCTTGTTTTATTTTTTGGGTCAGTCAAAGCTTGGGCTTTAATGTGCACTCATATTTTCATTTTAAAAGAAAGTTAACGTACTTTCAGACATCTAAATTTATTGGAACAAAAACATTTCTAACCTAGATGTAGGTTACTTGACCTTTTTTTAATTGTCTAGGTAGATCTAATCCAAATTTTGTTCAGACCCAAAGGTATCACTGAGCTCTTGTTCTCGGATCTATATATCCTTATGGCGGGTTTCACAAAACTGGTTCCCCAAACATCACAAATTTTGGAAAAAATAAAAGTGATTGAAAATAGTCTTATTATATATCAATGGAAAGGAAATTTTATGAGGATTTCAAATATAGCAAAATTTTGAGCAAGAGCCTCACCTCTTATGAGTAATAATGGTTCAAAGTGACCTCCCTTTGTTTTCGGAAATATCACTTTCTGCAAGATGTTTCACATTTTGAGCTAGATAAAAAATGAACTATTTCATGACAAATGATACATAACATGGCTAAATTGTATCTAGAAATGCACCAGAGGCATAATTTTACGAATTTCACAAGGCAAACAACAAACATAAAGCAGTTTGACATGAAAACACAAGATCTAAGTAAAAAATGGAAGCAACGTTTTCTTTGAAAAAATCACAGCTTTATTTTAACCGATAAATTAAGCTAAGGCCAAGCATTACAGCTGTCTTAAACATAAATTATAAAAAATTCAAACAAAAGTTTAGGTCCCCTTGATAGGATCTACAAAGGGATCAGAGAGTCTTGTTATAGTGTCTGTTCCGAAGTGACAAGGCTCTCATCGGCAGTGTTGGGAAAAACCCAAACCTCCCCTGCTTGCTTGCTTGAGGAAGCTTTGGATCTGAGACAACTGATGAACAATTGCCTGCCATCATCAATCACCTCCAGTACCTGTAGAATTTTAAAGAGAGAATTTCTAAAGCCACACGGATACGCCGCCCAGCCTCAGCTGCCTTCTTTTCTCGGTACCTGTGGTCCATTTCTCTATAAAAATTTTAAAATACAAGTAAAACAAGTGTATCTACTGGTCTTAAAATCATGGAGAATATTCAGACAATTTTTCGATGTCACAAAGGAAAAAAAAAAACCAGTAAGCTAAAAAAGACAGTTCTCACCTCCTCAAAGCTTTCTCTCATTCTCTGCCTTCTTCCATGGCTCTAATCAACATCTTGTTTGCAATTTTTTTCTTTTGTCTCATCCCTTCTCCTTTTACTTGCAAGGCGCTGACGCTCAAGGTATGCCTGATATTACTCTGGCTCCTTCTCTTTCCACTCATTTCGTAGCTTGGTACTCCGAGATGACATTTTTCGAACTCCAGTACCTATCAGACTAAAATCATGATAAAGTGCTAAAAGTTATGGTTACTACACTATCAATCATTATCTCAAATTATTAATTTAGCCCTAAAAAAACGAAAAAAAGAGAAAAGGCATTTTTACTTAAGTTTTGAATAATTGAGTCTGTCCTCAATCTGCAATTTGACTAGCAGACAATTTTATGGAAAGTAAGAAAAGTTCATAGTATTTAGCCCTATATCTAGATCTACAGAAGTCCAAATCTAGGGAGGCCTAATTAAAAAAAAATCTCGCAAAAATATCTAGATTTATACAATAAGTACAGTCAACTGGTCTAAACAGTTATTTTCTCATTAAAACAATTTTTTTTCTAACTTGAAAACTGTAATGTCGTTCAGAAACTTGTTTTAAAGTGTTTCCGTAAACAGACATTCGCACCAGTATTGTTTCAGATATACAACATTCACTGCATTTGTGGTTCCGGTGAAATGACGGGCGCCGCCATTTTGTTTCCGATCAACGACGTTCGCCACCATAATGGCTGCCACTTGCGTCAAAAGTAATTTTGAACTACCGACGCTCGCATCAGACTGCCCAGTTTCAAGGCTTAGAGATTGCATACTATTGAATTTGAAAGAAAAAGAAGAAATATTTAACCTAAAACCACACAGAACAACAAAAGGCAAACTAAATTTGGTTTTACCACACTACTATAGCCTAAAAGCATCTATGTTTGTCAAAAAATGTTATGGAACACACCGAACTTGTAGATCTAGAGCGAATGTCGGTGCGAAAGTCGATAAGAAACACAATTTTAATTGAGCAAAAGCTCTCTACTTACCTTGGCTAAAGGTGAATTCCAATTAGCACAAGAATTGTCGATAAAAAAAGATTGCGTTCGATCTGCTATCGGGTTCCAAAGTCGCTGTGAAACAAAAGCTAGATGATAGTAAACTATGTAGCGAACGTCGATCAGTGCCGGAAACACACCGCTTCGAAACGAAATATCTGATAAAGTGTCTCTAAGTGCACGAAACTTCCGTCTGTCGGGGTTGTATACACACTACTAATATCAAGCATCACGTTTTTACCACCAAAAGAGTGATCATGATATCATTACTATTAATAGTGGGCTAGGTCTACGGTCCTCTAATCGGAAACACATGACGCCTGTGCTTAGGCAATTTTAGAACAACCACACATTTCTCTTCGCTCAGCAAATTGCAGCATTTAATGTGTTTTTAATAGCGTTGACACTTATTCTTGCGTTTAATAACACCTAAAAGGTTTTCAAGAACAATTAGGTTCTAATAATAGCTTATATTTACATAGTATGTTAAAGTGGGAAATGCTGTGTTTCTGAAAATCGACGTCCGCACAGAAAAAAAAAAATAAAAATAGAAATACATCATCAAGTTGCATTTTGTTGCTTCTTGTGTTAATTTGAGGCACAGAAAACACATTGAAAGTTAAATGAATGTTTATTTTGGGTTATCTTTCTCACAACATTGTATGCAAGTTGCAACCTCTATACAACCCCCAATTTTGTGAAACCCGCCTTATTGGAATTGTATCATCTGTTAAGTTTTTTTTTTTTTCCTATTGATGGCCTGATAGAGGGCCTGAAAGTATGAGATCACCCAGTTGTGGACTGGCTATATGCAAAACAACCAAACCAAACATACTTTGTTAGGAAGATTTGAAAAAGCTTTTGGCATTCTAGACTTAGTTTTCCAAATTCCTTATTTATTAACTAGATCTAGTGTGGAGCCTTTTTATAATTTCAAGATGAAATTTGGCTTCTTTTATAGATTTGATCAAATTTCGAATTAGATATACTGCACTATACCTATACATGTAGTTTGCATTGTTTTAGGATCATGAAAATATAGCTTTTTTAGTTGCAGTAGGCCCTCTTGCAGGCCAATACAAGATTTTGATCACTTGTTGCCAGCCAGTTCAACTTGGCTTGCTTGCATCCATGTTTATACTATTGCAATCATGGCATTTCATTATCATTTTTGTAATTAAATGTTGTTGTATTAAAATCACTCTTGTGTTCTAAAATATCAATCGGCACATCATAAAACACTTTTTATTTTTTTTAATGTTTCTACGTAACTTTGATATAGATTTTACTTCCATCTGTGGTCTTCTGTCAATTTGCATCCATGAATCTCTGTTGAAAGAAAAGATGATGATGGCTTCTCTAAAATTAAATCATTTTTACAAATGCATTGTTTTTTTGTTTTTTTTATCATGACTACCCAGTTTCTCCCCAAAAATCATTTGCATGCATCAACTGTCAATGATTGTGTGAGTTACGGTAATCCTAACACCTAGATCTAATTTTGGCTGGGACAGCTGATGCAAACAGTGGAACTGGTAGAGCCTTGATGCAACTTGCTACACCTACAAATTACAAACATTCTGTTACAAGAAAAATCTAGTTTTACCACAGTTTAATATTAAGTAATTCACCTAATGTAATTATTTTTTCTCACATTCAACTCAAAATCATTCTTTGAAGCCAAAAGCCTAGATGCTAAATTCTGAACAAACGAGAGTTCATTCTGCCCTGAGACACATACCTGTCATGATTTTCTATGGCTTGTAGTGAGACACATACCACTCACGATTGTTTATGTCTTGTTGTGAGACACATACCTCTCTTGATTGTCTCCCGCTTGTTTTGAGACATACCTCTCATGATTGTCTATGACTTGTTCTGAGACACATACCTCTCTTGATTGCCTATGGCTTGTTGTGAGACACATACCTCTCTTGATTGTCTATGGCTTGTTGTGAGACACATACCTTTCGTGAGTGTCTATGGCTTGTTGTGAGACACATACCTCTCTTGATTGTCTATGACTTGTTGTGAGACACATACCTCTCTTGATTGTCTATGGCTTGTTGTGAGACACATACCTCTCATGAGTGTCTATAGCTTGTTGTGAGACACATACCTCTCTTGATTGTCTATGACTTGTTCTGAGACACATAGACATACCTCTCTTGATTGTCTATGACTTGTTCTGAGACACATACCTCTCTTGATTGTCTATGACTTGTTCTGAGACACATACCTCTCATGATTGTCTATGACTTGTTGTTCAGCTGTTAATTTTAAACAGAAACAAACAAACAAACCAACCAAAACATTAAACTTCAGGATGCTATATAAACCTAGTCAAAGGGATATGGCAAAACAATCTTATATTGGATATAGGCCTAGACCTGGAGAGTGGAGATCTACTTTAGCAAAAGTATTTTATGCAAAGGGAAATAACCATACCTTCTTTTGGTGTAATAAGAAAAAAACTGCTTTAGCTTCTTTTTTATATTTAATTCTTAGGAATGATCTAAACTAATGTTGAAAACATATTTTTAATTGAGACAAACCTAAAAAGACTTTTTTTAAAATAGAAAATAAAAATATAATTTTTTAAAGCATTATGCATGTTGTAATCGCCATTAAAATATTAAAAGTACCTTGGGAAAAAAAATTGATTTTTATATAATTTTAAAAACAAGGATCTCAAAATCTGTTACCTAAGTAGATATTAATTTTTGTATGAGCTTATGCTGCTAAAAATTATCATTCATTGGATACATAATACATGATATTCTTTACATGCTGAAAAAATTGAAAATCAGCCAGGGTAACTCAAATTGTGACGCCTGTCATGTGCATTTTGACAATGAACCTATCACAGATGTGCATTGATATGAAACACTGCCTGACTCTCCTACATGTATAAGAAAATTCAGATATATAAAAACGTTGAGAATCATTTAGAGCTACCCGACACTTAGTTTACTTGTTGTAGCAGCTAAAGTCTCTTTTTTACTGACATGCACATATTATTTTTAAAGATAATCAAAGTTTTCCAAGTGAGATGGGTAAAAAATGTTCAAAGAAATTAACTTATAACCATGGAACTTTAAATCGCGCCCTTATTTCAAAAAGATATGCTACAATGGTATAGCTAGATAGAAAACCAAATCAGAATACCCTTTTTTTCCTGTTACATGATAACAATTTTTCTTTTGTTATTATATTTGTCTATGACTTTATTGCATCTTTGTTTGCTTAGCGTGAGCTTCAGGAGCAAAAAAAACAAGAGGATGAAGTGGAGTTGAAGCAACAGATTGCTCAAGCCTTGGAGCAAAGTCAACGGGAACAAGAGGTATCCTGTTGAAAAATAAAGAGTGCTTTTTTTATGCTTAATAAACTGAAAGATTTGAAAGGAGCAACAGCTTTTTATTATAATTCTTTTTTTTGTGGGTACTAAAAAAAATTAGATTGGAAAATTTTGAATAGATAAAAAAAAAGGATGAGAATTGATGAACCATTCTGCTATTGAAATTTAAGGTAGTATATTAGTTAAAGTTATCTTTTTTTATTTGGGTTGATGGTGCGATAGTTTATTGATATTAAACAACATGTGGAAAAATTAAACAGTCTAAAACCAAAATAAAAAATTAAGATAGCATAAATTTCATATAATCTATATGCCAAACATTATTAAATCGTGTTTTGGGTCAACAAAGTGATGCAAAATATAATCAAATTGGAGAAAATAGATGCTTGGGTAAGTTATTGTTTAAATGTTGCAATACTTTGATCAAAATACTAGTGAAAAGGAAAAAAAGTATGGGATATCTGTTGTCACAAAATGAGTTACTTGTGGGCATTTCCAAACTGATATAAATTGAAAACGATTTATTGAAGATAGTGCAAATTTGCACATGTAAATGTTATCCCCAAGAAATCTGCCAAAATTTGTGTTTGCTTTCAAGTATCTCCAGTCTCTTTTGCATAACACATTTGTTGGGCAATTGCTGACAAACGACTCTTTTTGTATGGATAAGTCATATCAAGCAAGGAGGAAAACTTGAGGATTCTTTGAGAAACTGTATGTGAAACAACAATCGTGCTACAAAGTATGCCTGTGTTTATAGATTTTTTTGTGCATTTTTCTTAACACTGGATTTAACAACTGTGAAAATTTACTTTAAAAGTACATGTAAAAATGAGAAACAAGACTGCAACTAGAATAAATTCAGCATCTTGTAATTGAAAAAATTATGCTATTGTGGATGTATCTGTTACATAAAAATTTTGATGTGCACCATACAATTTGTAGATAGGCCACTTCCACTTAGCTATAATATAATAAATCTTGTAATTTCTTATTTTGAACCTTTAAAAATGGCTTTTTTTTTACATGAGTATATTATTATTTTTTCTCTTCCCTCAGGAAAAGTTCCAAAGGTTTTTGTCGGAGGAGCAAGAAAAGCAGAGGAAAGCTACAGAGAAAGCCTTAAATGTAAGGGAAAAAAAAAGATAGCGGCCCCCCCTTAAAAAAATGTCCATTTTGTGAACATGGTTCCTACATATTTTTTGTTTGAGCGATTGTCATACATTACAAAACAAGCCTGCATTTATGTGAAATATAATTTAAACTGAAAAAAAAAATTTCTTCACAATCAAAGTGCTGTGAGAACAATTTGTGAAATTAATTTTTTTTCATTCATGAAGGAAAAAATTCGGCACAGTTTGTTAAATTTAAATTGGATAAATATGGCAATAAACAAGAAAATTGAATTAGAACAATAAACTATGAGGCCTTCAGATCTTTTTTTTAGGGGGTGGGGGTCTTTGGTTAACAGAATAGCAGTTACTTTTCTTTATTATAGCATTTATAGTTTAAAAAATATAGTCTGTAAAATAATAGGAAAAAAAAGCAATGCAATAGTTGTGCCTCAAAATTTCAGAAGTTGTAAGAGATTTTAAGATGTTTTGCAGTCAATATCAAATTTCATATGATGCTTAAATCTGTTGAAGTCTTTTTATGGGAAAATGTTTAAAATATTACCGGTATTCAATTGGCTTTATGTTACAGAGAATGACATTTATACCCACTAATTGATCAACATCATGTAATAGAAAACTTAGTTTCAAACAGCTAATAAGATGCCTGATTTAGAAACAGAAAAAAAGGCTGCTTAAGATTTCTTTTTTTTTGTAAATATGGGCTCTGTTTTGTCCTGTTTTGAGTCTTTAAATTAATAGTGCTTATGTTTTACTGTCCAAATAATCAGGAGGAAAGACTTGCCTGTCAGGAGAGAATGCAAGAATCTATTGCTGCTGAGGTAGAGAGAGGAAGGGCCAGACTAGAAGAGGCAAAGGTATGTATACTTCTTGGATGCAATAGATACATGGTGCCTAAGAGAAAGACATTGAGTACTTGTCTATTTTGCCAAAAGTGTTAGAGACACTACTACTACAACTGCTGCTACTACTGTAACTGCTTCTGCTGCTATCACTACTGTAAGTGCTGCTGCTCCAATATTCACTTCCATTACTATTGCTAGTCATTCCTTCCTTCCTCCTAATAATGCTACTGCTACTACAATCACTAATACCACTACCATCACCTCCACACTGCTGCTACTGCCGCCATTGCTACTGCTAAAACTGCTTCATCAACTAGTTTCTCCTTGTGCCACAACCACAATTTTAATCTTGACCCGCTATTTTAATTAAAAGTCTTTTTACACTGCAGGCTGAGGCCTCAGACAGACTTGAAGAGGAAAAAAGGAGGCATGAAACAGCGTTATCCACAGTCAGAGAGGAAGAGAAGCGCCTGGCTCAGGTAAAATAAACAATTTCACTTGTTGTTTGTGCTTGAGACCAGTACAATATATTGGAGCTATTAGTAGTCACTTTTCACTCAACCTGAAGGATTCACTTTCTGAGGCAGATTTGGCAGAATGTTGCCATCAGCTCCTGATCATGCAGGATTCAATACTTCTGAGATCACTAGTGTGATTAACAGGCTCAATCTTACACAATGGTGAAGCCATAACTGCAAATCATGTTTGAAAAAAATGCACATCTACACCTTTTTCTTCAGAGCTGCTTAAAAAGTGCGGCAGTGTGGCTGATTGTCCACTTAGTGTTAGCTAGTTGTAGTATACAGTAGAATTTGAATAGTTTACATCTTTGGACGAAGTATGGCTAGTTTCAAGACATAGACAGATTCAGAATTTTTTAAAGAAGTTACAATGTAGCAAGGTCAGCAGCCCAGCTCCCGGCTGTAGAAATCGCGAGTCAGCCTATTAAACAAAGAAGGTGGTTCTTTTTCGGTGCTTTCTGAATAGGAAAACCCTAGAAACCTATTTGAAAATTATATATAGAAATGTTGGGAAATAAACTAGCTTTCAGATGATATAAAAATCTCTCCAATGTTTACCGAAAGTTAAGGGCATTACCGCAGTGTAAAGGCAATGAAGCGATGTGAAAGCAGGAAACCATTGGATGGCATAGAAAATTCTCGACTAATCTTGTTTCAAAAATCGTTTGGCACATCAAATCTCGTCATACTTTTAAAATTTTACAGCCAATCAGAGCAGAGGATTAACTGGGTGCGGAAGTTTTCTGTTGTGATTCCATAAATTGAAAGTGAAGAAGCAACAAATAAAGTTGAGAGCGTTTTTTTTCCATCTTGGAGACAGTTTTTCTTATTTTCAAGTTGAGGAGCTTGCGGGATAGCTGAAGTCTATTGTATTTAAAAATCATTGTTTTCTAAAGACTAGAAATATTTTGATTAATTTTTTATTTGCACTTCCTCACTTAAACTCCTCTGAGTACAACTTGGTACACAAGCCATCTGTCTGGAACCCTAGGGAGCCGAGGCAAAACTGCAGCCGTAAGGATAATGTCATGCAGTTGTGGAAAAACCCAGCCTGAGATCTTATGTAAAAAACACTGAAAAAACAGGGTTGCTTTTTATTATTGTGACCATTACCTGTACACAACCTACAGCAGATAAATTCTGCACATTTGAGAAAGAAAACAATAGAAAGCTATGTTATGATGCCAAAAACTTTTTACATCCTATAAGCCTGATTTCATCTATTTGCACCTCCTGTAGTGATCTATACTGCTTTTAGGGCTCTCACCTATGTTTTTACTTCATCTCTGCCAGGAGCAAATGGCTCAGCTGGCCAGGGAGGAAAGAGAGAGGAGTCGACAAATGTCAAGAGAAGCGGTAGAAGCTAGCAGATTAGAATCTCAAGGGTATTTACAAGAGCAAAGACAGGTAGCAGCAGCTTAATTGACTACTTGACGTAACTTTTTATAAAATACTCTTTGTTTGAATTTAATCCTTTTCACTCAAAATGTAATTGAAAAGAGCTTATTTTTCATTTGTAGGTTTTTCACTAAATGAGCTTCATTCTTGGGAAAAGGTTGGGATACCAGGAGTATTTTCCTGATTTTTTTCTGCTTGATATGCGACATTTTTAAATCATAAAAAAGAGAATCTGCTCCCTTTCCTTGATGTCAAAGACTACTGGCAAATTCACTCAATTTCTAAGATCAGTTTTTGGTCTAAAAATTGGAATATTATTGTATGCCTACCTGTATCTTTGGTTGAATACTTTTTCTTGCTTCAAATAGTCTCATTTTGAATTTTTGGCACTTGATATATAAAGATTATTGTAAAATCCTTGATACCACCAAGCTTTCAGTTCATATTCAGTTTTTACCATTGTACTCTTAAAAGTTAAAACTGATATTAAATCTAGATAATTTAACCTTCGCTGCACTCATCTCATCTAAAATTTGCACCTTTTTCCGCAGGCGGACTCCAGGGTGAGGCAGCGTCACCTGGCCAGTTTAGATCTGTTTTTGGAGAGCTCTCGTCAGCAAATCGCTCTCCTAATGGCATCTGAATTACACCAACCACTTTTACGGGAGTCTTCAGCAGCAACACCACAGCAAGCTGCAGCATCAGAAGCTAGTGCTGGTCGTGGCATGGAAGAAAGATTAAATGGTTCTGATACAAATCCTCACAAGAAAGATGCTCCAGATTCTTGAGATCGGCTGGCATGTGTAAAAAAAACCCCCAGATTTTCGTCTCTATCAAAGATATCAGAGAATACTAAACCTTACAATCTATCTGAGCTTTCTTCAGCAGTGATAATGGCAAAATGTCTAGTGAACCTGCCTTCAGATCTGCAGAGACATTCCTGTCATGAGCTCAATTATTAATGTCCTTTGAGGGCCTCAAAGCCTGAGATCATTTGGTTGTGGACATGCTATGTTTTAGGGTGAGTCAAAGCTTAATTCAAGTCTGTAACTTCTTGGGGAAAACAAAATAAGGAAAGACAATCACATCAAATCAAAGGTAAATAGTCATATACGTCTGAAGATAAGATTTTATTTTCTCAACATTGTCTCTCACTTTTAAAGGCAGATGTTTATCTTTGGATAAATCAAATGCCAGCCCAACAACAGTGAACTTTGAAATCTGCATTGACCTTATTATAGCAATAACCTGTCATCTGTGTATCTCTTATAAAGGAATGTTGATGAAACCTCTTTTTCTGCTTTGAATCATTGCTTAGATGGCCTGGTCCACCTATAATTTGTATAAACTGTGTTTGATTTCATGGCTTAGTTTTTAAAAATGATGATTTTTATCAGGATTTAGCTTTAAACAAGAAATTCAACACTTTGCTTCAGAGAGACAGCTATGGTGTCTTCCATTTTGTCACTATATCATCAGTTTGAAATTATTTTAATGAGTAAAATCTTATGTATTTTGTGTCGAGGACAAAGTGCAGGTAATATTGTATCAAATAACCTAAAATTTGGTTCAAAACTGCATCTATAGTATTATTGACCAACTTGAATTACTTCTTGACTTCCCTTTGTACACAAAAATCAAAGCTGCAGCCCTGGTTTTGTCAAACAAGTTACATGTACTTTGAATGTGCCCATCTATGTCAGCAAGACTATAAAAAAACTATGCCATGTGTAGCATCTTCCCAGCTCAGTGAGAGTAAGGGCCCAGTGTCTTTGAGCATCTTTGGTCTCTATGCATTCAGTGTAATATTTTATTTTGTTCACTAAAAAGTCTCCTCAGGTGCTTTATTTTTTATGTGTTGATGACATCTTGGTGTTGAAATTTCAATTTTTGTGCTATTATAAAATCATTTTTGTTTTTGTTTTTTTTTTTTCTTGTTTTGTTCATAAGAATAAATTATTTACTTTTCTTTTTCCCCTGTAAGAAAAAGTTGGTAACCATTTGACTGGTATAATGTAGATTCATCCTCTTTTCTATATCTGTGGCATTAAATTTATCTTATTTGGCCAAGGATTTAAATACAAAAATCAATAAAATGATAATGAAAACAAATAAAAAACAAAAAAAAAAGAAGAAGAAAAAAAAAAATGGGTCCAGTTTGAGACATTCTATCTTTTTTTTTTTTTTATCAAAGTTTTTTTTTTGAGCTACCAGTCTTGAAATTCTATACAGTGCGCACCACTTATATCGACATCACTTCTTTTGACTTTTCCCTTCTATCGACATGCTCTTTCAAGTCCATATTTTTTTCCTCTTAATTGTTAGTAAACACGTTCCGCTATATAGACGCCTACTCCTACTTCATTTCTCTTATATCGACATGTCAGTAACCAAACCAGTGTAGGAAAATGGGTTCCAGTTGATTTGATCCCCCTCACAACAATACCGCCAGCCAAAATCTAGCCTTAGATCTTTAGTGAGAGCAAAAGGCCCGTCTATCCCTTTTTTTGCCTCCCACTGTATGGACCACAGACGTGTGGACTGTAGACAAAAAGGCCTATGTGCGAGCATAGTGTGTGCAGGGGAGTGACTGTACTGACGGGGCTCAGGCATGGAACTGAAAAGTTCTAACAATCGGTCAATGTGTATACATACAGAAACTGAAAGTGATGCAATGCTACAGACTTATGAGCTAGGCCTAGAGTATCATGAGGAACTGAATCAGAAAATGATGCAGTGGTGTAGGCTAGGCCTAGACAGTAGGCTTATAAATGAACTAGGCCTGAGGTCCCCTCTAGAGAGGGGGGAAGGGGGAAGAAGGATTGTGAACGTGTGTGTGTCTGTGTGTCACTGTGTGTAAGCTACACAAATCATGCATCCATCAGCCTTCTGATAGACTGGCTTTATGATATGCAGTGAAAAAGATCGTCCTATTTGACTGTTACTAGTAAAAAGGTGTAGAATGTGAATGGAATAAGCTGACAGGGAGGGTTAACGAAAATGTAATTTAACCCAACCGGTCCTTTTAAGGGCCAAACAATCACGTAAAAAGACTGAGTGAAAAGGAAGGTGGGCCTGGTTTATCTTTTTTTTAACTTGAGCAATAGGTGGAAACACTTTTATGACTTGTGCAATAGGTACTTGCTTTCCATTATTTGCAAAAAAACATTCTTTAATAAAATACACGGGGGGGGGG
>BLXT01005873.1:572888-583678 GCA_019648995.1 Plakobranchus ocellatus
AAAAAAAAAAAAAAAAAAAAAAAATTTTGCCAGCAATGACAGACATTGGAAATATGTTTTGCAAGCAGTGCAAAAACTATTTAAGAAAATAATCGGCAAATTGGGTCAAAGCTACATTTTAACAAAAAATTGGGTCTTGTTCGATTTGAATGGGCTCAA
The DNA here is from genome assembly GCA_019648995.1 of Plakobranchus ocellatus. Classification (NCBI taxonomy): domain Eukaryota; kingdom Metazoa; phylum Mollusca; class Gastropoda; family Plakobranchidae; genus Plakobranchus; species Plakobranchus ocellatus. The sequence continues at coordinate 573,048 of BLXT01005873.1, forward strand.
CGGCAGGTCTGTCTCTAAAAAAGAGGAATGATTCCGTGAAACGCGGAATGGTATGGGCCTCTGCATGTATACAAACTGGATTACCTGTATACCTGGCCAGTAGCCATCAAGAGATGTGAAAAGAGGCAAAGTAATAGTTCCTTTCATCATATTTGCCCACATATACCAGTCATCCCTTTTCAGATGCCGTTTGATCGAAGTCTCATACTCTGTCCAGATTTTGTTGCCAAGTTAGGAAAAAAAAAGTCAAATTGAATTCAATAAGAACACTTAACAGTCATCATAAATGAAAATGGCAGCCAATGGTAATTCAAGCAAATGATTTGAATTATATAATATATTTCGTTCACAAAAAAAAATTGTTTTCGTTTGAATTGATGTTGAAGTTGTAAAATTCTTTTTTGGCATTTGTAAAGCATATGATGAGTTTGAGAAATGTCAAGTTGACTTTGAGAAATGTCAAGTAATCTTTTTGCCCTACCAATTTTTTTATGATGCCATCAATTCTTAATCATCCCAAACCTACCTCGAAACATGTGTAAGAACTCTGGGACATTAAACATGACAGCGCCTTTCACAAGATACTCAAAATATGAATCCACACCACCACCAATACCAGAGTCCAAAGCTGTCCATTTGCCAGTGCTAACATCAATGTGATTACCTAGCTGAATAGTTTAAAAAAAAAAAAAAACAAAACAAAAAAAAAAGAACCCAACAAATCATTATGAGGCAAAACAGCTCAAAGTCAAAAAAAAAAAAAAATACTTTGCAATAAAAGAAAAAATCTATTTTCAACCATACATCTAATGTAAAGTAGAGAAAGAGGTGATATTTATGGATTTAAAGGGAGAAAAGTACAAGTCAATTATAATGAATATGCTGACTTAAGACCTAAAAAATAAAGAATTTAAACACTTTCACTTACAAGCCCTATAGGTGATCGAAATTTCCACAATGCCCTGATAGCTCGAACAGCAGTCTTTTCAAAAATTGGGTCACCAGTAAGACGGCTCAGGGCACCAAATTCAAGCAGAAAAGTTCCAACCCCAGCTGTACATGTAACAGTGGTCTCTCCTTTCGGGACTCCGTGTCGCAGGTTTACAGTGCCATATGGCATTCCAGTGGGAGTGTCAAAAGCTGACCATGAAAAAAGAAAAAATTACAAAAAAGGTAATTACCTTTAAAAAAGGGATTTGTGTGGCTGGCAAACTGCTTTTAGATGTGCAAGAACCTTTCTGTCATCAGCAGATTTGGATACCTTCACTGACACCCTTGCCTTGTAAGTCTTGAAAGCCTAAGGTTACTGAGAGGATTGGTTTTGGGCACAAAATTAAAATCTTAAAAAAACATTTCAATCGATATCAAATGTATTTCTTCAAAGCAATGACAAACCATATGTTTTCATCTCCAATTGCAGTTGGTCCATTGCTCCTCAGTGCCATTTCATTATTCACTCCAACATTTTCAACTCTTGGAAAATGACCTAAAGATGTTGACTAAATAGATGATTGATCTGAAACCAGCAATGTAATAAATTTTCAAATTCAAACAGGTACATGGGTAGTGATTCATATTTTTGAGCCATCAACACATCTATTATTTTAATAATTAAATTCATGAATAACCTCATTATCATCTATGTAACCTCCCATGTAAATTTTTAGACTTAAAATTTACAGATTTGATCCGACTCATAATTCACCTGGGAGTATTTTGCGAGCAATGTTTTCAGCCATTCTAAGCAAGGGACCAGAGCATGGCCAAGCAGGTTCCAGAACCATCTCGGCTCGGCTCATGAGCAGGTGAGCTGATAAAAGACCACCTACAACTGGAAATAAACAATGGTAATGGTTCAAATATTCTAAAAAATATAAATAAAAAAGATAAGAGAACTGCCTGAAGCATTTATTCAGGTAAAAAAAAAATTATCTTATAAGTATTCAAGATTACTTAAATAAAAAAAGGCAAATTTTGTTGTCTGGAAAATTAGTAACATTGATAGTGAAACCCATTCACATAAAAAGAAAAAAAAATCCATTAATTATTTGACTAGGAATAAAACATAAATAAATGTTTTGCAATCTAAAATGAATATACCAATAGGAGCAAAATTATAATGCTTTGAAAATGCTGATGAAAATTCTATATTCAACATAGTGTGCTCAATTTGAACTTCCTTAGAACATGGACTAAAATTAGTAAATATTGAAAACATTCCTTTTTTTTTTCTTCAGTCGATGCTACTTTATTCCCCCCTCCCCCTCCATAAGGAATGTACAATATTTCTTGTAGATTATGACAGATTTTTTCATTCTCCTTGGAATGCACAAATGACTTACTTCTGATATTTGTCTCAAACACAGAGGCGTTGATGTCAGTATCAAAAAAGCTCTCTCCCTTGTCAATGAGAAGCTGTGCAATCCTCCTGAATTCACTGTGATTTCCCATCACAACCAACGTATCCATGGCATCAATCAGAGTCAATGAGTAACTGGAATGTCAGTAAAGATTTACAATATTATATAGAGAAACATATTCCACATGATCTGACTTGTATGGAAAGCCAAATCATGGTTGTTGTGCAATTGCCAAAAGGTGGACCCCAAAATTGTATTGCGTTTTTTACTGCATGTTGAGCTGGATAGCAGGAGTAGATCCATGTAAAAAAATTTATCTGTGTCTCTTCATTTGGTGGTGAAAGAGCTTAGTTTGTTGATGGGTTACCACTGTTTTGGTGATTTTGTCATCATAGTTATGAACAAAACTTATTGGGTTAATTTAGACAGCAAGGACATATCCAAAACTGATTTTTTAAACAAAAAGCAGTACTTTGTATGCCATTAGACTCACAAAATCAAAATTTATGCATTGATGAGTTCATTTGTTTCAAATAGGATCTGTAGCAAATCTTTCTTACATAACTATGATGACAGCCCACATTTTGGCAAACGCTCTGTTATCAGTAAATTTGCTTTATCAGGAGGATCAACAAAGAAAGATTGAATTGCAAAAAAAAACCCACCTAACATACTTGCTTATTTTCAATCTATTGTTAAAAGTGTTTTGTTCGTTGAAGAGATAAGTCTACAAAAAAAATCCTACTTTTTGGACCATAACAAAAATTTTGTTGCAAAAAATTGTTTAAAAATTGCATTTAAATTGTTGGGATGATTTTATTAAAACATGGAAAATGATGTCCTGCATTTCACATATTGTAATACTAAATCAAATAGAAATGTGAATTGTTCAAGCTCACCTGCCCCATGTGTCATGACCTTTACAGGTAAGCGGTTGGAGTTCATCATAGGGATAGGCATAATTCAGGTAACCATTGTAGGCATGATAAAACATCTCCCTTGCCTTCTCCCTGATAAGAAAGAAAAAAAAGGACGCTCTGTCTCTTACTTTCTATTTCTAGACCCAACAAACTTGAAAATGTAAATATCTTATCCTTGAAAGACATGTTTTAAAACATGTAAACCACTCAATTTGCAGTTTAGATCGCCCTTTGTCATATCCTTCTTTACAAAACAAATTAACTATAAGTCTTTGCAGTGAATGTAATCAATTAGCAGTTTAACTAATGACCTTCAAAACTCATGGAAAGTGACATTACCAAGATTACAGTTCACTATGTCAAATTCATAAGTGCTAAGATTTGAACCAGGAGTATTTTTAATTGGCACCAAAGCCTAATAGCCTTTTAATCAAGCAACTGATTTAACTAAAAGAAAATTAGCAGCTTCAGCAACAATGGAAACTGAACCTCAAACAATTGAAGAGCGTTTTTCCAAAACTCTGTATCTGCATTTTTATCTGTACTGAGAAAACTGAGAAAATTAAATCAAGATTCTTGGAGGTAAATAATCATTGTTTTGACTTATTGAGAATGACCCCTTCAAAGGCAGTATATAAGACAAGATATTTATTAAAATCCTTCTCTGATTGATTAGAAATAATTTATGTGCAAATATATACGGTTTTTCCAAAACTCAGTATTTGATTATTTAACTGAGTTTTGGAAAAACTGGTTAATACTTATCTAAATGTGCTTTAAAAAGCTGTTTTGTGTTAGTGGAAGGTACAAAGTACTTTTAAAATAATAGCACTCCCTTAAAATAAAGAAAACATGACTTGTGAATGGGTTTCAATCACAATTTTCATTGTTCATTTTATACATTTCTGCATAATTTGTTAAAATTTTAAGACATTTCAGTATTTTAGAGCATTTTTGCATAATTTTGTTGTTTTTTTTTTTTAATGAAAAAGTTGTATAATTTTCAAATATTAAAAACACACACACACACACGAGGACAGTTAGACATGATTGCTTAAATCCCACATTCGTACTGCCATATTATTTACCCAATAGTTTTAATTGCATCATTTACACATATAATTTTTTTTCTCTTAGCCTCATTTACCATCATAGCAAGGAGCGTCATGAATACTTTCACTCAGCAAAAATACAGCAGGAATGTTGGAAAATTGGCAGTCTATTTTAAAACTTTTCATTCATAGGTATTTATGTAATGTATTAAGAAGATAGAATATGTGAACATCTAAAAGGTTTATTTTCAATCATATTCTTATTTAGGAACAAAAGAACAAAACAAAAAGCAAGAGAAGATTACATTCAAATCTTGATAGTAATCTAAACCATCTTTCTTATTGTTCACTACTGTTGTAGGCATTTACACAAAACTTTTACTCTCATCATAGCTACTCATGTCATCTCTTTCATCAGTGTCCTCATTCTTAGCCTCAGCTGCCATCAAGACATCATCATAAAACCCTTTAGCCCTCTTTGGTACTCTAAAAAACTTCATCACATCTTCTGCCTTAGGTTTTTTTACATGATTTTCTTTCACACTTTATTACGTTTTCTACCACGTCCAGGCGTAACAGGAGAAGAAAACACTTCAGTAAGCTCAGTTTCGTGTTCCATCGTGGCAGTGGACTTTGTTTATGCTTAGATCGATTGAGGTATGAACTTTCCAAAACTAAGTATTTACACGGAAAAGCACTGGTGCGCATGCATGCAGAAAGCACAGAGTTTTGGATAATTTATACGTCAGCAAGTACAGAGTTTTGGAAAAACAGCCTGTTCCAGAAGCCCATTTGCAACTGATTTTACGTAGTTTTGGAAAGATTATTGTGTGCACAATATAAAAGGAGCAATGAATTTTACTTTAAGGGGGATAACTAACTTTTCAACGAAACTGCAAGTACTGAGTTTTGGAAAAACGCTCTTCAATTGCAAACATATAAAGAATAATATAACTTAACATTGATCTCTGAGATGGTTCGGAGCATCTTATTTATTCCTAGACTTCATCTAGAAATGGCAAGATTTCATCAGATTCTGATTTCTGATGAAAAATATAAGAACCTGTGTGTAGAGCTATTACAATTGGTGGCACAAAGATAAGCTGGGATGCCCTGAAATTTGCAGTGGTTTAACTTACTGAGCCCTGAACTTTTAAGTCTATCTATGCTTCCCCTGGTGCCCAGTCAAACTAGGGTTTAGAAAAAAACTGTAACAAAAAAAAAAGTTTCCACTCAATTTGCACAAAATGTTGCATGCTGTCAGATAAATATGTTGCAGTCCCACAAAATGAGCTGAGTTGCATTTTTGCATGATTGACTTTAAATGAAAACCATTATCTAGAGGGGTGAAAACTACTCACCTCTCTATGTGAAGAACTTTGTATAGACATGCTTTCGACTTTTTGTGCATAAAAGCATTGGGAATTTTTACGTCTATACTTTCATATTTTGATTTCGTCTCAGTGATCCAGAGCCTCAACTCTACTTATTTTGTGAGACTGTTACTCAAATAGATGACATGGAATAAAACCAATTTGAAAACATTTTTTTCATCTGAGATTTTTTTTGCTGCAGTGTCACAAGAATGGTTAAAAAATATTTAAGGTTTAGGTCTAGATCTAGTGCATGCTTTTAAGTGAGTGGCCTATACTTGGGATCAACATCAGAGTCATCTAAATCTAAAACTAATACATCATTGCTCTCACTATCAGAAAATGTAATCATTTAAAAAGCTTCTGTAGCTCAAAATCTTGTAGCCAAGTGATCATTAGATCTACCAAGGGCCTGCAATTCTGGTTAAGTGAGGAGTGAGTTTAGAGACTAGCAGGCACTTCACAAAAATAAAAATCCTTTAAAAATTATCCCGAGCTGAATGAAACGAAACAAAGTCTGAAAGAAAGGGAAATGGCTATTTTATCCTTTAATGCTGACGATGAGCATCGCAACGGTTGGTACAAATGCTCCATGCTGCTGACCAAAGCTTAAGATCACTAGGACTGTGATGCTCAGCATGAACCGGTATAGAAGCAAGACGTCGCAACTATTACAATGCTAGAACCGGTCAGTTAAGTCAAGGCCCTTGTCAGGCATTCTGGGGACAGATCCAACAACTTCCAGATATATTTATCTTCATCATCTGCCAAAGAAATGAAGAGATCACAGGCAAAAATTGTGGAGATTTCATTTGAAAGTAGTACTATCTACATTCTAACTTAGCCCAAAACCTTTCTAATTTGTAGGCAGGTGATGAAGAATGAGGAATAATATGGAAGATTGGGATAAGGTAGGTTTCACAAAATTGGGGGTTGTATAGAGGTTGCAACTTGCATACAATGTTGTGAGAAAGATTACCCAAAATAAACATTCATTCAATTTTCAATGTGTTTTCTGTGCCTCAAATTAACACAAGAAGCAACAAAATGCAACTTGATGACCTATTTCTATTTTTATTTATTTTTTTTTTTCTGTGCGAATGTCGTTTTTCAGAAACACAGCATCTCCCACTTTAACGTTCTATGTAAATATAAGCTATTATTAGAACCAAATTGTTCTTGAAAACCTTTTAGGTGTTATTAAATGCAAGAATAAGTGTCAACGCTATTAAAAACACATTAAATTCTACAATTTGTTGAGCGAAGGGAAATGTGTGGCTGTTTTAAAATTGCCTAGCGCGGACATAGTGTGTTTCCAATTAGAGGACCGTAGACCTAGCCCACTATTAATAGTAATGATATCATGATCACTCTTTTGGTGGTAAAAATGTGATGCTTGATATTAGTAGTGTGTATACAACCCCGACAGACGGAAGTTTCGTGCATTTAGAGACACTTTATCAGGTATTTTCGTTTCGAAGCAGTGTATTTCCGACACTGATCGACGTTCACTACATAGTTTACTATCATCTAGCTTTTGTTTCACAGCGACTTTGGAACCCGATAGCAGATCGAACGCAATCTTTTTTTATCGACGATTCTTGTGCTAATTGGAATTCACCTTTAGCCAAGGTAAGTAGAGTGCTTTTGCTCAATTAAATTTGTGTTTTTTATCGACGTTCGCACCGACATTCGCTCTAGATCTACAAGTTCGGTGTGTTCCATAACATTTTTTGACAAACATAGATGCTTTTAGGCTATAGTAATGTGGTAAAACCAAATTTAGTTTGCCTTTCGTTGTTTTATGTGGTTTTAGGTTAAATATTTCTTCTTTTTCTTTCAAATTCAATAGTATGCAATCTCCAAGCTTTGAAACTGGGCAGTCTGATGCGAGTGTCGGTAGTTCGGAATTACTTTTGACGCAAATGGCAGCCATTATGGCGGCGAATGTCGTTGATCGGAAACAAAATGGCAGCGCCCGTCGTTTCACCGGAACCACAAATGCAGTGAATGTTGTATATCTGAAACAATACTGGTGCGAACGTCTGTTTATGGAAACACTTTAAAACAAGTTTCTGAACGACATTACAGTTTTCAAGTTAGAAAAAAAATTGTTTTAATGAGAAAATAACTGTTTAGACCAGTTGACTGTACTTATTGTATGAATCTAGATATTTTTGCGAGATTTTTTTTTTATTAGGCCTCTCTAGATTTGGACTTCTGTAGATCTAGATATAGGGCTAAATACTATGAACTTTTCTTACTTTACATAAAATTGTCTGCTAGTCAAATTGCAGATTGAGGACAGACTCAATTATTCAAAACTTAAGTAAAAATGCCTCTTCTCACTTTCTTTTTTTTAGGGCTAAATTAATAATTTGAGATAATGATCGATAGTGTAGTAACCATAACTTTTAGCACTTTATCATGATTTTAGTCTGATAGGTACTGGAGTTCCAAAAATGTCATCTCAAAGTACCAAGCTACGAAATGAGTGGAAAGAGAAGGAGCCAGAGTAATATCAGGCATACCTTGAGTGTCAGCACCTTGCAAGTAAAAGGAGAAGGGATCAGACAAAAGAAAAAAATTGCAAACAAGATGTTGATTATAGCCATGGAAGAAGACAGAGAACAAGAGAAAGCTTTGAGGAGGTAAGAACTGTCTTTTTTAGCTTACTGTTTTTTTCTTTTCTCTTTGTGACATCGAAAAATTGTCTGAATGTTCTCCATGATTTTAAGACCAGTAGATACACTTGTTTTATTTGTATTTTAAAATTTTTATAGAGAAATGGACCGCAGGTACCGAGAAAAGAATAAAGCTGAGGCTGGGCAGCGTATCCGTATGGCTTTAGAAATTCTCTCTTTAAACTCTACAGATACTGGAGGTGATTGATGATGGTAGGCAATTGTTCATCAGTTGTCTCAGACCCAAAGCTTCCTCAAGCAAGCAAGCAGGGGAGGTTTGGGTTTTTCCCAACACTGCCGATGAGAGCCTTGTCACTTTGGAACAGACACTATAACAAGACTCTCTGATCCCTTTGTAGATCCTATCAAGGGGACCTATACTTTTGTTTGAATTTTTTATAATTTATGTTTAAGACAGCTGTAATGCTTGGCCTAAGCTTAATTTATCTGTTAAAATAAAGCTGTGATTTTTTCAAAGAAAACGTTGCTTCCATTTTTTACTTAGATCTTGTGTTTTCATGTCAACCTGCCTTATGTTTGTTGTTTGCCTCTGGTGCATTTCTAGATACAATTTAGCCATTTTGTGTGTCATTTGTCATGAAGTAGCTCATTTTTATCTAGCTCAAAATGTGAAATATCTTGCAGAAAGTGATATTTCCAAAAAAAAAAGGGGAGGTCACTTTGAACAATTATTTCTCATAAGAGGTGAGGCTCTTGCTCAAAATTTTGCTATATTGGAAATCCTCATAAAATTTCCTTTCCATTGATATATAATTTTCAATCACTTTTATTTTTTCCAAAATTTGGGATGTTTGGGGAACCAGTTTTGTGAAACCCGCCATAATCCAGGCTCAACCACTTCTAGATCTACCTTCATCAGATTCAGATGAAGAGCTTGCAGGCATGAAATTGGAGATATGGGGTAAAAGTAGCTAGATTTTATTATTTATGGCCCACCATATCTTCATTTCGTCTGTATAGCCTTTAAATCTAGAAATCTTGACTGGGTCTATAAAAAGCTAGTGAATTTTTTTTTTTAACTACTCTTGTTATCTAGATCTATTTGATCTAGATTATGACTGTGTTTATATACAACAATTGTGATGGCTACAGAGTGTGTCATTTTGGATATAAACTAGACCTTGATCTAGATTAGATCTATTTAGACCTGTAGCCTTAGGGTAAGCCCATACTAGAGGCGACGTGACTTGTCATGGCTAATTTGAAGGACTGATGTCGCCGTTACTGTGCGCTACCAACTGAAAAGTTAGCCTGATAATTTGTGTAACAAGACTGGCCTCGTGTTTCGCGCGGCAACAGTCAGTAGCATTATGCGTGGTCACGTAATGGCACCCCCCTTTCCCTTATCCAACAGAGCCACTGACGTTACAAGACCACACTGTAAAACACAAAGGCGTCGAAGGATAGCTCCGACGCTTCGACAAGTAGCTGACTTTGTGTGCGCTCGCACCAAAGAAAGAGAGTAATTCAAAACATGTATAATTGGACTCATGAACTGCTGCCTTCAGTGTGGGCCTACGGTTAAAGTACACGTCAGTCCTTACAACTAGATCTAGATCTATATCTAGATCATCTAGGGTTTTGATGGAAAGCAAATGATTTAAAGAAAAATAATAGAACTTGATCTACCTGTAGGCTGTGACATTGATTTCACCAACTTTGAGGCCATTGCTACAAGTTGAAGCAAAACAACAGAATACTATAATAATCGTCAGTCTCTTATACACAAACATGATAGCATATTCGCCATTGCTGAAGACTCTAAGCCTGAAGATAGGGACAGAAGTTTCTAGCAGTCAAGAACTAATCTTTACGTTGGGAATTTTTTCAGCATTATTTCCCTTAATTAGTAATTAGCGTGTGCACACACTCACTCAAGTCAAAGAGATCGGTTTAGTTTTGTACTTGTGTATAGTTAGTCCACAACAGGGTGATCTCAGGCTATCATGCCCTCCGTCAGGCCACGGAGAGAGAGAGAATAAGAATTCCTAGAGGTACGGTAGTTAAGGTTCGACATTAGTTACTCTAGTAATTTTTTATTTAAAAAAAACAAACAAAAGAGACTTTAGATAACACTCTTCTGGTCTGACACAATCCTATTTTCTCACTAGAAGCATTCATTGATCTTCTTATTTACAAGGTAACTCTGTATTCATCAGGATTTTCATCCACATGAGTTCACTAATACTTACTACCCCTCTCCCCCCCCCCCTTTTTCAAT
>BLXT01005873.1:609333-640563 GCA_019648995.1 Plakobranchus ocellatus
AGTAGTAGTAGTAGTAGTAGTAGTAGTAGTAGTAGTAGTAGTAGTAGTAGTAGTAGTAGTAGTAGTAGTAGTTTTATATCTTTTAATTTTCTCGGGATACCTAAGCGAGCTGTAACAAATTGGCAGATGATCAACACGTCTGGTCTTAAAATAGATGTTTTACTATGGCATAGTGGGATCTTCTTTCATTCCCCACCGCACCATATTTGCATTTGAGGGCAGAAGGTCACATACAGCTCGGAATATGAGGAAGCTGAGTGGCACCATGTGTTAAATCTCATTCCATGTGATAGATCTTTGTAATACGCTTACCCAGCTTGTCCAGTGTCCTTGTTGGGATTGCTGTAGGCATATTCGCTTCGAGTCTGATCTCGTCAATTATCATATCTCTTTTCTCTTTACCTTCTGCTTTTGACCACCACTTTACTCCCTCTGATCCTAGTCCTTTCCTTCCAGTCAGAGCGAGACCAATTACCTCTTTCATTTTCAGGCCCTCTTTTGCTTGGTTAACTGTCTTGTCAACTTTCCATTTTCTGCCAGTTCTCAGCTGGGGCTGAATAGATCTCACTGCTGGGTCCTCTAAATCTTCGAGCATTGTCATTAGCCTAGCTTTTCCGCACCTGTACTCTTCAATTATTGACTTCAGTGGAGTCTCAGCTTTAATTTGAGGCTGTACATAGCAACATCTGTTAGCCCGAGTTGGACCCCAAGCCATTTTCTTGCAAACCCGTTTATTTTGGCTTCTAAGGATTCCACAGTTGAGGTGCTGATTTCACATACTAGAAGCGGCCATAGAGCTTTGGGATAAGCATAAACTAAAGATACCATTTTGTACTTTCCTGGTAAGCCACACTTGTCTATAGCTTACAGATCCACTGGAGCTTGTTCTTATACCTCAGGTCCACGCTTGATGTCTTTCAGGGATGAATCGTGTCATCTTCCAGCACTCTTTGCGGGCTCTTTGGTATATTTTGTCTGGCTACTTTGAAGCAGACATCTTCATCTAACTTGCCTTTTCTTTTGGACAGCCTTCGAAACTTTTTCGTCTTGAATCTCATCCTGCTCCAGTTCATTAGAGCATCAAACCGAACTATCATGTTGCGTGTCTCGTTTTCCTTTGAGCACAGGATCGTAGTGTCGATCATGAATGAAAGCCTTCCGGGTCGTCTTGTAAAATCCACCACCAAGGTCTGCTGGACTCGCGCTCCGCTCTGCTGCGCTCAGGATAACTTCCATAGCTAAGACGAATAAGATTGGAGATATTGTGCAACCCATAGCAATGCCAATCTCTACGTTTATCCAGTCAGTTGTGTATCTCTCAGTTGAGAATGTCATCTTAAATCCATTGACATAGTCTTCCAGCATTACTTTGAATATCCCTGGAATAAGGTAGCCTACATTCTTAGAGCTTGCTGGGTTATCTGGTGCGGAACAGAGCCGTATGCGTTGGCAAGGTCCAACCAAACAACATCCAGCTTGCGTTTTCCCAATTTAGCTCTGTGAATGGCTTCCCAAATCATTGTGGCGTGTTCAAGACAGCCCGAAACTCCTGGAAGAGCCCCTTTCTGCACAGAGACAGCCATCCCCTAAGTGACAGCGCACACTGGGGGCAGCAGTTTGGGCTTCCAACGGTGCAACAACCAACATGTTTGGAAACGCTATAATTTTTTTACTAACAGCGCACACTATGTTGGCTACGACACCGACACGTGAGAGGTTTTGCAGCCAGGGATTACTCAATTGGCTCTGTCGGATAAGGGAAAGGGGGGTGCCATTACGTGACCACGCATAATTCTACTGACCGTTGCCGCGCGAACCACGAGGCCAGTCTTGTTACGCAAATTATCATGCTAACTTGTCGGTGGGTAGCGCACAGTAACTGCGACATCAGTCTGTCAAGTTAGCCATGACATGTCGCGTCGCTTTTAGTGTGGGTCTACGCTAAGAGATATTTTGTCAGGCGTGATGCCATGGCTTTGATTTTCCCTTCTACATTTTATGCCGTTAAGGATCTTGGTTATTGAAACAGCTGCCGGTGAACTGGAACGAGTCTTTGAAGAAATTCTCTTGTGTTTTCTTCTTCTGGTTTCGTTTTTTCCTGGCAGATTCGGCCCTGCTCAAGGCAATAGAGGGCCTAGGCTCTGCTTAATTAATGCTGTATGCCTCGCCTTCAAATCTCGCCACGGTGCTTGTAGACCTGTCTGTTCTTCTACAGGCGCTGCTTTCATAATTACTTCTTCAGGTTTCTTTTCTGTTTGCACAGCATTTCCATTTCGCGTAGCCTTCTGCTCTTTCTTGGAGGCATTCGTATCTTATATTGCTTTGCTTCAAATGTGGCTAGGCATGTTTGGTCAGACAATGTCACCGAACATTGCAAGCTTGTGCTATAGTGTATTCTTCCCTATAACTAGCTCATCCAACTTAGGGACAATCTTATTATCCAGTTTCTCCCACTGTTCAACTGCACTTGCTGGTGAGAATTGGATTTTCTGGCTCTTTGCCTCATCTGGATCAGAAGCGTGGATTTCATTAGCGCTAAGCATTAACATAACATAACATATTTGAAAAATCAAGACTATTTTAATGTTTCGTAGGATTCCCTGAGACTCTTGTTTTGTTTTAGTCTTAAAAAACTACAATGTGGTTTTCCGAAACACGAACTAAATATTCCGGCAAAAAGTTTTCGCTTTTCGAGGCCTATTTCTAGTTTGTTAGTACTGAGATGAGAAGAAATTTGAATCAATATTTAGATCTATATCTAAACTAGATCATAATTAGGGCCTAGGTCTAGCACTGCATTTGATAATGATATTTATAATGCATTCTTCGTCTATGTTAGCGTTAATCCTTACCATCTGCGGTCATTATAAGTGACTTATCATTTATGGTTTCGTTTCGGCCAAACAAAATACTGATAAAATGTGATATGATGTAATCATGAGACACATTTCCTTGAGATCTCTTGTGTTTTTTTTCCAAAACAGACTCCATCAACTAAAACCACTTTATTTCGTCAGGATTGTTGGTTTCATAGGGACTGCAGATGGTCCTTGATTACCATGTTTATTTGGAAACGCTTCTCTGATTATGCACACTTGTATAGGGATATACCGATAGTAATGACGAATTGAAGGCAGTTTTAGTCAACTATTGACATTTTACGAAATTTACAACAATTATCAACAATCAACAATTACAAGTAATTTCGTCCAAAAACAAAGATATCTTAACATTTTTGAAAAATTATGTAACCTTTTATCAAGGTCTTGATATGGCGGCCAAGTTTTAGTTGATCTGGGACAGGTTTTATGGGAGGGTAGTAAATTATTCTGGGAGTTTCTATTTGCTTGAGAGTTGTCTAACACCAAAGTTGGGCATGCTTGGGCGTTTTATGAAAGAATTAGCGCTTTTATATCTATGTTATTCAATAGGTACAAATGAAAAAGCGCCAAATGGTGTAGATTTTCTATAAAATAATTACTATTTTCAATATAATTTGGCCTGCCACCTCTTCATTTTGTGGAAAGCTTATGAAGATAGAGCTAGATCGGATAATGTAGCTATCCGTGGTGGGAACGAAAGCCAAAAAATTTAATCCAAAAGTATCCAACCTCAAGAGTATTTTCTTTGCAGTGCAATAAGCAGCAATTTTAGGCACAATTTATTTTATCTCTATGGGTATTTCCAATTTTAAAATAAAAATTTGGGAATATCCATAGATTGTGGAGATGCAAGGAGGAAAAACATACATGTGAAAGTTGCTAAAATAACTGTTGTAAATCTAGTTTGGTCATATTTTACCTAAAAGGAAACACAGAAAAATATGTTCCTATTAATTATTACAAAGTACATAGATCGAGATTTTTAAATGATCAAAATTGGCAAGATCACTTCTTGTAGATGTAATAATTTTGCTGTAATTGCTGATTTTCCTTTTTTTAGTAATATTCTTGATACATAAGAGTGCCTAAAAAAAGAAAGAAAAAGCAAACTTTCTTGCCTGTTCAAATTGACTTTTTTTGTAAGCAGTGAAAGCAAAGACTATGCAGTATGTAATGACACTTACGCTCTTTCTTTAGACCTACATTTATTTTTATGCGTGCATGGAGTTTTGTGGCCGACGCCTTCTTTGTACGTGGGCCAGAGGAAGCCCATGATTTCAAGTTCTGATTAGATCTATTTCTTTTGTTTAGCTTTTTTACACTCCTTCGTCAACTGCTAACATATTTTAAACTTATAAATTATGTTAAAGATATGGAGCTTGATTATGTTTATTCATGATTACTATTAGAAAACAAACACTTAGATCTAGATCTAGATCAATGTATAAAAACTGAATCTGAGCCTACATAATTATTATATATACATATATATGCTCAAAATTTTGCGCAAAACTAAATTAACTTCTCTCTCCCTTCTCAACAACGAAGTCGCAAAAAACATTGAATTAAACAAAAAATGATGTAGCCTTGACTTCTAACAGAATTAAAAGGAGTGTCATGAAATTTTTTTTGGGATGGGTGATGAAAAATTAAATGGTGGACTAATAGACAGACAGACGAAGATGGCAAATAGATCTAGATGTAGAGACAAAGAAAAAGAGAACGAGGATGAGAAAGAAAAAAATTTTCGCGAGAGATAGATCTATAGATAGATAGATAGACAGAGAGAGAGAGAGACTCAGAGAGATGAGGAGAAGGGTGTAGTGGGATAGAGATCTTTGAAGGGATAGAATGACAAAGAACCATAACATTATTTAAGGAAATGAGATTTGCAAATTATTATGGAGTGTTGGATAATGAAAAGAAAGAAAAGAAATTGTGCATCAAATGCTCATTACTGTACAGATTAATCAACTTCTTTTTGCTTTTTAAGTCAAAGATGTGAAAGGGAAATGAATAATTGGTGAAAAAAACAAACAATATTTTAAACCAAAGGAAGAAAGAGATTGTTGACTGGTGATACACATATGCTGCTTGGTGGTGCTGTGTGCACGCAAAAATAGCTAGCCTGAATATCTTTATACTTATACTATCTTTGGTAAAAGTGGCATTTTAAATACAAATTTAGGACTAATATCCCATAATGTAAAAGTTTAAACTCAATAACTCCGAGCTGCCGCTTTCAGCGGCCGACGGAACGATACGAATGACCGAGCGGCCGCTCCCAGCGGCCGCTAACTATATGAAAGAAAAGGGGCAGAGGGAGAAAACTCCTTCCAGATACGGAAAAAAAATGCGGACACAAAGAGTTAATATTTTTTTTTTAATTCCTCAGTTCAGATTGCTTTGGTTTTTTTCATTCAATTTTTGATTAAGCCAACACCACTTTACATTAAACCTATCCATACGAGGTGTTTTATTGTCATATGCGTATGTCTGGGGTAACTGAGTGCCCCCACATTTTAATATCAATATGGTCTTATCCCTATCTGTACGAGGTGTTTTATAGTCATATCCGTACGTGTGGGGTAACTGTGTGACCCCATACCATATAGTAAAAAAAATCACTATATACCTATCCGTACGTGGGGGTAACAAAATCACCCCATACTTTACATAGAAAAAATAGTGGGTTTCAGAAATGAGCTCAAGTCAGTTCATTATTGATTTTTTGTCAATCATTATTATGTAATCATATGTCAAATTTGATTTTTGAGGAATACTGAAAAGCTGAAGAAAAATTCCCATTTTAAGTATTTAAAAAAAATTAACACAAGCCATGGGGTAACAAAATTACCCCACTTTTAGGGATAGAGTTAAATTGCTCTGTTAAAGGTTATTAGTCTTTTCTCCAAACAATCTTTGATTTCACAAATTAAAGATTAAGGATATAATCTTTCTTAGGTTTATAATATTCATTATAATTGATTAGCCATACATGATTTCTATAATTTTAGTGTATTTTTTGTACTACATCCATCCACAGATTATTAGTGGAGATATATCAATTAAATTGAATGTTTCAAGGTTTTAATCTTTATTATTCCATCTTCAACCTTTCTTGATCTAGAATTCTAGATTTTTATTAAGATTTCAAGATCTTGATTCAGGCTATCTAAATTAGGCGCTGAAAGCCAGTAAAATAATATGTACTAGTTTTTGGTTAAATTTACTGATTGTTAGCCTAGAAACTTATTCTAGAAATGTAGGATCAAAGTTTCCGCTGTAAAACTACAAATACGAGACAGGCTCGGGGTTTGAAACTGAGTCTTTCTATCATTATGTTTGAAAGATGTCACTAGGCCTAATTTTGGTGCAATTAATAAGATAAGCTAGATACTAGACTCACTGCTACTGAACTTAATCGATACCACATTTTTAAATTACCTTCTTGGCATCATTACGTAGAGAAATTAAATTAGGCTGAGCAACAATACTTTTAGATTTTCCCAGAAAAAAAAAATTAATGTTGATGCTACAGTTCCTTGCTTTCGAATCGACAAAATGTCAACCATTTTGATAAAGAATTATGAGGCATCTACTCTGGCAAGTGAACGTACAATTGAAAATTTTGAGCACACATTTTTGGGCAAGATATGCTGCATAAAATTAAATGATATGCCCACGTCTCATAAAAACAGCATAAAAAGTTACTCGTGCGTCCTGGGACTACGCCCAAAATAGTAGATACTCCCAAATATCTCGCTCTCATAAAAAGGGCCCTAGGTCTGTTCCAGCAGTAGGTTTAGAACTAAAATGCACTTGGTTTAATAATAATTGTGGATTTGTATTTTTATGTCATTAAATGGTTACATTTGATATGACAAGTTGATTGGCAGTCTAGCTTTCATAAATTTCTTTTCTTATGTGAACATTAGGAATTCTTATTGTTTTAGTAGTTTTAATAGGTCACTTATGAAATATTAACAAAACAAAAAAAAAGGCCTTTGTATTAAACTTCATGTTTTAGAGGTAGATCTATATGCGTTTTTGAGGATGGATTCTTCAGTAAAATTGCTCTATCGCACCACAATCTTTTCACAAAATGAAGGAAATGCACATTTATAACGTACTGAGAATATATAAATATGGACAAGGAGTTGCCAACAACCATCTTCGAAAATACAAGGGCACTTATTATCTTTCACAAATGTTTAATTATATCAAGATTCATCTTTGTTTCAATTTTATTTTCATGCATGCCCCATCATTCAATCTTAGCTTTGTTACTCTCCTCAGTATATAATCCCCTGTTATGGAAACAGAGATGGACAAGGCAGTTCATGTACTATCTGCTGAAATGAAAGGTGGCATGATGAAAGAAAACTGTATACATGTACTTCTTTTTCTTTCTGTGACATTAAGTTTTTCTTTTATTTGTATTGTGTCACACGTATTATCATGTTAAAAATTAACTATTCTTAACAACTGTGGCGCACATTCAGAGACAGTTATAGCTAGAGGCTGAGTGCTAGGCTGGTGAGGCTTTCTCACTGTAAAATAATGGAGTGTGGCAGAGAGGGTTTGGGCGATTTCGTTAATTTGTCGTGTGCATTGAAAACTACTTATTCATGATGTTGTTTGTTATAAAAACTTATAATAATCATATTTTTCCATCCCCTGTGTTTGAAAGGGACCGTTACCAGCGCCTAATAGCTTCTTGTCTATTCTATCATATTTTCTCTATTTTTTTTATTTATTTTGTTTGTTTTGTTCTGATTTATTCCCAGAGCTGTATCCAAACTCAGAGTGTCAAGAAACATCTGGGGCTCCTGACCCTCTAGATTTTCACAGGAACTTTGTATCTCAAAACCGCCCTTTGCTAATTAACCATGCTTTTGACCATTGGCCTGCATTGGAAAAATGGAATGAAAACTACTTGAGGTGTGCATGTTTTGAGCTTTGAAATTTTATTTTTCATGAATCATTCCATACAGCAGATCTCCTATGAAAAAATCATTGAGAAAATCGAAACCTTCTGTGCTGCTCAGTAGAAAACCAATTCTTCTTTTCTTATTTGACTTTAATTGGATTAATGGCATACATGTAGCTTGTAAACTAGATATGATAAAAAAAAAGTTCCAATTGCTTAACTAATCTCTACATTTGCCTGATCCAACATAAAAAAATCTACCCATTTAAATTCAGAGAAAAGCCCTCAATTTATTATCTCTTCATGTCTGGTGCATGATGCAATTGGACCCAAAAATTACAGGAATCTTCCATTGCTATTTGCAGGTAAAATCCTGCCAGAAGTACCCAGCCTGACGCAGGCCAACAGCCCTGAAATCTCCAAACAAAAGAACCAGCATGATCACACAAAATTTAAGCATATACTATGTCTATTTATTTATACCATGGTCTGGTGGACTGTTAGGACATAACAGTTGAAATTCACAAATGTCAAAAAGCTCTTGACAATTCCATCTCTCTTGTTATTTTGCCTCCTCAAAATGTTATCAAGCTCTGTACATGTACCGGTACTGTCAATTCTGAGTTCAAAAATTTATATCTTTGTTATTGTTCTTATAGGAGAAACAATGTACTTTTTTTGTTGTCATTATCTATGGTCATTGGTTCTGTACAACAAAATCACCACAATGTCTACATCAGTGATAAAAATGACTGGGACTTTGTGTTATGGATAAGATTATTTGCATCAATTTTAAAATAAAATTGGAAAATGTTCTCTGAACTTTCTGTGGCAGGAGCAAGCTTGGAGAGATGCCTGTAACAGTTGCTGTAACTCCTAATGGCTATGCAGATGCTGTTTATGATGGCAAATTTGTCATGCCAGAGGAGCGTGTCATGCCCATGTCCAAGTTTTTGGATATTGTTTTCACTAGAGAAGAGGACAGGAAGGATTGCGGTGTGTTTTACATTCAGAAACAAAACTCTAATCTGACTGATGAGTTCTCAACTCTGATGGTGGATGTGGAACCTCACATACCATGGGGAACCACTGCTTTTGGTGAGTTTTTTAAACTGAATTCAATATTACAGTGAAACTGGTTCAAATCTAGTTAACCATTTTTGAATTCAGAAAACTTGTTTTTCTTTATCATTTATCGTGAAAAATGAACCCACCATAAATCAACTTCAATTTTGTTCTTATTGTAGTCCCTATGTGATTATACATCTAGTGTCTGGCAGTTCCAGAAAATGAGTGGAGCTGTGGATTTACACAATCCTGTATCAGAATAGTAAAAGAAAACAAAAAAAACCCAAACAGTTATGTATAAAAAGTCTTAAGCATAATTGTAGAAAATGCTGCTCACAGAGAAATGAGTCATTTTACCCTTCTAGTGTACAGTTTTCCTATGAAGTCATTCATGCAAATCTGCAACTTTACCCATTTTGTGGGACTGCTGCACAGATGGAAAATGCTTGATTTATTTTTAGCATAGCCAACATCATATAGTTTAAATGCTCCACTAATTTAAGTCTTATATCAACTATTTTTTGCTGATTAAAAAAAAAACCAAAACATTTTGTCATCTTTCCGTTTTTGAGATTGGTGTTTGAAAATTTACCGCATGCTTTAGGATGACAAGCTAAGTATTAGTATATTGTTTGAATACCTGAAGAATAGATATTGATGATGTGTAACTTAAAAAAAAAACAATCAGTTTAAGACATTCACACTGCTGTGGCCAAATGAAGAGAAGTATCATTGTAGTCTTAACATTGAAAATACTCCTCTTTATTTGGCTATAGTAGCAGAGCAATATGGCTTTTTTTACTCACTTATCTATTATCTGGCTTTAACTAGACCTTGTAAAGACTAAAAAAGTTTCTTGCTACCACAGTACCAGTGACAGTAATCTTATCACATTTTTTTGTTTTTAAATTCACCCTTTTTTTAGGTGTTAAACCAGAGGCAGTCAATTTCTGGATGGGAGATGAAAAAGCTGTTACTTCCAGTATGTTTCTTAGTCCTTCAGAGTAATGAGTCCATTTTTAATTTCATTGATCAATATGCACACTGCGATACCTTATATCACATCAGACACAATGAACTATTCAAAGGCTGCTCTTTTCAAAAAATAAATTTTTATTTATCTATCTCTAATGAGTTAGTGGTAAAGTGCTGCCTCAAATGGCTCAAATAGAGATAAAATCCAGACTTTTCAAATCTCTTGTTATAGCAATAGTTGTCATTATTCAAGTTGTTAAAAATGTTTCATTGTATATATGTCTAATAAGTGAAATGATGAGTCTGGAGTTTAGAATTGTATTTTTCACAATTTTATCTCACTTCATATCAAAATGTTTATTTCCTTAATTGTTATTTATTGATTTATTTTTAGTTGCATGTGGTTGTAATTCTGTTTTGGTTTTTGATAAAGAGAAGGCTGTATAAATTTTATATATAAATATTTTGGGTGTTCTATAAAAAATAAAAAAAAAGCAAAAAAAAAAGAATGCAGCCCTTAATAAAAATTATTATTTCATTTACTATTCATTTGTTGTCATTTGTTATCTGTTTGCAGTGCATCGAGATCATTATGAAAATTTATACTGTGTTGTATCAGGAGAGAAAACTTTTATCCTGCATCCTCCCACTGATCTCCCTTACATACCCTATGGTGAGAAACATTGTTCCTATCAGGAAAAAAATTATTGTTCAGAGATGGAGAGTTTCTGTAGTTAAGAAAAATTTTTAAAAGTTACAACAATATGCCTAAACTTCTACAAAAA
Organism: Plakobranchus ocellatus; assembly: GCA_019648995.1. Taxonomy (NCBI): domain Eukaryota; kingdom Metazoa; phylum Mollusca; class Gastropoda; family Plakobranchidae; genus Plakobranchus; species Plakobranchus ocellatus. The sequence continues at coordinate 619,977 of BLXT01005873.1, forward strand.
AAAAAAAAAGAAAATGCCTATGCCTGTTTTAAATTCTTGTAATGTTTGTGTATGTTTATTGCTTATGTAGTTTACATCACTCAAGTCAAGGATATTGTAAAGCTGTAAAATCGTATTGCAAAAGTAATGCTATTGAGATGATTATAATTTTTCAAACATTGTTTTTGCATGGGCTTTTTACAGATTTTAATTTAAAGAAGTTAAAATTCTAAAAAAAATCGTTTTTACAATCTTGAATGCAGTTTTCCATTGTTACCTACATTGACTCAAAAGGAAAGTTCAAAGTTCTAATCATAGAATAAAGGTTCATGATAAGCAAAAAAGAGCATGGATTTGGAAGTTTTTTTTTTTAGGTTTTTGTGTTTTGCCAGAACTAAGTCATCCGCCCCTCTGTTTTTAAGTAGAATGAGGTTTTTGGTCAATCAGATTGATGACTTTTCAAGGTTGTGAGATTTCTTTTGTGGCTTGAAAATACTTTTCAAACATACGACTTTTTCCAAGAAATTTTTAAAAAACAAAATCGTACAAAAATATTAGGAGGAAATTATATGCCACTAGGCTGTTGTCAAAGTTTAGACAATGAAAGTAGATGCAATCACACATTTTGTATAAATTTTCGGGGCTTTGACTATCATGTTCCTCCACTCAAACCTGTTATCCTTATAAAGCTGCTATTGCTACCTACCATTCCTTATTTTGTATACATGTATATATACAAGATCTTTGCTATGATCAATGTGTAACTCATTGTGAATTCAAAGAATCTTGACCAGAGTCTCGCCTTGTTCCCTTGTTTTTTTTTTTTCTCGGATGATAAGACTTTTTGTTTTGTATTATTTCAACCAATACCTTCATCTCAATGATAGGCTTTTATAATGCAAAATTATTCAAAAATTTAAATTTGCATTTAAGAAAAGTTAATTTTCTTTAAAGTTGAGTCTTTTGTTTTCAATCCTGTGGTTAAAAAAAATGGTACTTCTTTATTTTATCCTTCTCACAGAGACATATCGCAGTGCTGTTTACAAGGAAGGTCCTATTGGAAGTTTTGCTGTAATAAGTGATGAGAAAGACTCGGAGGTGAATATTTCAAACAGTTTCAAACTTTTCGAACATATTTTTAAATGAGGTACATGAAGCTGACTAAAAGGGGGCCTGAGACCAAAGTCGCACAACAGAGACATAAATTAAAAATAATTAGACACTGTTTGAGATAACAAGGAAAGCTTTGGGTTAGTTTCAAAAGTGAAGTCATTCCTTATGGGCAAAAGTAATATTTTAATTTTTTGAAAGCTGTTGAAATATTTTATTTTGAAACTATAGGTCAATTTTGCTGCCTGTCGCAGGCGTTCTGGCTCAACAAAGTTTCTTGTAAGTTATTGCTCACCAATGGAGGTTAGGAACAAGGCCGATATTTTGGAAACTGAGCAATGGGTTTGCTTTAGAGTGAAAATTTTGAAATGCTGGAGCTTTATTTTAACATAGAAAAGCGTTTGGTTTGAATCAGGAAAAAATTCCGGTGAACGACCATTAATTCCGCTATATGGATGGCTATTGCTAAAATTCCACCGAATGGACCTGGTTGACAGAGGAAAGAGAACTCCATTCTGATTTTACCTTTTGGGTTAATCCTATATTGACAACCGCTGTACATTTACTACTTTAAACAGTATAGAACAACATTGACAAGACCCAATTATTTGTTTATTTTCCATTATTTTATTGAACTTACTTTGTAAGAGAACTGAATAACCCTTCATTTATGTCACTGAGAAACAACTCATTATCATTGATGCTTTTGATGGTCATAGTATAGGGATGTGCATGTATAGCTCACTTGCGAACATTGAAGTACATGTAGCCTGAAAGGGGTGACCCCATATGACCTCTGTACTTGCAACAATTTTATAGTAGAGATGTAGAAACCACCAATCTGCATCTATGGGTGCCTTGTTATTTCTGCTCATGATGATGATGGACATGGGACTGTAATTGCTATTATATGAGATGGATTGACTCAGTAGATCAAAAACCTGTGGGTGTATAAGTATAAATCCTAGAATTTTTTATCTTGATACTGAGAGGAAAAAAAAGAAGAAAAAAAACTTGTTTGTATTGTCTCAATCAAGATTATCAAAATCTCAGATATGATAGTCCATTAATTCAAAAACTTAGTGAAGTCATTGTTTACAAGCAAAATTATCAATAAACCTCTATAAAGCACAAGCTAGCTCTCTAGCATGGAGTAGATCTAGGCCTTGGCGAAAATTTAGCGTTGGCTTGGGCGTCAGTAAGCTCTCATTTTTTTCATTTCAAAAGAAGTTTACTCTCAAATTTCTGAATTTATTTAGAGGAAAGCTTTTCTAACCTCCAGTTCCATTCAGTCAAGATCTAAATTATTTAAGATTTGTGTAACTGTCAATTTTTTCAACTTTTTCAGATCCAAAGGTTTTACCAATGTTCTAGGATCTATATTCCTTATTAGAATTGTTACTGTCTGTAATTTTTTTCATGGTCTTATTTAATCTACAGAAAGATTTAGATGCATGTTTTGTATATCCTGTTTTTTTTATCCATTGTGGTCAAGCTAGATTAAATGTTTGTTATACAATAGCTTTTAGTACCTTAGTACTGTAGACCTTATTATTCAAATTCATATTACCCTGACTAGATCTAATCTCTAACCTTCTGAAGACTCCAGGAGGTTTAGATAAAATGAACTCCAAGTATAGGATTTGATACAATTTAGATACCATTCTAGACCACTCCAACAATCTCAGTAAATTGCTTTTCTTTTTTGTATATTCGCAGAAGTCCACAATTTATATTTATTTTAAAAAATATATATTAAAAAAAAGTTTGAAAAATCCTTTGTTTTAAAGAAAGCTCTTATGTTTTGACAATCCAGAGCTGACATCTGTAATAAATTTTTACCCTATGCAGGTCCCCTGGGTTGCTATTGACCCACTGAAACCTGACCTGAAACGCTACCCTCAGTATGCACAAGCTCAACCTCCCCTAATTGTGACTGTGCACGCTGGCCAGATGCTGTACCTACCGTCCCTGTGGTTTCATCATGTGAGACAATCTCAGGCATGCATTGCTGGTAGGTACCCAGTTTTTTTTTTCTGGTTTTGGCATAGGTTTAGAGCTGAGAGTCTCAGAGATCCCATTCATCAGCTCTCCTCTCAAATTCTTATGATACCATTCAAATGTCTCTGAACAAATTTTGACAGATGTCTGGTGAATGATTATGCCACATATGAGATAATTACTTTTATTGGCACAGTAGTTTGCAGAAGCAAAGTTTACCCCATGTGCATTACATTTACCTTAGGAGTCTGGAAAAGAGATTGGGCTTCTTGTGGTGAAATGTTCCAATATTCACTTTTTGAGATTCTAGATTCATTTACATAAGAAGAATACAGCTACAAAGCATGCTGTAGGCTATTTTTTAAAACTGGTGAAAATGTGCAAACCTAGCTATTTTTACCTCCTATGAATTTGCATTTTTTTCATGCTATTGACTGTAGAGCCTCTGACATCATTAATATACGTTTTTTTACACTGTTTAAAAATAATACAAATTGGGTGGAACTTATTTTGTCTTGAAAGTTCATATTTATGTACTTTTCCAAAGTCGAAGAAATTTTTTACTGCTGATATCCATTTGTGTTATGCTCAATAAATAGCGTGACATTTTCATTCTTCAGTTTTCAAAAGTTACTGAAAATTTCAGAATTTACACATTAGAAAAAGAAAGGCACTGACTTATGACAATTAACTTTTATTGAAAGTCGAACAATATTGCTTTTTTGTTTCTTATATCCTCTCCAGTAAATTACTGGTATGACATGGAGTTTGACATCAAGTGGGCCTACTACAAATTTCTGGAGAAGTTATTTCCACCTCGTCCATTGTGAGGGGCTTTAGTGTACAATGACTGGCAAATCTGCCCTGAAATCTATAGGCACCTCTCTGTTGTGGAATTTGGGCCCACCACTGAACCTTGGTCTGATATGGGCTTAAAGCCTGAAATTGCCTTTCGGTAGAAGGTATATATGCACAAAAACAAACTCAGTCCCAATGGAATGCTCACGTGTACAGTTTGTTTTCTAACAATATGTTGATACTAAATCTTCACATATATTGTTGGGTGAGGCATTCATTCCATAGCACTCTGGAAAAAAATATATCATGTGGTATCCTCTGCTGAATGTGAAGAAAACTAGAGAATTTTTATTTTTTTTTTTTTATCAAAAGAAGTGTAATGAATATTTAGTATGAATACTCAAGCCTTTGAACCCTCTTGTGATTATATTGAAATAGTGGAAATAGTAGAAAGTTATAAACACCTTGGAATTAATATTGATAATCAACTGAACTGGGGCAAACACATTTCTCTTGTTTATGCAAAGTGAGCAAGCAATGGCACATCTTATATAAAATCAGATCTTTTCAAATAGATAAGAGACTTTTCTCTCTTATTTCATAGCGCAGCTACTGAAATTATTAATAAAACTATCCTCTTTTTTTATCTTGGGATGATATGAGAATATCAGAAACCAAGACAAAGAAAGATTGCATAAAGCAATAAAAAGCTTCATGATATTTAACCCACAGACAGTCGCCTATTAAGATGACAGATGTCAGCCTATTTTAGATAAAAATGCAACCCTTTTACATACTTTTGTTGTTGTTAGTGTTTGTTATTAGTTTGTAATGAGTTCAAAATGTGTATAATACAACTATAAGGTAGCCTTTATTGGCTGTCGCTATCTGGCGGAGCTCTCCGGCGCTTGCGTTTTTGTAATCCAAGATCATTCTTATGTGGAAGTTGGGGCTCACAACATTCATGACAGCTCACCTTGCAGGCAGGGCACCAGTGAGGAGATTGCCTTCTTTGTTGTGGCGTGCTGCATATGTAGCACCTATATTCATTTCTTTTTCCAGGAACTCTTGCTTGAGGCGCAGCTGCTGGGAGCTCTGGAAGCACCTCAACTGCAGAACAGAGGGATTCCAGTATTTCCATGACAAATCTGTCTCTGTCCAATCTCTTTCCAGTGTGTAATGAGTATAAAATGTGTGAATTCAGCACAGCTGTGTCAACAAAGTTCAGGAAATTTTTTTTCCAATAGCGATGTGTTGATCTTTCGGCTGCGAGGTGGTAAATTTTTTTTGTCAGAGAGGTCGACACCTCCCATGAAAGAGTTGTAACTGAAAACTACACTTGGTTTTGTTATCTCTTTGTTTTTTTACTGTTTTTGTGATTTGCTCTGCCTTGTGAAATGTACTAAGTAACAGGACATTCTTAGTTTGAGACTTTTTTTCTTGCCAAGCTACAGACAGCATTTCATTTTTGCGAAAAAATTTTGATTGTCCAAGTGGCAGTTTGGATGCTATGTTATTAGGAAGCCCTTTTGAATTAGCTCAGACAGTCCCTCACAGAAGTGTTTTGTACGGAAATAGATGCTGGACTAGCTTGGGTTTTGGTATAAAAATTGTCAGTGTACAATTTGAACCCTTTACCCAATAAAGACGATGTCCTCATGAGATGATCTATGACAGCGAAAGCCTGGCCCTCTGCATGATGAATGTCAAAATCTTTCCCTGCGTATAGCTCAATGTGGTAAATGTAGGCATTTGTGGAGTCACAGAGCTCAAATTTTTTTCACCCCAAACCTTGCGTGATGTTTGTTTGGCATGACTTGTATATAAATGCACCTGTTTTTCATCCCAATCATTGATTTGTCTATCGAAACATTTTCTTATGGACAATAGAAATACTTGAAGGTTCTGTTGATATGGTTGAGTATTGGTCGAGCCTTTGCCCATGCATCAAATTCAGGATCATCTCTTGCTTTATCTTGAGTGTGATCACTAATGTGTATCAAGCGAATGATTAGGTTGAACTTATTTTATGATATGATCTGGCCGTAGTACGGCATGTGTTGTGATGGCCGGACTGACCAGTATCTTTCAAGACATTTTTTCTTGTTCAGTCCCATGTTCAATAGAAGACCTAGATATTTTTTCAGATCTGCTATTGTAATTCCCTGTTGCGGCCACTTTTTATATCTAGAGTTAGGGTGGGTCTGTAACCAGGCTAGAGTTGTTGGCTGGTCCAAAAATGCAGTGGCATAAGCATTTGTGTTGGCCACAATGGTGGCGAGAATGTTGTTGTCAAAAAATAATGAAAAAAATCTATGGGATCCTGACAACCACCTGTAATGTTTCTAGGCGATTTACTTCCCCGTTGTGTGAAATTAGGTATATTTAGATCTAAATCTACTCCATTTGCAGACTCCACCTCTCTCCAATCAATATCACCAGCTTCTAGATCTAGATCTATGGTATCATTATCAAAGCATTCTCCCGATTCATCTGATTGATGGTAAATGGGAAAGTCGTCCTCTTCATCGCTAACATTGTTTTCAAACAGTTCAAAAACATTATTTTGAGATGGATTAGCCCTTGAGGGGCCAGATTGTGGATCATCCATTGCTCAGATAAGCTTTATTTCGGCCGATGGCAGGATTTTTGAGAGATATTTTTGGATGAAAACAACCTACTTGATTTCGGTAAAACATTCATTAAAACATCGAACTTTCGGTTTGACAGGAGGCTCTATTGGTTACTTCACTTCGTCCATTTACCGCATGGCAATTTTCGTTATAATAGTGATTCAAACAGTGACCATCTGCCGATATAGTCGGCCGGCAACTGTCTGGGTTAAGGCACCGAGGCAAATAATTTTGAGATGCATTTATTGGAATAAATAAATAACGTTCTGGAAGTTGTATCAAATCCTCTCTGAAAATAAATTTCTATTCTAAATCAATCTGTGTTGGAAGAATTGTTTTGCTAAAATGTGTCAGAGAGAAGTTCTAAAAATCTTTTATGCCAACTCCATCAGACACTGTCATTGTCATGTTGTTTAATTTAACAAGTGTGCTGATGTGCACAAGTCTGAAGTCATTTGTGTGGGTGCATGTGTCTATGCATTTGGTTGTATTGTATGAATAATGCTAATAAATTTTAAAATGCATATTTTTGCATCTGTTTGAGCAAGATATGAGCTGACGGTCGAAGAAGAACAATTTACATCATTGAAAATAAAGTTCTATACTTATCCTGCATTTAAAATTTGTTTTTCTTTTAAAATTATAATCAAGCAAATTTTTTTGGAATGCATTATGTAATAGCAATAATTATAATAATAAAAGAACGAGAGATGTAGATAGAGGTTGTAAATTTTAAGAATAATGGATTTTGAGATATATACATAGCAAATGTCTTGAATGAGTCTTTGAACCATGTTCCACCAAAGATCAAAACGCCATGTTGCTCAATAATAATTTTTTCTTCACAGTGTTTAAATCTATTTATATGGCCTTATTACATCAGCAGGGCTAAGTTTTATAATTGATATACACAGTCCTCTAGCAAGTGATAATCTTATTGTTTATGTTTATTCCATTTCTTTTACAGACCTTCATTTATCAATGTTAAAAGAGTTGAAGCAAAATGTAAAATCCATGTAAAATCTGAATGAAAAAAAAATGTTAAAAGTATGCATGTTATATATTGTCTTGGACATTTTTTATTGACACCAAGCTCTTTTAAGAGACTCATTACCTAAGAAAAACTAGCCTCTTTGAAAACAGTCTATTTACGTCAGTAACATATTTACATATTAACCATATTTGTGGACACAAGGGTTTAGAACACTTAACAATCACTGGAAAGATAGGCAAACACAGTAGAGGTAGACAGAGAATAAGTTTTATTGAAAGTCTTAAGATATGGGCAATAGGCAAGGGTAGCAACAACAAATTTATAGGTTAACTGAGAATAGGTTTGATTGGAGGTACCTGATCGCAAATGTCTGTTCCAGACAAGGTACCTGATGATGACAGTGTAATATTTATCCTGGTAATTTGAAAATCTGGGCATGCAGTTAAAATATGCTGAACAGTGTGAAGGCTGTCAAAAGCACAACAGCAAGGCCAGAACTGACATATAAACTTTGTACAAACAGTCCAAAATGTTCAAGTTTATAGCCCTGAACAATTTGTTATTTTAAAGGAGAGGTAAAGAAAGTATGCAAATTCCACACTCCCAGAAACATATCCTGAAGATGCAATGGTGGTTGAAGGAAATCAAATAAATAAAGTGTAAGAATACAACACCAACTCAAACTTATAAGTTTGATTTGGTGGTTGTATTCTTATACTATATTTTAACTTTTCAGGAGAAACATTTTTTTTTGCACAGTAGGAACTAGAGTCATAAGCTGCACTACCATCAGCCAAACTGAAGAAATGTGTCTAAGGGAGAATACCTCTCAATCTGAAGGCTTGCCAATATGAGCATGTAGAGAGAGAAAGTAAGTTTTTCATCACATTTCCAGCGCTTAATCAAGAATGGTTGCAACTCAAAAACAAAAATCATAAGCTTTACCTTTAAAATGTTAAAAAAAATAAAAAAAAATAGACAGATTGCAAAGATTGTTTTCATGTCTTTTTTTTATTGTCAGTGTTTATTTTTTGGCCTGTTATAAATTTATGTGATTAGCTAAAAGAGGATCTAGAATTTTTTTGGGTGGGAGGATAAATAATATAACATGCATTGAACAAAAAGTGTCATTTATCTTTTTAAAATGTTAAATTGCACAAAACTACAATTGTAATGAAATGGATGAAACAGATGAAAGGAAGAAAGCAAACGAAATTGAAGACAGTAAATTTAATAATTTCCATTCAATTTTTGTTTTATGCTGGTTATTGAGAGAAAGAAGAAACAAATAAATTTGACACAGTATTTTTATTATTTAACTACAGTTTAGTTAATGAGAGAAATGTTAAAAAAAAACAACAAAAAAAAAAACTGAATATATAGAAAAACACAATATTGTTATTATTGTAACTCTGTCTTTGCAAAAGTTTATATTCATAAATCCATTAGAAAATAATAGAAGTTCATCATTATTCAAATGATCATCAGACTCAAGCTTCTAACTTCTAAGAAGTCATGTTTCATGTCACTCACCACTTACCACCATGCAGTCTGTTATATTATCCATTGTGTCCAGTTCTAATTATTTGGTTGTCACTTGCAATAATTAGAGAAAAGTTGTATTCTTTTTAAAAAATAAAAAAGATCCCATATCTTGGCTTGGAATTAACATAGCTCTACCCAGGTTTAATAAAAATTTGGGTTAAAGTGTTCACAAAGTGTGACTTTCAACTCATTTGGAATGGTCTCAAAACACATACTGCATTCTTATTTACCCATATATACTGCCTTCCTTACCTGCCCAGCTACTTACTTTATGGGTATCCTTCGACAACATGTGTGGCCTTTTTTGTTTGTTGGCTTTTGCACAAAAGTTTTATAAATACAAATAACCTTTGTTGGGAAATAGGTGATTAATGACCCATTACATTTGGACGGGTTAAATGTCTATATCTTTCTTTCTGTCATATAAATATTATAACTGTCCATGAATTCTCCCTATTCGTCCAAAAATCAGTTCTTTTAGTCTACTATTAACATTTATCAATCTATTTTTCTACATTTATTTATCGTTCTGGCTGACTGGCTTTTTATATGTTTATCCGTTTGTGTGTCGTGAAACTGTTTGTCGTCTTTGTCCGAGTAGGGTCATGAATTTTGTTTATTAGTGAAACTGTTGAATCAGTTTTTATAGGCCATTAGTCCCTCCGTATTATACTTGTTGAATCTGGTCTTGTCACCCAGCATGTAATGTTGAGTCATGTCTGGAGAGAATTTGCAGGCTGGTGGATTACAGCCATACACCTGGAGAGAAACAAAATATTTACATGTATAAATACAAAGTACTTCACATTTGCTAGTTTGACTTTAAGGTTGAGGTAGCCATTGCTTCTTTGAATCAGGAGATTAGTACTAGTAACAGGCATATCTATCCTAGAAATTTTGAATTCATTTCCTACCTTTGCCTACATACAACAACAAGATTCATATACTTCTCTTAGTCTCGGTTGTACGTGAACAAAACCAATTTTAACGCTAAAATTTTTTCTTGATATGGTCACATGCAAGGTGATCATTATTTGAGCTTTCATTTCAAAATTAAGGAAAAAAAAAATTAAATTAGGAAAGATACAATCATAAGCTGATAGAAAGGCCATGTTGATGAATCAGGTAAGGCAATGGTAAAAAAGTAAGACAAACGTTGATAATTATGATAACTGAATACAAAATGACAACATCAAAAAAAAAAAAAAATCTAGCTTGACCATTCCGCTGAAACTACACTCACCTGAGGAAAGGGTTTGGGGGAATGAGTATTTTGCCGTTAGTTTCACTAGGACCTTGTTATACAAGTTGCCATGTCCCACAGAAGGTTTAAAAAGCCTAATATTGACCGAAGTACATTGTCTAAATATTGAAAAGGCTTAGCCAAACATTTCCTAAGCCATGCAATTATCAGGAATCCACAGAAGATAAGTCATATTGGGACTAGATAAATGCCTTTATCATATCAAAAGCAAGCTGTATAATTACATAAGATTATAAATGGCATCTGGAATTTCAAAATTAGATTACTTTGAAATTTAGAGTTTATCTTAGAGAAGTTTTAGTGATCTGCATTTGACCCACGATTTGAACATTTATCACAGGACTGACGATACGCACCTTTGATCTTGAGTAAAGTCGGTGATGCAGAGATACAAATTGATATATTGATACCATCAGCTCCGCCGGTTCCACATCACCACCAACCGCCACACGTAGTTACGATTTGGCAAGAATATAATTGATGCAGTTACATTTATTTCGAATATACTGATAATTAATTATTAAAAATTCTGCAAAGCCCACGCAATCTGATCCCCCAAGATGATTGGGTTAAATGAAGTCCTCATAGTATATTACAAAGTAATTAAAGAAAGTCATTGAAAGTTTCGTAGCAGAAATTACAATATGAAATAAGACAAAAATAATAGACATCTACCACTAACCATATCAAAAGCCTACAGCTTCAGATCAAAATTTCATGGTTGAGACCACGAATAAGTTTTACTACCATTACCAGACCAAATACAAGGTAGAAGTCTGTCTCGTATACACCCCTCATGCAATATGATGTTCCAACCTAACACTACTACACAGTATCATTAACTATAATCTGCACCATAATTTCCGTCTAAATATCGGTACACACAGTGCAGTTCCTTAAATTCGAAGTGACTGGCAAAAATATTACTTCAAATATCTGAATATAGATAATAAAAGATTCAACTTTACCAAAAATGAAAAGAAGGCATTTTTGATGGTTAGTATTACGTACTGTGCAGTATTTGAGCAGGTCCATAGATCTATAATACATTTTGTACCAGAGTATTTTATCATAAATCTAATACTGTAGACTAACAAAAAAAATTTGCTCAAGTTTTGGCTATGCCTAACTAAAGCCTATAAAGGTACGTGCACTCCTTCAAATCATCACCAATCTCTTTCGAATCCCACATCCTGCCTCAATGCCCTATGGCCACATTGTAGGTACTTATTGGTACTTCACTGGCAACTGGCACTTGCTTATTTCAGATCTATGTAGCAGTAAAAATAAGACTTGATTATAGCTCAATAACATCCTTGCCATCACCAATTATATTTTGCAAGACTAAGTCTAAGCTGGTCAGTTTTGTGCCCAGTTCATCTGTTCATTGCTCTTTGCCTCTAATTTGTCTCTTTTCCTTCTACTAAATAGAAGTGACTCAATTTACACACAGAAGCAGTTGAGACCCCGACACCCCAATCGACTCTGCCAAAACAGCAGAGCCATATTATAAATATTTGAGAATATATGTTGGCTTAAAATTATCCAATATGGCTTTCTGAGACTTTGAACTAACGATTTTTCAAAATATAGAACAAACGGGTGGAAAATCCTTTATTGGTAGGTAACATGATCTATCACAAAACAGAATTCTGAGGACTCGACTGTACTAGCTTTGCCATCAGTTCTACTGCCGTCATGGCGTCATATCATCATTAACTCACCTGATTATAAAACCCCTCTTCCTATCAAAGCCTCTCAAGGTCTCATTCTTTTTGCATCAATATGATATGAGTGTATGAAAAATGCCACACAGTCGCAGCATTACTAAACCGCCACAGACCTTTCGCCTTAGAGTCCTCACCTTTTCTAAGGAAGCTGTTAGGCAATACTAACACATTTTCTTTGCATAATTATATATTACTTTAGCCACTTTACAGCAGGGACAATACCAGCTGTTGCATCAAACAATAACATTAACATGGACGAGAACAGCATCATCGGTACTACAGGAACACCTAGAACACCTAACCCACCTCAGCCACAATCCTCATGTAATGAGAAGAGTTCCCACAGCAGAGACCCACATACTCCACGCCCAGATCTTTACACTCCTGGCTAAACTTCAACACATCAGTGCGGCTAACAAAATGGGCTGGGAGGTCAACAGGAAATGACTTTCGACCTGTAGAAAGATTATGTATGGTGAATAAAAATACTATTATGATTATGACATAAAAAAATAATGGCAAATACAAGGCTGTTGATGCTGCTAGAATTTATATTAAGCATCATATGTTCCAATAAAGGTCTTGAACATTAAAATGATAATGGTTGCAATAAGCTTAGATCATATCCAAATGCTTTCTTAGAAATATATATGCGACTTGTCAAACTAAAAAAACAAAAAAACAAAAAACCTAAACCAGTTAATGTTAATTTTTTTATTTTTTCTTTTTTGGTGTCCCGATTAAAAAAAAAAAAGAAAAATTTGGTAAAAAGAAAGCACCCTAAAAAATTATGCGTAATAAAATATTGATGCTATTATAAAAATGTTTTTTTACCTCATGGACATGAAAATGACATATATGTTAAATGATTTGTAGTGAGCTATCGGCAAGTCAAGGAGATAAGTAAGCATAACAAAATACTCTTTCAACTTTTCAAATGATGAGATTAGTTTCAGATAGCCATGAATGCAAGTTTTGAAGTTTTGAAATCATTGGATTATGGATTCGCTGCCCCTTCCATTGCATTCCGTTGGAACTCGATGCCTGAGCAAATCCGACGGTTTTCCACATTAACTTTCTCCAATGGTCCCTGTCCTGTGCAAGTATTCGGAGGTTATTTAAGACCTCAGCTGTCTTTAATTTTATGTGTGGCAAAGCCTGGGTGAGTTCTTTGCTGATTGTTATACACAGTGTTATTAAAGGCCTTCCTCTTACCTATGGGTCAGATGTTTGAAATATGCTTGCAATTGTAGCTTTGTTGGCTGGGATCTCTATGTCCCTTCTAAATATGTGCCGAAAAGGTGCCAATGGCTTTCAATCGGGTAATGTGCATTTAGAGCTTTTTGCAGCTGTTTTATGAGGAATACATCTAGTTTATTCATTTCAGCTTGCGTTATTGCCCATGTTCTGCAATTGTATCAAAATAGACTTTATAAGTGCGTTGTATAGTTTGGTTTTGGTGTTTGTTTTTATATGGTCTTTAATTAATTTTGTGTGATGTTGGATAGTTGTTTTCTTCTTTCTATGTCCTCTGTATTGCCTATGAAGACCCAAATTTTTTTTATTGTTTTCTATTCTGTCTCGTTTCTGCTCAGTATTGCTAAAAAAGAAATTAGAAAGAACCTGAACCGTTTGAAGAATAACTAAGCACCACGAGAAGACCAAATTCATTCAGTTCTTCTAAAATATGTTTCACCACTTCTTGAAAAAATAATCGCAAATATAATCAACACCATCCTTGAAACACACAAAGAGCTCGATATGAACTTGGGAGTGCTCATAGCAATATAAAAACCTGGTACATGTAAACGCAAAGGACCACCAAGCAATTCAAGAATGCTAAGTACCAACAGGAAAGCAGTGTCTTAACGCTGGATAAAAATTGAGCAATACCTAGCTCACAGCCTAAATGGTTCACTGCTGCTAGCCATACTGCATCAGATGAACAAAGTACGTCTGATGTAGTTTGGCTAGCAGCAAAAACAAACATAGAGAACATTTCCATAAAATCACTGGTATTGACACGACTGCAGCTTTTGATACAAACAACACAGAAACTCTGCTGAGAAATCTTGAGGAAATTGTTCAAGAAGATGAACTAAGACTTCTCAGCAAAAACTCAAATCAACACCAGAATAAATAAAGCCTACATGCAAGCACCTTTTACCACCAATGTTGGCACACCACAGGACAATGGATTAAATCCAGTCCTATTAAATTAAGTATTTAGAACTTTTTCATAAGAATGACCTGGAAAAGAGTAAAAAAAAATTCATACCAGTTTTGGGATCCACCAACGATTGCATCGTCTTGTATTGATCTGTAGTCCTGTACAGAACTGGTAGACATGCTACTGGGCCCTGTTAAAAGGTAAAGCAGCCCCTTTATACAGGATAAAACTCATTAAAAAAAGCAAAAACCACTGGTAAAAATAAAATGAGGAATAAGCCCAACTTATTTTTTTTGCTCTTTTTCCAGATACAGTATTGTCATTTTGTATAAGTTATTAGTATTTACACCCTTTTTTTTGCATTTTATTTTTGAGAGCATTCAGATGTTTTATATTGACTGTATCTCTCCTAATTGTAACAACTGGAAGTCCTACCAACTGTGTCTTTTTCTTATTGTAATGATTTTGGACTTCTATGGATACGTTTTTCCTAATTATGACAATCCAAGCGTCCAATAAACCTCTCCAACTTGTTTGAAATTGGCTTTGAACATCAGTTTTTTATTTGCTTTCTATTCTCCTCATCTGCTGAAAATGCCTCTGATAAATAAAAACAACGTGTGAATCAAAATCAAACCTAGGTCCTGGGAATTTTGGTTTCATGTTTTCATTCATTTGCCTGTTTCTAGTAGAGTCTGCTTCTTTTGGTTGGTTGCTTTTTATAGTATAATCTATCATCTGAGAAAGATATTCGTATGTATGACAAATACTTGTTTTTTTTTAAATTCTGAATCATAAGCTTAATACATGTGTTTGATTGAAGATTCTATATCTGCTTCAATCATTGAAAACAATCCGGCAATTGAAAACAATCCGGCAAAACAAAACAAAACAAAAATATTATTTTGATTCCTTAACTAAATAACAAAGCATAAAGGTTAGCAGGCAGATATCAGACTTACTTTGCAAGCCTTCCTAACTTCCCTCATCAGGGGCATAATTGTTTCAGGACCTCTTCCACAGTTGAGACCTACAACTGCCGCCCCTGCCTCTTCCAGTTTCTGACATGCTTCTGCATAGGAAAATCCATCAAATGTAGCGTCACGTGCTCCTGCTGAAAGGGTTATAACTGCAGGTGTGCCTGAAAAATAATCCATCATCACATGTGAACTTCAGTTACACAAATTCGAGCAAAACAACTTGAAGCAAACGACGAAATAATTTTCAATCCTAAAATGAGCGTCTCCCCCCACTCTCTCTCTCTCTCAAGGATACCACATTGGAATGTTTAAAAGGATGTATATCTAATGGTTTCCTTTCGTAAATCAAACATTATTTACTGATAGCTGTTGGGCTCACTTTTGTAATGATATAAAAAGTGCATTGAAATTTTGGCAAAAATCGGACGTATGGCATCATGTTAGAGCAAAGACGAAAAGTCAAAGCAGCACGATGTCACCAGACTAACTATTCCCTTTCAGTTTGACTCAATACTCAAAAATGCTCCAACCACGGTTTAATAAAGCTGCTGGGTAGTTAAAAATACTCAAAACACAGGCCTACCTTTCCCAAAGGCTTTGATGGTCTCGAGGGCGAGTAAGGCTTCTCCGAATTCGTTGAAAGTTTCAGCCACAATAAAATCCACCTCTGCCTCCACCGCCCACTCCACTTGTTCCTAGCAGGGGCAGATGATAGAAAATTAATATAACTGTAAGGCTTCGGATTGATATAAGGAAAGTAAAAAAAAAAAAAATTCATGATAATGAAAGGGGTATAATTACATCGAATAAAAATAAACCGAAAGATAAATGCCATTTTAAAAGAGTAGTATTTAGAAACTTCTCAAAAAATAAAACTGGATATAGCCTAACCGTGTCATATTAACAGAGAGAGGAGAGGAGTCTCAATATGTAAGGTTTTGACAATTAACTTACCAGCACTAATTGAACTCATTTGGACAGCCCTCTCAATAATATTAACAATTTGGAGAGAATAAGCTTTACCTATCCGAAAACTAACCTTGAACATAGACTTCACTGTTTCCTTTGCTTTCTCATCACCTCTAACATACGCGGTCGTGTTGCAGATGTTGCCTGCCAAAAGCGTGCCCGTTGCCGTAGCAACTTCTTTAGCTATGGCCAAAGCTTTTTTGTTCATCGTTTCCAGGACATCTTCCTTGCCAATGACGCGAAGTTTCTCACGGTGGGCATAGTACTGAAAAGATGAATATTTCGATTAAAGTATTTGAGTATTACGAAGAGCATTGTGGACGAGTCGTTTTTTGAAATGTTGTCCAACACATCTAATGTAATAGATCACCTTGTCCTGTATCTCCAAACAAAATACGCTACCTTGGTCAAAGTAACGCAGCTACCCTGCTTCCCACATAAATATTGAAGTAGTGTGCAAAGAAATACGAGAAAGAGAGGGGAGAGGGGGAGAGAGAGAGAGAGAGAGGGGGGGGGGGGGGAGAGAGAGAAGAGAGAGAGAAAGTGGGAAAGAGATAGATAGATAGATAGATAGATAAAGAGAGACACAGAGAGAGAGAGAGAGAGAGAGAGAGAGAGAGAGAGAGAGAGAGAGAGAGAGTCGCCGTGCCTGAAGTATTTCCAGTACACCCGTCTTTTGGACTCATTTTTATTTTTTGATGACCATTCATGCTATAAAAATTACGTACAGTCACAATCAAATCATATTGAGCTTTTAGTTTTTTCGTTTGCTTTCCCTCTTTCGTTTTTAGCGATGAAAGAGAGGGACATATTTTCGATTTTCCTTAGCGAACCCGCCATGAGATCTGCATGAAGCTTTCATACCCAAGTTCGAGCCCCGCTAACAAAGCCCTTGCTGACAGAGACCCGAAAACCTGAGAACAAATTTTTTTGGACGGGTTATACCCATAAAATAATTTAAAAAAAAAGAAAGAAAAATCTAATCCCTCCACATCAAGGTCTACGAAAAAAATTAAAATGGGGAACAAGGCCAGTAGTTTTCCTACTGCGGCTCTACTTCAACTGTCAGATCTAGCGCAAACACTAAGACGAAGGACGATTTCAAGGTTTAAAAAAAAAACCCACAAAAAAACATGAGATTTTATTTCGTCCCTTGGAAAATGAAAAAAGTCATCCATAGACACCCATAGCGCCCACTTGTGCAATTTATAACCGAGCACCACTGACTTTTCTTCATCTTAGATTTACCCCTACATCCATAGAAGATCCTAGCTGTAAGGATAACGGGCTGTTCATTATCTGATAGATTATTAAGAACTACCGTTGCTATCTTCGGTTGCATATTCTGAGAGTAAACAGTGTGCTATCGGTCATGAATGATCCAAATCTATCGCATGTAGTATCGTGTTTAATAAATTCGATATCATTAATTCTGAAATCAGTGTTTTTTGGGAATAGTACGCAGAGATAAAAAATGCAGACATGTCCGTACTCGCAAGTTACTACACAACATAATTCGAGGATTAAAAAACAAACAAACAAAAAAAAAAAACAAGAAACCCACACACACACAGGGTCACACCTGAGATGACATTAAACTAACCATAGGTGTTGCATGTCGTATATAGACATAAACACAGACAATAACATCTCGTATGATTAGCCTTTAGGAATAAAAAAGGCAATAATGAGAAAAGACTGCCGAAGTACAAAATTCTAGAGTAAGAAGCCTTCTTTGAATTCATCTTGTGACTGTCACGTTTCCTTTTAAAAAAAAAAATTTTTTTCAAGGCCAAGATCTCTGACAGGTTAAAAACTGGTCTTGTTGGCTGGGCTGCTAAAATATTTGTTCACATTTGCCCGCGGGCAGATGAGTCAGCCTCGTTTCCAAATCGCGGACACAATTCGGCCTTATAGTAGTTTTGATCGTAATGGTTCTAGGGTAGTACTCTTTCCACTTCCAATAAAAAGCACTATGTTTGAAAAATGTGTAAAGCCCTTCATTCAGGCATTGAACCTTGAAGACATTAGTGCGTCTTTCCGCCATCATGTCAACTAAGAGGCTCACTTGTTTGAAAACAGCATTGAAATAATCGAAAACCATTGTATGCTTCATGTTTTAACAATTTTTCAGCTCATTAGAGTTCACAAACACTACTTGTAGAAGAGAAAGAGAGAGAGAGAGAGAGAGAGAGAGAGAGAGAGAGAGAGAGAGAGAGAGAGAGAGAGAGAGAGAGAGAGAGAGATTTGGCCTAATTCTGGCGTACTGCACTGCTTTCCCGCGAACAAAAGGATATAATATAAAACAAAACAAACGAACAAAAACTCAAACTCGGCTATGACCAAAACCATCCAAGCAAGGATGTAACAAACCATTTTCTTCTTTTCTCTTGTTTTACATGTTTATGTATGCCAGATGTAGAGTTAATATCTTTGCAATTATAACTGTATGCTTCTTACCTGTCCACTTCAGCTTGCCTTTTTCTGCAACTGTTGCAGTTGGTGGTCTGGTATTGATCCTTGCTTTTGTACATCTTAACCATTGCCTGTTTTTCCTACAATCAAAGAGCAAGGCCCTTTATTTAACAAAATACGAAACTGATGTAACTGGTGTGCCCTTCTATGTTGTTTTGGTTTTTGCTATTGCTCTGAGGGGCATTTTTTACTTTATATAGGGAGATGGTTATTTAAATTATTAGGATCTAATATAATACTATTGGTGCTTAAATTGTTGAGAAAAGATTGATTAAATAATGTTGAAACTTACCTCTGTGCCAAAATAGAGCTTGAACAAAGTATAATGTACTCAGTTTTCTATATTAATATATTTTAGAGATAGTAGTTTGCAAAGCCAGATTAAAAACTGCATCTTATTTATATCGAGAAAAATTATCGTCAATTCCAGCTTTAGGAAAAAATATTAATGCCTCCAGTGCGTTACAATTCTCAGAGTAAGAAAAAACACACACAATCTATACGCAGTGTGTTAATAGTCGTAGAACATGAAGGAATACACGCAGTATGTTGGAAGTCGTACAATATGAAGAAATACAGATAAAGTGTAAAAATTCACCCAACACAAAGTAAGCCATGCTTGCTATGCTTGCTTAAAAATAACCTCTGCAACAAGCCAATAAAATTAGGCCGACCTTATTTTCCCGAACGCTCGGAAAAATAAGAGTCCGACCTCATTTTCCTGAACAGATCAGATAAAAGCACGCCGTAATGTGCTACAAGCAGAGGCAAAGTCAACCCGTTGGGGTCTAAGACCCTAAGGTTTCCACCTATAACCTAACTTGGCATGACTTATTTTTGTGATATAATACACCATTATATTTTTTAATCGCTTTTACCCCCGAAAAGTAAAGAGGGTAGAGATAGATTTTGTGATGCGTGTTAATTTTTTCAAACATTTATGTGGATTTATTTAAGAGGATGTAAATTTAGACTTGAATTCCAGATAAATATTTTGAACTTATTGTGATACTTTTCGTCTATGTATGTTAAGTATTTTCACACCGTTTTACTTGCATGATTGTATCTTAAATTATACATCTTGATTCTTAAATCTTTGTCACAGGACTTGACTGATAAGACCAGCACTTCCACAATTTAGGCGACGTTGATAAAAATTATTTTTTTTTCAGCGGGTACTGAAAGCCTGAGATCATTTCCACATTGTAAGCTACAGAGCTTCTTTTTTGGCGGGGGACTGAAAGCCTGAGATTATTTCCGCATCATAAGCTACATATCTAATTATACTTCTTTTGGGTGGGGGGCTGAAACCTGAGATACTTCGACATTTTAAGCAACAGAGCTAAAAATACTAATAAAAATACAGAGGTTCAGTAGTGCCCATATCTATTCTAAATTATCGGCATTGTCTTGACCTGTCATCCCAATGCACTCGGAAGTGAAACAAAAAGCGTTCGGGAAAATAAGGTTTTCACCTATTTTCCCGAACGTTCCGGAAAATAAGTCAGCTCGATAAAATTATTTGTCCTCCAAATACTGAGAGCGTACAAGTGTGAGAACAACCTTGGCCTAGATTGCAAAAAGGTCTCGCGTAAATCATATTGAAAAGTTAATCATGCGCACAAATGCAAACACTCGGGAAAATTGGTGCAGTCAGTATTTTTCGGATGCAAAGGTGCTACTTACTTTAAAAGAGGACCAGTGCTTCTAGATCCAACTTCATCAACTGAGTACGAGTATGCCCGAGTTTCTGAGCTTTCTCTTTCTCTTTTTGTCTAAAATAAAGCGTTCGGGAAAATAAGGTCGGACTCTATTTAGCCGAGCGTTCGGGAAAATAAAGTCGGTAAAAAAAAAAAAAAAGTTAAACCAGCCCCAACGTGCTTGCTTGAACTTTTGAAGTCCTTCAGTTCGATCGCGATTGAGGCCTACGGAGTTGTGA